>JAPQWS010000004.1:2400000-3000000 GCA_028651295.1 Catharanthus roseus | reverse complement strand
ACATTGCCTACTAATTCTCCTAATGTGCAAAGTGTTTGTGCAATTTTCTCTAGTCCTTCTCATATTATCTATGACTGTCCTCGTGCTTCACTATTTCCAGAATTTGTGCAGGAACAAGTCAATGCAGTCCAAGGATTTCACAGACAGAATGACCCATATTCAAACACGTACAATCCAGGCTAGAGAAATCATCCTAATTTCTCCTGGAGGCAACAAGGAGGGGAAGTTCAATTAGGCCAACAACAATATCAACAAAACAGACAATATGGTATGACTATTCCCCCTGGTTTTCAATCTCAAAGGTATGTACCTCCTCATCCTCCTCAAAGTGGAATCTCTATTTTTTGAAGAAAAAGTATTATCTGCTTTGAAAGGTTTAGAATCTATGACACAAATTCTAGATTCACACACCCAATCTATTGCTAAGTTAGAAACTCAAATAGGGAAACTAGCTAATGCAACAAGTAGAAGAGATGAAGGTAAGTTTCCTAGTCATCCAATAGAGAATCCTAGAGCTAATTACCATGAGCAAGCTAAAGCTGTAATTACTATTAGAAATGGAAAGTTGGTAGATAATAAAGTAGGGGAACCTATTAAAGATAGTGAGTCAAATAATAATGAAACCAAGGGAATTTCTATGACTAAAATTGAAAGGAAGATAGAGAAGGAACTAGCTTCTTCCTCTAATTTTAAGACTCTAGAATCATCTCCTACGACTTCATATAAACCAAAGGTTCTTTATCCATAAGCTTTATTGCCACCCCCACATCTTAGAAAGGATAATAAAAGGGAAGATAGTTTAGAAACTCTCAAATAAGTTAAAATTAATCTTTCATTTTTAGAGGTTATTAAGCAAGTCCCATCCTATGCAAAATTTCTTAAAGACGTGTACTTTCAAAAGAAAATCTAAAACCAGTGTTTCTAAGAAAATCTTCCTAACTGAACAGGTGAGCTCTGTTTTGCAATGTAACACTCCACCTAAATATAAGGATCCTGGTGTCCCTACTATCTCATGTCTTATTGGTAATCATAAAATAGATAGGGCACTCTTAGATTTAGGTTCTAGTGTTAATTTGATTCCATACTCTGTTTATGAAGAGTTAGGATTAGGAGAATTGCAACCAGCTGATATGACCTTACAATTAGCTGATAGGTCTATCAAGGTACCTAGGGGAAGGATAGATAATGTTCTAGTACAAATTGATAAAGGTGTCTTCCTTTGTAGTCCTAGATATGGAACCTGGTAGATCTTCTCAAAATCATATCCCCATTATTCTAGGTCGTCCCTACTTGGCTACTGCTGACGCCACTATTAATTGTAGAACTGGGGTTATGGATGTCTCTGTATTGAATATGAGGGTTAGATTAAATATTTTTAAAACTTCTTCACAACCTTCTATAGAAGATAATTCTGATTGCTATTTGGTAGATGTAAATGATTAATTAATTGAAGAAACTCTACCTTTAATGTGTTCAAAAGATTATACTTTTATTAAGAAAGAAAACCTTATCTGCACTTAAAATGTTAATTCTAATCTTGCCTGCATTGCTCCACCTGAAAACTCTTCTTTGATTGTGAATCATGAGCTTAATATGAGAGAAATAGATCCTGGCTGAATGCAAAAGAATTAGGGAGTCTTGCTGAAGACTTTAAAATTACCGCTTTTGGGAGGCAACCCAAATTTTATTTTATTTATTTTATTTTTATATTTTTATTTTATTTTAATTTTATTTATTTATTTATTTTTTATTCCACTTGATTGGTAGAAAGGTATGAAATGTTTGTTTTGTAGGGTAATAAAACAACTTATCATTATCATGAAGATTACAGAGATTGTTTACTACTCTTGCAGACATGCATTAATACTGCCTCTTCTACCAGGTTTATTGTTCTTTTCTTTGTCTCTTCTCTACTCTTGGTACTCTTATCACATTGTGGACAATGTAGGGTCTAAGTATGGGGGAGAAGATGCTTTTATTCTGATATCTACTATTTTTTTAGTATTTTCATTTTTTTCCTCATATTTCTTGTTCAATTATTTTTTTTATTTTTTTAATTTTATTTATTTTCTACATTATTTAAAAAAAATCAAAAATATGATTTCACTTAAACGGTGATTCTTTTTGAGTTCCTTTAAAAATGTCTTGAATGAGTTGAGAAAAGTACTTATTTTCTTGTTTTTAAGTATGGTGACGGACTTATGTTCTATATTTGTTATAACTTTTGCATGACTTACACTTGAGCACATGGGTTATTGTTAGTATTTACTAAATCCTTTACATTATTTTTGAGTTACATAAAGTTGATGAATCTCTTCCCTACATTCTAGAACTTACTTGAGTACCTCTCGAGGCAAAATAGAAAGGTTTTCTCGATTTGACTCAAAGACGATGGTCATAGGCGTTCTTTGAATCGTTTGTGCCTTCCAAGTTTACCAAATCTCATGATTTTTTTTTTAGTACCCTTTTTTAGCCTTAAATCTTATTTTCTTTCTTTAAACTACTTAAATACTAACCCTTAATCTTGTAGAGAGCTTAATGTAAACTTCTAACTTGTGCTTCAATGGTGGGTTATTGTTTTTTATGTTATGGAAAGAGAAGAAGTTATTTTGAAAAAAGGGAGAAGAAAAATATATATATGACTTGTGGTGTTGAAAAAAAATGTATTGAGCTGAAAAAAAAAATGAAAAAGACAAAGAAATAAAAGTCGATACAAGATTGTTACAAGTCATAAGGTGCAAAGAAAAATATTCAGGAGGCCCGAGTTTGTGAATATAAGAAAAGGAAGGACCTTAATGATGAAATTTTGAGAAAAAGAAGATGGTAGTTGGTGAATGTTTACTGAAAAAAAAAAAAGGAGCAAAAACAAAGTTAGAAAGTTTGTCGAAATTTTAAAGTATCCATCTTCTTTGTAAGCTTTCTTTTCTTTGATTTTGAATTCCTTACCTTCGCTTGATAACCAATGCCCTAACCTTACATTACAAGCTTTAAAGTCCTACCTGATCTGAGTTGAGTTGAGAATCCTTGATTAGTGGAGAGAAGGTACGAAGAGTGAGCTTATGGAATGAACTCTTGCTGAGATTTGTTCTCTATATGTAATTTGAAAATTTTATTTAGTATTTATTTCATACTCTCTAATGACCCCGATCACACATTACACAAGTTTTGCATTAGTAATGAGAGATAATTGAATATTTGTTTGTTTACTTAAGTTTAAAAATGAGAGGAAGAGTATTTGTCTTCATAAGTTTGAGATATTGATGGAGGATACTTAATTTGGGCTATTGTCTATCTTTTCTAAAGTTTGTTGTTTATTTTGACTTTGTGGGTACGTCTTTTGCAAACCCTCACGAGACCATACTCGTCCACTAGGGGTAACTTAGGGGTTTAAAGGGCTTGTTATACATGCTAAGTGCAATCGTGAGTCCTACGAAAGTGGCTAGTTAGTTTTTCTTTTTCTTTTTTTTTTTTAATTTTTTCTTGAGGACTAGCAATACTTAGGTGTGGGGGAGTTGATAGAGTCGATTTTTAGCACAAATAAACACCTTAAGGTTTAATTATTAGCCTTTGAAAATATTTTATTTATTTATTAGTCATAATTATATTTAATTTATTTTATTTATCTTTGTGCAGATTTCTAAACACAAGAATGGAAATAAAGATTCCATATTAAATTTGGTAAAGGGAAGCTGCAGTATTTGAATCCTTTAAGGATTAGGATTAAAACTTTAATAGAATCCTTTAAGGATTAGGATTTTAGTTGAATCCTTTTAGGTTTAGGATTTTTCTTCTCTTTTGTCTATATATAGAAGAGCCACACAAGAAGGGAGGGGAAAAAAAAAAGAGAAGAGTGGCAGCGACTTTCAATTGGAGAAGAAGAAAGCCATGATCTACTCCAAGAAATTGGTTCCTTCTGTCCCTTTAGCCATGAATTAAATTTACTTTTAGAATCTTGATGAAACCCTAGCCATGTGACTTTGGTTTATTTTATTTTTGGGAGATTTATTCTATTATTTATGTGATTGCATATCTTGGGATGTTTATTGGTTTGATTCAATTAATTCTTTGTGATTGTTCTTGTAGAATAATTGTTTGGGTTAATTGATATTTTTAGCCATGCTTGATTCTTGTAATCTTGAGTATGAGAAATATGTAATTTTTGCAAGTATATTGTGAGTTTTAGAATTGAATAGTCCATGCTAATTTTAGATGATTTATGTCATAGGAATGAATAAGTCATGCTAATGGTTAGATGGATTATGTCATGCATTTAAGCACAATATATTTCTCTAGTGAATCGAAGCTTGTAGCCTAGATCACCACATAAACGTTTAATCTTTTCTCCTAAATAAAATTAAATCATTGTTATATAAGTTAGTGGTGGATTCAAGGTTCTAAATCATCTTCTTTGGTTAATCTCCTGTTAGTTTCAGTTCATTTATTTTATTCATTAGTTTTAATTAATTTAGGAATAATAATAAAATCTCATTCTTCTTTTTACAAAAATTAATTTAGGAAGATTATAATTTTAGTAGTTAAGCCTTTCACTGTGGTTCGATACCCTTATACTTCTGTATTACATTGATCTTGTGCACTTGCGAGTATTGGGTTTAAAACTTAGTTAGAAAATCCTGATCAAGTTTTTGGCGCCATTGCCGGGGAGAGGTTAAATTAATTGCTTTTGTTATTGCCTCCTAAATTTTTTAGTATTTTTTTATTCTACTTTTATTCTTGAAAAAGAAAATATAAAAAAAAATTTTTTTTTGTCTGCAACGTTTTTTTATTATTATTATTTTTTATTTCATTATTTGATGGTTTATTCATCATTATTATTTGTGGTAATTTTATTTTATTTTTTTTTTGAATTTGTTTATTAATGCATGGTCCTCGTTCGCTCTATGTTGATTTGAAAGAATTTGATCCTGAGATAGAGCGTACACTTAAGGCACTTAAAGCACAAGGAAATATTTCTAACAAAATTGTCAGGTTAAAATAGCTGAAAATCCATGAGCATTAAGGGAGTATTTTACTCCTAACACTTATAATTCACCAATAGGTAATAGACTACGTGAAATTGAGGCCAATCACTTTGAAATCAAAGCTTCTACTATTCAAATGTTACCATCTTTTTATGGGCTTGATTCTGAAAATCCTTCTAAGCATATTGATGAGTTTTTAGAAATTTGCTCTACTTTTAAACTGCCTAATGTAAGTGATGATGCTATAAACAATTATACCCTTGATAATAATTAGGTTGTAGGCTATGGTTTATATGATAAGTCATTCACTCTATTCCCACAAGACAAGAGCGTATTGATTGATGAAATTTTTATACTTTGTAAATATGTTTTTAAATCATGCAAGTAGTTGTGCAATAACGTATCAAAATGTGTTTTAAGAAAAATGTTCGACTATTATGATATATGAAAAAAAATAATTTTGAATGAGAAACTGAGGTGCAATGTAAGAATCGAGCTGTGAGGAATAAGAGAATGGATTACCTCAATAAACCACTCTTTCAAGAATAATTGAGGTGCATTTTTTAACTCTTTCAATAATCTACTAGCCACTCTGACAATGACATCTATACTTACTCCCCCTTCACGAAACTTCCAAAAAGAGACATGTGCCAAGGAAATACATGGCATACTCATAACCTCATAAACTTCCACAATATTGTCAACATGTGTTAATTCTGAGAACATTGGAGCTTGAAGTTTCAGCGAGTTGTATTCAAGCAACTCACATTCAAATATTGTTAACTTTGGCAGCCTTGAAGCCAATATTGTTAAAGACTTCGAAAGAAAGTCACAACAAGTAATTGACATGTATTCTAGTGACGGACAACTTGGTAACAAGACTTCGATTGCATCTTCATTAATGATTAAGTCTGTCAAACGTAGCTCCCGGAGATTTGGTAGAAAAATGTTTTTCATTTTTTCGAGGATAGAATTTGACACTAATAGATCTAATATCACCAAAGGTTTGCTTCTAAAGATGCAATGTGGAATACTGCCAGATTCAAGATTTCCTTCAAGAAAAATCTTTGTAACGTTATGATGTATAGCGAATGATATCCATTCTCTCTGGATAAATATCTCATCGTCAATCCACTCTTATTAGATGGAGCTCCAATACCTTTATGTTTGACGTACCATGTCGAGCAAGCATCATTTCAATAAAATCTACAAACTTCTCATACTTCTGTTCTATTTCTGGAAATTCGTCACACTTGAAAATTTAGTTTGAAAAAGAGTAGCATATCTCTCTCAAATCATTGGATAAAGCACTAGTTCTAACATCATCCTCTAATGGGAGGAATGGGACAATATACCTCCAGAGCTCCTTTGGTAAGCAGCTAAATCTATTTGGAAGTTCCATCAAAACAACTTTTATTTAAGACATATTGTTAACAATCTCCATTCTACAAAACAAAAACAAACAGATTACATTCATCATGATTAGAAAACTTTGTTGGTAAATATACATTCAGGTTCCTTTCAAAATACAAAGCAATGGAAATAATTTTTTTTTATGATTTCTATTTTCTATTGTATTTTTCTTGCTACACACTTAGCATTATAAAATATTTTACACTAGTGTGATTTTGAGAACATTCCATTTTCCAATTTTATTTTCTATAATGAATTATCCATGAACAATGTATCTACTAATATGTATGATTCTTAGGAATGAAATGAATCACAATGCTGCAAAACATGCAATACAAGAGTGTATACAAACGTTATACGGGGTGCAAAACAAATTTCTAAAATCGAATTGAGAATTTTTTTTGTTGTAGTTTATGAATTCACAAAAAGCACAAACACAAAATATTTATAAAAGGAATTTAAAAAGTAAATGAAAAAGAAATGTAAGATATATTATTTTGTTCTAGAATCATGAATTCGCATCAAAACTTATGAATCACACCAAAAATCCTAAGAATTAATATCTACAAAATAAGCTTCGAAAGGTAGATAAATATAGATTAATTTCATCAAAATTGAAGCGTTACTAATCTAATGTGAAGTGTTAGAATTTCCATTTTCTATTTAAAAGAAAAATCTAAACACTAAAATAAGGTTGGAATATATCATTGTATATCGAAAAGAAAATTTAAGGCCGTACGTGTCTCTTTCAAGCAAACTTTTTCAAATTCTTGTAGCTTCTTTTTGTTCGACAATATATCTTTAAAATTACTTAACATATTTAGGCATTTGAAATATCCCCTCCAAAAATAAAGATTAATCTCAAATTTCTTACATATATTGAAGAGTTTCATAAATTGGGGATTATATTTTGAAAGTTCCACAGTTAATGAGAAAGGTATAGCTTTAAAAAAATAATAAAAATATAGATTTAACCTTAATAAATGAAATAAAGGCTTTAGAAAAATATATAAAAAATCTAAATCCGCACATCATCAATGATGGTAATTACGAATCCTAGTACTTACACACGCACTAATTAATAAAATAAACACTTTATAAAATCTTAAAAAAATCTACATCCCCGCATCATCAATGACCTTAATTAGGAAACCATAGTACTTACATATGCACTAATTAATTGATCAATTAATGAGTTAATCAACTGTAAAATAAGTCCCGAAAACAAAGAAATTTTTTTTAAAAAAAAGCTTTAACTTCTTGCAGAAATCATGTTTATGAATGTGTACGTAAACTTACATGTTATAGAGAGTCAGCCGTTGTAGATTTGAATTCAACAAGAATTAGTGCGTGGTTCTATTATTAGACCAGAACTACCAACACCACAAGTATATTACAACCAAATCAAAGATGAATAAATAGAACATATCTATGACATATTTAACAAATGAATTACAAGATCTTCAAAAATGTAAATATAAATATGATGAATAAAAAGAAGAACAGAAATTGGTGTAAAACACCCTGAAAGAACTGGACCTCGTAATGCAAAGGAACCCTATAAGAAATCTCTAAGTAAAGTTAATAAACTTCAATAGTTCTCTCAAGAATCAGTCAAGTAAAACTTAGTCGACAAAATTCTATAAAAGGTGAACACTGGAGAAGCTTTGTAACAATGGAGGCAAAAGAGATCTCAAGAGAGGAAGAAGAGAGGGGGCCAAAATGAGAAAAGAGAGGAGAAGGTTAGTCTGATTAGGGTTGAGGGAGAAAGAGAGATTATATAGTAGTCCCAACTAACAGAGAATATCGATTAGATGGGAGGAACCAAGAGGGTTTAATGAGATGGTTGGTAGCTTAAGGGTCACTGTGGGGTGGGTCAAATTTGACAAGACTCTACATCCCAAAATAAACCAAGCCCTAGAATTCTGAAGTCCAAATCCAGTTAATCATTACTGGGCACAAAGAAAATAATCATCCCAATATTGTGGCTATTTATCTAATAGCTTCAATTGAAGCTACTAAATTAGTTTATATAGTAGGGTTTTGAGGAAATTATTAAAGCTAAGAAGGACTCATGCAATTTTGCCCTTTGTCAGCTTGCAAGTTTGGTTTTGCTACAGTAATGCTTTCTTTTCCTATTCGACTTGGTAGATTTCAAAACATAATGTTAACCTTAGTATCTTTTTTCTTTTAATGATTAAAGAAAGAAATTCTAACAAAGCGTAAAGTTCTATAATTTTCTTTTTCATTTTTAATTTCTTAGAATGTTTTTGAGTTATTAGTGAAAACTTTATCTAGTTTCTATCAGCATTATTCATGTTTGTGCCTGTAGTACACGAAGAAAATTCAAATAGCAATAAAACAGAGCAAAATGCATATGCATTGACTAACAATAACTTTACTAGTTTGCCCCCTTATTTCATCAATTAAAGATCATTGCTACTTTGATTATATCTCTATTTGCATTTAAAGATAAGTTAATCTCTATTACTTATTTTTCAATCATTTTACTTTCCACACAAGTATCTATCTTGTTATTTCTCTCCTTCCTCCTACTTTTAGTTAGTGATTTTATGATCTTTAAGAATGTGTTAGAGCTTAGGATTTTTTATCTGGGTTTTGAGCTTGACTAATTCAAGCATTTAAGAATAACGCTTGATGTTTCACATATTTAAATCCGCGTTTCACATAAGGATTGCGTAGTTCTTATCGGAGGTTCAAGGTAATGGTTATTTGCCTTCCTGTGGTTTTCTATATAATTTAATGATTGCTGAAATTTTAGTTTAGTTGAAGTTTGTACGTAATTTTAATTATGAAAATTGGAATGAGCATCGATTAAATTATTTTTCAAAATATAATTAATATTTTTTGAACTCTCCGATATTTTGTTGTCACCCTGAACCGTAAGATAACAAGATAACTCCTTTCATTTTGTCCATTGGAAAATATTATGGAAAATTTTACTTTTGATTTTGTTACAAAATTTCTCTTCGCCTGGCTTTCACATATGTTTAATGCTTTTGATGGCAAATTTATTTCTATGATTTTTTATGACAATGGTTTTTGGAACTTGCCAATAACCTGTACACTACCCTTTTCTTGTAGTGCCTCTTATGATTATTAAATAGTCTCCCATATAGGCTATATATATTATGCCCTAGCCCGTAAGCACCTCATACATGACCTAAAAGTCCTAAAGCCACAAACGTAAAATCTGGGGTCTGACTTAACAGAATAAAGTATTTGGGGCAATACAGTAATTCTGAAGATGCTTAGGAAAGAGAGTTAAATGTGATTAAAATAATTATCTACCGGGAGTTTATGATGTGAAATTTTATTTGCAAATTGATCAAATGCTTTAAATCTTCAATCCCAAGGACCTTTTGCTTCAATGAGGACTTAATTAGCTTCATCCCCAAGCAACCATAGGTATACTAAGCGTATGACATTTTAAATTTACATAACTAATGTTTACCCAACACTCTAATTCAACAATCGTTATGCTAAATCCAACACCTTATTAGCTTGTGCACAGAAGACCCATGATAGACAAATACGATGATGTAGATATCTTAGAGAATGAATTGCGACTGATTGGAGAAACCCTTGGATCTTCCAAACCCAAGTGTCTCAAGTAAAATCAACCTAAACCAGACCAAACCATAGATGAAGTTAGGAGACAGCTTAAAAACCTAAGAACCCTAAGAGTAAACTCATCAAAATCATATCATCATCAATTAGTCCTATAATTAAGCTATAATAGGGTATTTATAGAGTTTAGGCTAAACTCTAACCTAAACATGATCTTGGGTCAGCCCAAGATCCATTGGGAACTTCATTAAAAGCTGTAAAGAGAATTAAAATCAAAATTCCCTCCATAAAATTCTCATTGGTCTAAATCGACAGCCTACTATCGATGGTAGGGTACCCTACCGCTTGCAGTGGGTCTTCACTTCACCAAATTAATTTTTGGCAGATACCTGCCATCTATGGTAGGTATAAGGTCTATCGGCGGTGGGCTCTTTTCTTCACTCTTCCTTGCTTCTTTCGTCATCTATGATGGTCAAGAGCTTCTAGTTTGATTTCATTGAGCTTTTTATCACTTTAATGTATCTTTGATGTCTTCTAAACTCTTCAGCCTTCAATTGGAATATGGACTTCCTCAATTGAAGGTTCATCCATGATGTCTTCAATCTTCTAGTTGCTCCTACACAGATTGTTGAACAATCCATTGTTGAATTCACATCATAAGCCCTCTCTTGAAAGGATTCGTCCTCGAATCCATTCCATCAAATATCCACAACAAGGTGGGAATATTAGAGTGGATAAAAATTGCTAAGATTTAATCAATTAAAATCCAAATGCAATCTAAACAACAAAAATAAGCAAGGACACACTATAACTTCTTTGAAAGGTTTATGAAAGGCAAAGCTAACATCTGTCATGGACTCTCGTAGAATAAAAGTAGAAACTAGAACGTTTAAGATTCTATAAGTTCAAACATATTGATAGTTTCCAAAGATCCAAGTAAAGGATTGAACATCATAGAAATGAATAAAGAAAGGATCAATGGACTTTCTCTTTAACAAGTATAAGGAACCATGAGGAAAGATTGTTTCAATGATACGTTCCATAAAATCAATGTGGTAGTGCAACTTTAGATTCTCAACGGTTCTCAAAATCCCTTGATGGATTCTTGAAAAATACATTTTTAAAATTCTAGGAACACATTGAAGAATCCAAGAAGTTTTAACCACAAGACTTTAAAAAACATAGACATCTTTAGCTACAAAGTTTCTTTTGAAAATCAAAGAATTGGCATAGCAAAGTTTAACATCATTTTGTACTTCATTTGCGATACCAAATTTCCCAAAACATTCTTCAAATGGCAAGTGAAGATACCAAATCCTTTCTCTTTTACATTTCAAAGAAACTCCAAAGCATTTTCCCAATTCTTTCACCAAAAGCTCTAAACAATGAAATTTAATATCAACATTTCCAATCCACCAATAAATATCATATATAAAATTCCTTAGAAGTTCTAACTTGTCCTTTAGCTAAATCATGTTTCCAATGGATTTCCTTGAAGAAAGATGGTAAAATAAGAAGTTTTGTTGCAAAACCTTCCTAGATAGTTCCAAGAAACCATTCAAAAGAAGAAAACCTTTGTTTACCATCAAAACATGAAGAACTTTAAAACCCCTCTTAAAAATCAACTTATTACAAAGCACCGTGAGGATTGAATCTTATCACAAATTGACTTTGTTCCACAAGTTGTAGTTGAGAAGTTGAGGAATTGAGATTGAATCTTATCACAAAAAGGATAAAAAGAACAACTATTAGATTTGTTGATTATGAAATCAAAAGACAAGATGTGGAAGGAAGGAATATGGTTTTGTAGAGCTTGTAGACAAGACTTCCTTCATTTTCCATGTTTTTAGCTTCAAATTTCTCCACACTTGGAGAAAAATAAGCAAGGAAATTGTTAACGAAATTGGTAAAGAAGCAGTGGAATTAATATATATACTTATATAATATGGAGATAATTATATTTGCTAGCGAATAGAAATATTGGGATTATCAATTAAGTATTTTTATGGCTCTAGTTGTAGAATCATAGTACTAGTTCTGCACTTAAGTGAGTCCACAAGCCCCACTTAAATATTTTAATGGTGTTACTGGTGTTGTTCGATTTGTCTATATTTTTCGATGGCTAAGATTTATATAAGATGTTTACTATTTTTGGGGCGATATAATATTTTACTCTTTTAAACTACAAATGTTCTCCACAATATGTGCAGGCTTTTTGGGTCTATTATTTCCTCACATCTTTTTCCATTTTTCCAGCCCACTTTAAATTCCAATGATGTACTAATGGGCCTCAGTAGAAGATAAGATAGTTAAACTGGTCAAAGAGATGCTGGGCCGAGTCGGGCCAAGCTGGCCCGCATGTTGTGACTCGAACCATTATTTAAATCTCTCTTTCTTGCCTCCTCGGGAGTGATACACCTCCAGCCGTTTCTTCTTCTTCTCTTTTCTACTCCACCTACCTTCTGTCTTCTTCTTCTTTATTCACTGCGGCTTACCGTGACTGTTGCTTTCCTTCTTCGCTTTGTTTTTGTGTTGTCGTCACTGTCATTGTGATCGACGCCTTATTGGGGTCTCTTGGTTGATCGCCGTTTCTGATAAGAGAGAGAGAGTGCCGAAAAGAGAGAGAGAGCGAGACAACCGGTTTTATTCTGTGTTTTTGAGGCCCCGTGACTAAGGGACCCCTTTTATACCGATTATGCCATTTTTCTTGTCGCCGGTGCCTCGATCCGGCTCATGGACACTCCCCGCTGTTTAACGTCTTCGCTGGTTCGTACTGCTTTATCTGCCATCGAATCGGACTCCGTGGTGGCAAGTAAGGTCTCGATTATTTTACAGCTATTTTCTTTACCATTTTTATAGATAGTTTGTGCAGTTTTTGGCGTTGCCGTACGGTGGAGGAGAAGAAAAGAAGACTTTTTTGTAGTAGTTTTAGGCTGTATTTTTATTCCACTGTGTTTTGATTTTAATTATTGTAATAGTAATTAGAAAGTTGTAATAGTAAATAGATCTAACAAGTGGTATCAGTGCCTGGAAATGACTACAACTTTTCAGTGCTCTCGACGGCGCCGACAACTTCTCGGAATTCCAGATCTGAGGGAACTATTAAGTTCCTCACAACTGGCCCGTGAAGTATCGCTTGACTCTTCCTTCTTCTGTTTTTCTTCCGTTTAATATTTCTGTTGCTCGGTTATGTTTTTGTTGTGTTGGAGTGCTTCATTTTTGGGGGTATTATTGTTACTGTTTTTGTGTTTTCTGAACTTTGTTACGGTTCAGGCTGCTCCTTTTTTTGTTTCTGTTGCTATTCTTGTTTTTCTGGGTTTTTTTTCTATGCATTTGCGGTTTTGTTGTGATTCTATTTTCTTTTGAAAAATACAAAATCCAAGCCTTGTTTGAGTCCAAGAGACTTCAAGTAGTTGCATCTTGGCGTGTTTTTCAATTTCTGTTGTTATTCAATTTGCAACATTCTTTTTGTCTTTTTCTGTTTTGTTGTTTGGCTGTCGCTCAGCCCATAACTATTGTTTATTTCTCTCAGTTTCAGTTATTTACTTTTGTTGCGCTTTTCTGATTGTTGAGATTCATGCGTTACACGTTCTTTGTTTTGCGTCGTTTTTCAAAGAAAAAATCTGGGTTATTTTACTTGTAAGACAAACTTTTTCAAATCTTTTATTTTTCTAGCCATTAAATTACTCTTATTTACCATTGAAACATGTCGGTTCCAAAAATAGAAACCGACAAGTTTTATGCCAAATCTGACTTCCTAATGTCGCGGAGAAAAATGAAAGCAGTTTTGGTCCAAAATAAAATTTCACCCGCTATTTGTAGCCTTGAAGAGTATCCAGAATCTTAGACGGGCAAAATTCTAGCTGAAAGACTTGGTGATGTATACAGTTGCCGCATTTTCCATTTAACCGACAATGTTTTACGAGAAATTGACAAAAAAGACAACGGTTTCGAAATCTGGACTAAACTTGAAAAATGATATTTGGGAAAATCAATATCAAATAAATTTTATTTAGAACTATAGCTTTTTGGTTTTAATATGAGCGAGTCAAAAACGCTTTCAGAATATGGATGATTTAAATAAAATCATTTTGAAACTTCAAAACATTGGAGAGAGAATCTCGGAGGAAAATATTGCCGTTATTTTATTAAATGTCTTGCCGGAATCTTACAATTATGTTAAATCTGCCATAAAAAATGGTAGAGATGGTTCATCTCTTTCCGATGTTAAAAATGCTTTGAAATCGAAAGATTTGGATTTAAGGAAAGAAAATAAACTAAACGGAGAGATCCTTTACGTTCGAGGGAGAGTTGACTAGAGGGAACCTATTAGTTATAGGCCTAAAAGTAAAGGGAGGTCCAAATCTCAAGAAAAGAACAAAGTGAAATATCCTTATTATGGCAAGGAGGGTCATATGAAAAATAAGTGTTTTAAAAGGTTCAAAGATAAAAAACGACGTAAACATAGTAAAGGGAGTGATAAAATTGACGAAACCCACTTTTTTTATTCAGATGGTAATTCCATGTATTCTGAGGTTTTTTGTGTGTCCTCTTCCCCTTCTTGTTCTAAAGTTGTTGATCATTGGATTCTTGATTCTGGATGTTCTTTTCACATGACACCTAACAAACAATGATTTTCAGATTTCAAACCCCTAGATCATGGAAAAGTTTACATGAAAAACAATCAAGTTTGTGATATTAAGGGCATTGGGAATATTTTTCATTAAAATGTATGATGGAGTGACTAGGAAACACACTGAGGTGAGATATGTGCCCGACTTGTGTCAGGATCTAATCTCCCTTGGTTATTTAGATTCACTTGGTTTTTCTTACAAATCCGAAAATGGTATTTTAAGAGTTTGCAAAGGAAACCTAGTCATGCTTAAAGGTTTTAAAAGGGAAAGTTTATTCATTCTCATTGGAAAAGCAGTTTGTGATTCAACTGCTTTATTTTCAAAAACTATCCCTTAAAAGACTATGTTGTGGCATCGTCGGATTTGCAGCATTAGTGAGAAGGGATTATTCTATTTACAAAAACAAAATATTTTAAGTGGTGACAAAATTGATTCTTTGGATTTTTGTTACCATTGTGTTTTGGGAAAACAGCACAAAATCAGTTTTTCAACCAGCGCAAACAAGTCCACTTCAGTACTTGACTATGTGCATTGTGATCTGTGAGGGCCTGAAAAGTTCCCAACTTATGGTGGTAATGTTTATTTCTTATCTATTGTTGATGATTTTTCAAGGCGTGTTTTGGTTTTTCTTTTTAAAACAACAGATCAAAGTTTTGAAAAGTTTTTTGAATGGAAACGCCTTGCCGAAAATCAATCTAGAAATAAACTAAAAAAAATTAGGCCTAATAATGGTCTTGTATTTTGTAATCAGAAGTTTGCTGATTTGTGTGCATCGCATGGCATCTTACATCATAGGACGGTTAGGTATAACCCCTAGCTGAATAGAGTAGCTGCGATGATGAACCGTACCATCATGGATAAGGTTAGATGTCTTATGGTGTCGTCAAGTATCCCAAAAGCCTTTTGGGGAGAAGCTATAAGTATGGCTGTCTACCTCATTAATAGATCCCCTTCTACAGCCATAAACTTTAGGACTCTTATAGAACTTTGGTGTGGTAAACCCCCTAACCTATCCAACCTTAGAGTCTTTGGGTATGCTACTTTTGTACATCAGAAGGAGAGTAAGCTAGACCCTAGGTCTAGAAAGGGAGTGTTCATAGGATATCCTAGCGGAGAGAAGGGTTATAGAGTGTAGCTCAAAGGTGAGCCGGGAGTAAGAGTAGTCATTAGTAGGGATGTCATCTTCAACGAGTTAGATATACCATGTCTTAAGGATAAACCTGTCTCTGATAGTCCTCCCAATGTCCCCACAATAGGTAGTATTCTTATGGAGGTGGAGGTGACCTCTGAACCCTCCCAAGAACACACATAGGAGCTTGAAACCAATGAGGAGTTAGATACATCGTCTAGTAGTGCACCCAAACCGACTAGTGTACCTGAAACACATATTCCTGAATTATAAGGTTCTGATGATGAAGAGGAACACCCTGAGGCTCAAGCTCAAGCCCTTAGAGATTACCAGCTGTCTAGAAATAAGGTTAGAAGAACGCATAAGGAACCCACTAGATATGGTTACTCATATATAATATCATATGCATTTGCTGTTGCATTTTATGTGGAAGAGAAGGAACCTTGTGTTTCTCTGATGTTTTGAAAGTATTAATTGCTCTTTTTGGTTACGTGCTAGGATGAGGAGATGTCCTCTTTAGATTAAAAACAAAACCTGCATTCTTGTTCCAAAACCTCCAAAACAAAAATTATACTATATAGTATATATGGTTACTCATGTATAGTATCATATGCATTTGCTGTTGCATTTTATGTGGAAGAGAAGGAACCTTGTGTTTCTCTGATGTTTTGAAAAGTCTTAATTGCTCTTTTTGGTTACGTGCTATGGATGAGGAGGTGTCCTCTTTAGATAAAAACAAAACCTGCATTCTTGTTCCAAAACCTCCAAAACAAAAATTATAGTATATAGTATATATGGTTACTCATGTATAGTATCATATGCATTTGATGTTGCATTTTATGTGGAAGAGAAGGAACCTTGTGTTTCTCTGATGTTTTGAAAAGTCTTAATTGCTCTTTTTGGTTACGTGCTATGGATGAGAAGATTTCCTCTTTAGATAAAAACAAAACCTGCATTCTTGTGTTTCTCTGATGTTTTGAAAAGTCTTAATTGCTCTTTTTGGTTACGTGCTTTGGATGAGGAGATGTCTCTTTAGATAGAAACAAAACCTGCATTCTTGTTCCAAAACCCGCAAAACAAAACTTATTAGATTGCAAATGGATTTTTAAAATCAAAGAGCCTGAGTCTGTTAATGAACATCCAAGGTTTAAGGCCAGGTTGGTTGTGAAAGGTTTTTCACGAGTTGAGGGCATTGATTTTAATAAAAAATTTTCTCCCATCGTTAAATACAAAATGATTAGGATAATTCTTGCTCTTTTTGCTATTTTTGATCTTAATCTTGAACAACTTGATTTGAAAACTGCTTTCTTGCATGGTGATCTCGAAGAGACCATTTATATGCGTCAACCACCAGGTTTTGAGGTTAAAGGTAAAGAACACATGGCATGTCTTCTGAAAAAGTCCTTATATGGACTTAAACAGTGGCCTAGACAATGGTACCAGAGGTTTGGTTCTTTTTTGTTAAAAGCTGGTTTATTTTAAAGTAATTATGATAGCTGTCTTTATTTCTGTGGAAATAATGTTGATACTGCTATTTATCTGTTGCTTTACGTAGATGATATGTTAATTGCGTGTAAACATAAAGCCAAGATTGATAATTTGAAATCCTTACTCAAGTCTGAATTTGACATGAAGGATTTAGGGACAGCATCTAGGATTCTTGGGATAAACATAACTAGAGATAGGGCTAACCGCTCCTTATTCATATCTTAGAAAGCTTTTCTTTAGAAAATTGTTTCCAAGTTTTCGATGCATTTATGCAAGCCCGTTATTAGCCCACTTGCGAGCCATTTCTAACCTTCCGATAAAACTTGTCCCAAAACTAAAAGTGAGAAAAGAGACATGGCAAACATTCCCTATAGGTTCTGTTATGTACTCCATGATATCCACCTGACCTGACATTGCTTTTTCTATGAGCCTTCTCAGTAGATTCATGTCCAACCGAGGGAGGGATAATTGGGCAGCTCTCCAGTGGTTGTTACGTTACCTTACTGGAACTATAGATAGGGCCTTGCACTATCACAATTGGTCTAATATTTTTGAACTAATTGGTTATGTCAATTCTGACTTTGCCGGTGGTAAGGATGTTAGAAAATCTACCTCATCCTATTTTTTTACCCTAGCGGGCAATTGCATTTCATAGAAGTCTCAGTTACAGCTGGTCGTTGCTTTGTCAACTACTGAGGCTGAATACATCGCGGCCACGGAGGTAATCAAGGAAGCTATATGGCTTCAAGGGCTTTTAAATGAATTACATGTTTTACATTAGAAAGCTATTATTTATACTGATAGTCAAAGTTGTTTACATTTATGCAAAAACCCTATTTATCATGAAAGGAAAAAGCACATAGATGTCAAATACCATTTCTTTTGGGAAAAAGTCTCTAGTGGTTTAGTTGACATAGATAAGACTAGTACTAATGATAATCCTGCAGACTTTGGTACAAAAATTGTGAGCTATGACAAGTTTATGTTTTGTAGGGTCTTCCTTCACTTGGACGCGGGTTGACTCTTATTGAGTCACTGAAGTTGGAAAAATATTTTCAAGGTGGAGAATGTAGGCTTTTTGGGCCTATCTTTAAATCCTAATGATGTACTAATGGTCCTCAGTAGAAGATAAGACGATTGAACTGGTCAAAGAGATGTCGGGCCGAGCTGGGCCAACCCGGCCCGCCCGTCGTGACTCGGACCACTATTTAAATCTCTCTTTCTTGCATCCTCGGGAGTGATACACCCTTAGCCATTTCTTTGTCTCCTATTTTCTACTCCACCGACCTTATGTTTTCTCCTCCTTTCTTCATTGCGGTTTACCGCTACTGTTGCTCTCCTTCTTCACTTTGTTTCTGCGCTGCCGTCACAGTCATTGTGATCAACGCCTTATTGCGGTCTCTTGGTTGATCGTTGTCTCTGATAAAAGGGAGAAAGAGAGTGCCAAAAGGAGAGAGAAAGACAACCAGCTTTATTCTGTGTTTTTTAGGCCCCGTGACTGAGGGATCCCTTTTACACTAATTATGATGTTTTTCTTGTCGGCGGTGCCTCGACGCAACACGTGGACACTGGCTGCTGTTCGGCATGTTCGCTGGCTCTGTACTGCTTCATCCAGCGCCTAATTGGACTCCGCGGCGGCAAGTAAGGTCTCGATTATTTTACGGTTACTTCCTTTACCATTTTTATTAACAGTTTGTGTAGTTTTTGGCACTGCCGTTCTGCTTGGACTGACGGTGGAGAAGAAGAAAAGAAGATTATTTTTGTAATAATGCTGCATTTTATTCCGCTCTGTTTTGATTTTAATTATTGTAATAGTAATTAGAAAGTTGTAATAGTTGTAATAGTAATTCAAAATTTTTTGGTGCAACCCACCTTTTGTATGGCTTGGTTTTGGAACTCGAGCTTAGAGGCTGCACTTAAGTACCTTGATTGGCTCAGACTTCGTAATGGCACTCGAATCCCTTATATAGGTTTATGTGTCTACACTTTTAAAGTGGTCAAGAGAATGTTTTCTTTCGGCATTGCATTAAATGCTTACGAAAATTGTGTTATTATTATAGAAAAGCACGAAAGCACACACTCACATGGAATCACAGGAGTATTTTCGTCCACGTCTTTAAATATCATGTGTTTTTTCAAATGACTGGGGACCTGAGGTGGCGTTGTAAGCTACTATAGTATTTCCCATGCAGATTTTGGGCTAGGGCATGTTATGCATAATTTTTTTTTTGGGAAAAGTATTTTTTATTTCCTATCCTCAGATAGTTTGGCATGATAATGGGTTGTAAAATATTTTATGCTAGCTTTTTTATAGAAAAACTTCCTTGTATTTATAAAATAGTCACATTGTCCGTATATAGGTTTTCGCTGCTTAGTATATGTATATATTTATAAGTGTATTTTCAAGTTTTGAGTTGGGTTGGATGTTTCGAATTAAGTGCCGAATGGCACGTTGGTGGCTTACTCAGCTGCAGTTTACCGATTGGAGTGATTAAGGGTAATATATACACTTGTTCTTAATGAAGATGCAAAATCTTATACCATTAAGAATCCTTAATTTACCCAAAGTGCCTAAATTTCTTAAAATAAAATTAGGAACTAACTCCAAAATTAAATTATACACCAAAAATTGATCAGCAATATTATCAATATATATACACATGTATATATAATATATTGGATAAACTTCTTTTCACTTTCAGCAACTCATGAATATATATATACATATGTATATATACGTATTTATATATATATGTATGTATATGTATATGTATATACATATATACATATATATGTATTTTATGTATATATATACATATAGATTAATATATATGTATATATATGTATATATATACATATCTTCATATGTATATGTATAGATATATGCATACTTACACTCATAAATATATATATGAGAAATTAGTTACAAACAACCATGAACTATTTTAACTTTTCCATTTATAATAATAAACTTTAATATTATCTTTTTCTAACCATGAACTATTTTATATCTTCTATTTATAACAATGAACTTTTATTTTATTTTTCTAACCATGAACTATTTTTGTTCTTCTAAAAAAAGCTATGAACTATATTCGACCTTTCAAATATGCCCCTGAATTGACGGCTATTTTTAGAAAGACAAAAATAGTTCATGGTTGGAAAAGATAAAACAAAAGTTCATGGCTATTTTCAAAAGAACAAAGATAGTTAATGGCCAAAAAAATATAAAATAAAAGTTCATGGTTATATATAGAAAAGCTAATATTGTTCATGGTTATTTCTAGCTAATTTATCTCTCTCTCTCTCTCTCTCTCTAGATATATATATGTGTGTGTGTGTGTGTGTGGAGATCGGTAATACTCTAGGATTTTATTTTGCTTATGCAAGACACAGTCAAACAAAATATTGTATCTTCGAGGATATATTAATGGAGCGAAATAAGCCTTAAAGAAAGCAACATTCTAATGTGCCTTGGAGCCGTCCTGATTCAATTATTGTTAAAGTTCTAACAAAAACTATGTGTCCATAAAAGTCATTAACTTCTTCCCTCTAGCATTTTTATGCTAGTTAAGAAACATTTGGAAATTAAGGTCACTCTTTCATTTGGTGAGAGTTCAATTCTAATCTTATACTTAAACAACTTCTCTCATTGTTATTAAGAAAATCAGCATTAGACAGGCATTCCTATTATTCAAAGTGAACATTATAATATTTCATTTTGTTACAATGACATTTATAGTTCAAGCAAAGAAACATACAAATGACTTGCTATCGATCGTAGCTCTTGTATTCTTTCATACTTTCTCAATTAATATTGATGTCGATTAGTTAATTCATATTTCGTAAGTTGTATTACTTCACAAATTCAAATTTTACGTAGCTGGTTTGTGTGAATTATTCACAGTCTCATAATATACGTGTAAAATTCTATAGTTTGTTGATTTACAACTTTCATATGCAAATAGTGTGGTTCTTCAAGCCTAAACTAACAAATGAACATTTTTATTTTTGGGGAGTCATTTCCATACTACTCTTACATCTTGAACTAATTACCGATCTTTTGAAATCTTACAGATAGATTCCCAAAACAATAAATTAAAGTTTATTCGCAATGTACTGATTATTTATCATATAGTAGATAATCAATCTGCCTTTTTATGTTGAATATATCTATTTTACTTAGTAAATTATAAAATGAAGCTAGAAAACAACCCTAAAAAATTAGCTTATAGGCCATGCTTTATATGAGAACTCATCCACTCCATTCCCAAAAGACATGAATAAAAGAGGAAACAAATCATCGAGTTTATAAATGTGTTAAAACTCAAACCTAGTTAATTGCATGTTAGATCCAATGCTAATTCAGGTAGAACAATGTAATTTAGTACATCCTCAATTATAAAAAAAAATGCTACAACTACAATTTAGTACATCCTCCTTACTTCATTACATAGTAAACACATAGACAAACAAATAATAGCAACATTTTAAACTTGGCCAAAGCTTTATCCATGAAAGTACTTCGAACCTATAAAACATATCAATCAACATATTAAATGTTTAATCATTCAGATATATGGATCACGACAAGCGAGATTTTAATGATAAGAATAATATGTAAGATACGATATAAGATAAAAGAAGAAGAAGAGAAGCCCACACGATAAACATGGGCTAGTACTCAAAAAACATTATTTCAAACATTAAACGAGAAGAGAGCAGTCAACTAAAGTAACGAAAGAGAACAAAACTTATGTCTTGAATTTCTAACAACTTTTCACCTTTAGTATACCTTTTCACCTAAATTCACAAACTTGCAACTGCTGCCTTTTAAGAAATAGTAAAGAAAAATTAAAGACATATTGAAATGTATCTTTTTATCTTAAAGAGAATCAAAACTTGAAATCTTATTTCAAAAAATCAAAAGGAGTTGCTTCACAATTGTAAGAAAGGCAGAAATGAAACACCATTCAACAATATGATCATATGTAAGGATATGAATGTGTTATCTGTAGTTTTCCTCTTCTATCATCTATAGTTTTAGCCCACATTTTTTCTTATGGCGATGAAAAAAAATGAAACATCTTCATGTGATAGAAAAATGGAAAATCTTTGGAACCTATAGTAAAAATATAAATGAAATGTTCCATCATTGAAAATTTTCTACACTATTGGAAGCAATAGGAGGTCAGGGTAGGGGGGTCGATGTAGAGGTAAAGGAGATTATACCTATTCATGTCCCAAGAATGCTATGATATTCTATAACTGCAACGAGGGAAGCCAACTTGAATGTTAATATCTTTTTTGAAATCTCTTGATGCTTGGCTTCACTGTCACTTAAAACATTGAGATTGATAAGTTCAGGTGTACGCTCAAGTAAAAGTCTCAAAATTTCCAACTCCTTTTCATTTCCTTCAAATTTATGTACGTTAACATGAGCAAGGTGGTTTAGTAATCGTGAAGAAATCCATCTTTCTGATTGATAATTTTGTTCTGCCAAGTCAATTGCTGTATCTGAGCTCTATAATTACATGTAAAGAAAGAAAGATAGTAAGAGAGATATCATCAAACTAGTAGTAGTATCTTTCACATATATTGAATAAAATAATAAATTTTTAAATAAAAATGTTACCTTTGCAGTGATAACGTTGAATTCCTGCAAATTAAGGCTTTTGCTAAGAAAGTGCAGCATAATTCCATATACTTTCTGATAAGCTAAATATAAAGAGTCAACCTTCTTATTTTACTAGCTGAAGTAGTTTCCATTATAGATGTAATATCAAAAGCCCTAGAGAGAAACTGGAAACAACAATCAAGTAAAGAGTAAATTAGCCTATAAAACTTTAACAAGAGCGTATGGACTGATGAACTTTACACGTTATAAAAATATTCTAAAATCATGCAATTAATTATGCAATGACGTACAAAAATATGTTTCTAGTAAATTATTTCAATTCTAATGATATATAAAATACTAATTTGAATATGAAACAGAGGAGTTATGACATAATCGAGTTGTTCGTAATAAGAGAATAGGTTACCTCAATAAACCACTTGTTCAGGAATAGATGAGGGGCATTTTTCAATTCTTTGTATAATTTAATAGCCAATCTTACAATGAAGTCCACACTAATTTTCCCTTCAAGCAATTCCCTAGATGAAACATATGCAAAGGAAATACATGGCAAGCTCATAAGGTCATACTCTTCTATAATATTGCCAACAAGTGCTAATTCTGAGAGCATTGGAGATTGAAGTTTCAAGAAGTTGTAACCAAAAAACCCACATTGACATATTATAAACTTTGGAGCCTTGATGCCGATATGGTCAATGACTGCAAAAGAAAGTCACAACAAATAATTGACATGTATTCTATCGACGGACAACTCGGTAGTAAGCTTCAATTGCATCTTCATCAATGATCAAATCTCTCAAACGTAGCTCCTGAAGATTCGGTAGAAAAATATTTTTCATCTTTTCAAGGACAGATTTTAACATTACCAACTCTAATACCACCAAACAAATTAATAAACTTCTCATGCTTCTATTCTATTTCTAGAAATTTATCATACTTCAAAATTAAGTTTGGGAAAGAGTACCATATTTTTCTCCAATCTTTGGATAAAGCGCTAGTTCTAACTGCATCCTCTAATGAGATAAATTAGACAATATACCTCCAGAGCTCCTTTGATAGATAGCTATATCTGTCTGGATGTTCCATTGAAACAGCTTCTATTTAAGCTATATTGTTACCAATTTTGATTCTCAAAACCAAAACAAAAATATTACATTCATCATGATTAGAATAGTTTGTTAGTAAAGACATATTTTGCCTCCATTTTAAATACAAAGCAATGGGAAGTAGACTCTTGCTTTTAAATAATATTTCACATTAGTGTCTTTTCAGCACATTCCATTTGTTAAATAAAATTTTCAGCAATGTATCTAGTAATATGTATGATTCTTAGGAACAAAATGCATGACAATGGCATATACAAACATATGCAGGGATTGCAATAAAATTCTTAAATGGAACATTGATTTTTTTTCCTTGTGATTTATAGATTTTTTACCCAAAAAAAAAAACACAAGTATAAAAAATTTTATAAAAAGATTAAGCAAAAAGTAAATGGGAAAGAAATTTATCATCAATTATTTCTTTCTAGAATCATGAATTCGCATCAAAATTTATGGAACACACCAAATACTCTACAAATTAATACCTATCAAACAAGTATCAAACAATATATAAAATATATTAATTTCATCGAATTGAAGCATTACTAATCTATATTAAGTGTTATGAATATTTCCCATTCTTTTCAAAAGCAAAATTTAAACATTAAAGGACTATAAAATTCAAGGCAAGATGTATAATGAAATGTGAAATAAAAGCCAAAATCAACGAGTTCACAGAAACTAGACCAATGTACATTAATTATCATGCACGTGAATTAAATAGTAAAAGTATATAAATGTAGAGATAAAGTTGGAAGTTACATATGTAGCCACTTCAACAAATCCTTTTTTTTTTTTTTTATAAAGACATCCAACAAACCAAATGCTTTGATTCTTACACTAAAATTTTAAAAACAAAATGGGTAAACCTGCGATTGTAGGTATATATAGTAGCAATTTTGTCAGAAATGAAAAATAAAAAATTCGATTGCTAATTCCAATTGTGACTGAAAAACTCATTTGCAACCATTTGCTATTGCTTTGCCGCTGAATTTTATTTAGTCCTGAATGACCTTTTAAGATTGGATATTCGAGAGTTTTGCAACATCTTTTCGACCAAATAAAGTTCAAATTAATTTCTTGGTGACTGAAATTTTGCGATCGAAATGGGTTGCAAATGTGTTGGAAAATTTCATTATATATTTAAAAGATAAGTTAATGTTGTACGTGTCAAATTCTTGTGCCTCTTTTTGTTCGACAACATATCTTTGAAAATATTATGCATATTATAGGCATTTCAGATATTCCACAAATGGGAGAGTAATCTCCAATTTCTTAAATATCTCTAAGAGTTTTTTAAATTGGGATTATATGTTGGAGGTGCAACAGTTTGTGAGAAAGGTAAAGCTTTTTAAAAAACAATAAAAATATATATTTCACCTCAATTAATAAAATAAATACTTTAGAAAATATATAAAAAAAATCTAAATCCCAACATCATCAATGGCCTCAGTTAGTAAGCCTAGTACTTATATATGGACTAGTTAATTGAGTAATTAATGAGTGAATCAATTTTTGTGGAATTTTTATTTGCCTTGTCATATGATATATAGAACCCTAAGCAAAACAGGTCCGCAAAACAAAGAAAATTGAAAAAGAAGTAAAGCTTTAAGGCATAATTTTTCTTCTGGAAGAAATCATTTTTATGAATGTGTGTTCATAAACTTATCTTGTAAATATGCAAAAGGTTTTCCCAAAATCATAAATAAAGATGGCACATAAAGTTAATTAGAAAACCATTAATGAACTAAAACCAATCTCCGAAATCTCTTAAGGGATGATGAGAAGGGAAAGAAAATGAAATGAAACATAAAACAAACACTAACTTGAATAAAAAATCCATATGAGAAAGTTGAAAGATTAGTTAACAAATTGGTTACGAATCTCTAATCGAGTCCTTCACAGTTGCTTTAGGGATCGATAATAACCCGTTTCTTCAGAGTCGACCATCCTAGATTTGACTTCCACAAGAATAAGAGTGAGGCTATAATGAAGTTAGTAAGAGCTTATATAGCAGGAATTTTGAAGAAATTAGTAAAGCCAGCAAAGACAAATTCAATTTCGCTATTTGTCAACTTGCAAGTTTACTTTTGCTATGTAACGTATTTTTTTTTTTCCTTTTTCCGTTTGATAGATTTCAAAAGATAATGTTAAGCTTATTGTCTTCTTTCTTTCTATGATAAATGTATGTATGATTTGGAGGGAAAAAAAAGTCCAGTCAATCTTAAGGTTCTTTTTTTTTTCTTTCTTTGAAGATCTTTATGAGTTACCAGTGAAGACTATCTAGTTTTTATCTTCATTTATCATGTTAGTGCATTTTTTCACAAAGAAAGTTCGAATAGTAGTTAAAACAAATGATGTTGCATATGCATTAGGTAACAATAGCTGTTCTTTCTGCAATAACTTTACTAGTTTACCTCATTATTTCATCAAAGGTCATTGCTATATACAAAGGCAATTTATACCATATACTGGGTTACATCTAACATGGTCTACTAAGTTAGTGAAACTACATCATTTTGAGTAGATTTTATTATCTAATTATAGGTAAAATTCTTGATTGATATCACAACTCACACGCCTCCTTACTGTAGTAACAAAATTGATTTAGAAGTTCCAACGATATCTACTCCCCTGCAATCCTCTTCTATTTCGTCACAATTTTGATTTCCTTTCATCGATCTGATGTTTTTGTGATTTCCGGTAATCAATCATAGTCTGTTAATTATCATGAGCATTCATCATCTGCAATTTTTGTTTTTCTATGAGAATTGTGAAGAAACGAATGTTCTATCATGTGTTGATGTGGAGGATTTGAATTGTAATGTTTTCAATCCTTTTACATGTGTGCATGGTGATTTGATGATTCCAGAATCCTTGGAAGAAGAAGTTGCAAGTAAGACATTGTTGTTTTTCCCATTTTGTTTGTTGTTTTGTGATTTATGTGTTACTGAATATATGGGTGCCTAGTTTTATAAGTCGAAGAGCCTAATTCTTGAACTAAGAGTCCCTAGTTTTGAAACTAGTAGTGCCTATGGTTATGACTAGTGGAATTTTAATTTTTTTTTTTTTTGGTACATTTTCATGCTTTTAGTTGGGTTTATTGTTATTTTTTTTTTATCTCAAGATTATATTACTTCTAATAAAGATGGGATTGTTTCATTATAATCTTGCACGTATTTGAATGTCTTTAGTAGTGCCAACTTTTATAACCAGGAGTGCCTACTTTTATAACTAGAAGTGCCTAGTTTTTGAAATGACAGTGGCTATGTTTATTAACATAGAAAATCTTCAAATTTTCTGGTTTGTTTCTTTTCTATATGTTTTTTTGTTGGTTCTAATGTAATTTATTTTTTTCTTTTATGTTCTCGACATTGTATTAATTCAAATATCACTTAGGTTTTGCTTCTTTATAATTTATTGTGTTTTTGATGCTCTGTTGTAGGTAGTGCCTACTTTCATTACTAAGAGTGCCTACTTTTATAACTGATAGTGCCTGGTTTATAACTTAAATCGTAAATGACCAATATATACAATTAATGCTCCTAATAAGGTATCAGACATTCACAAGGACAGTAACTAATAAATTAAAGCTATGCACAATCCTAGTTGGTAGATAAAATCCTCTAAAAATCTCATAATAACACTCCCATTCGAGATGGAGCATAAAGATCAGAAATGCCCAACCCGCAAGCTAGAAAGAAAAATTTTGTAGGCTGGAGAGCTTTGATGAGAATATCGATAGGTTGCAACTCAGTGCGAAGATAATGTGGAGATAGGAAGCCAGCCTGAAATGCATCACGAACGAAATAACATTCTATCTCAATGTTTTCGGTGCATTTGTGGAAACCAAGATTAGCAGCTATGTGAATAGGATCCTGACTGTCACAATGGAGTCATATGGAATGAGGGACATTGACATGAAAATCACGAAGTAATCGAGAATGCCACTTCAACTCACATAAGTATAGAGTGATATTCAGCCTTAGAAGAAGAACAAGAAATAGTGTGTTGTTTCTTTGTCTTCTGGGAAATTGGCGAACCACCCAAAGAAACAAAATATTCAGTAACAGAATGACGAGTAATGGGACAAGACGCTTGGTCTAAATCACAATTAGCGATTACTAGGAGAGGAGAATCAAAAAGATGCAAAATACCTTGGCCAAGACAACCTTTAAGATATCTCACAATGCGAAGAGCAGCATCCCAATGTTCCTTACGTGGGGTTTGCGAAAATTTGAGCGAGAATATAATTAGCATAGGCAACTTCTGGTCGATTGAGAGTGGTACAAATTAAATTCCTAATTTACCGTCTATACGATCAAGCATATCAAAGAATGGGCCAAAAGCCTTGGCCAATTGATGATTCGACTAAAAAAGAGGTGAGGTTTGTTTAGCCTCCATCAAACCTGTCTTGAAGATAATTTCCAAACTGTATTTCCTTCTAAAAATCTAAATACTTGAAGGGTTCCTAGCAATCTTATTGCCAAAAAAATTTTTTTTTTAGTTCGCCCAAGTTCTTTATATGAAAACAAGAACTCAAATAAGCTTTGAACTTAATGATAGATGGGATTGAATTTCCAGTGATCAATAAATCATCATCCGCATAAATTGGGACATATAAGAAGACTTCATACTTGTGATATGTAAAAAGAGTATAATCAGCACAAAATTGAGTGAAGCCACTTACGTAATGGTGCATTAAGTTTGGAATACCAACACAAAAGAGCATGTCAAAGACCATATAAAGATTTCTTCAGACGATATACCTGTCAAGGAAAAGCTGTACAGAAACCCGATACATATAAACTGCCTCCATCAAGTCACCATGAAGGAAAGCATTGTGGACATCCATCTGATGTATGGGCCAATTTCTAGCAGAAGCAACAAATAACAAGGTACAGACGTTAACCACTTTAGCAACTAGTGAGAAGGTAATAGTGAAATCAATCCCTTCTATTTGCGTATTGCCAAGAATCACCAATCGTAATGAGCAAAAACCAATCTCCGAAATCTCTTAAGGGATGATGTGAAGGAAAAGAAATGAAATGAAACATAAAAAAACCCGAAATTCAATCAAAAAAATAATATGAGAAAATTGAAAAATTAATTAACGAACTGGCTACGAATCTCTAATTGAGTCCTTCACCGTTGTTTTAGGGATCGATAATAACTTTTTTCTTCAGAGTCGACCATCCTAGATTTGACCTTCACAAGAATAAGAGTGAGGCTATAATGCAGCTAGTAAGAGCTTATATAGTAGGGATTCTGAAGAAATTAGTACAGCCAGCAAAGACAAATTCAATTTTGCCATTTGTCAACTTGCAGGTTTACTTTTCCTACTTAACGATTTTTTTTTCCTTTTCTGGTTTGGTAGATTTCAAAAGATAATGTTAAGCTTATTGTCTTCTTTCTTTCTATGATAAATGCATATACGATTTCGGGGAAAAAAAGTCCAATCAAGCTTAGTAAAATTTTCTTATGAAAAATATAATAAGTTCTTTTAATCGAGCTATCACCTTCCCAATAAAGATTCATACACCAATTTATATAAATCCAACTTACCATAAATATAATTCATAGTGTACCTAGCAGTCCATCTCATTGCCATACATTAAAATTAGATTTTACTTTTGTTAGGAAAATATCAAAAAGCCTGTGCAATGCACTGGAAAAACTTTGTTAGAATTTTCTTTTTTGTTATTTTATAAAAAAAATGTCAAATATGATAATTTGAAAATTTGAAAAAATAATTAATCTAATAAAAAACCTATATTAACGTTCCAATGAGACTAAAAGCATATATTGCCCATTAATTTTTTTATTTTTATTCTTCATAATTTGTATAGTTATGACAATACTGTATGTTAGGTTTTAAAATAAATCCATGTAATACAGAAAAGGGGGAAAGAGAATATTAAAGAACAGATGACATGAAAAAACTAAAAATTGAATATCGAAAGAAATATTAAGAAAAAATACAGGATTTATAATACTTGCCCTTTTCAACTGCCCCTACCTCCCCCCCTCCCCCCCACCACTCCCTGAAGGAAAAAATTTATAATTATGTCTGCACCCAACTCCCACTCTTCATTACTCCAAATTCCTTCCCTAAAAAATCTCTTCTTCCCCTCTTCCCCTAACCCCTTCACAAAAAATAAAATAAAATAAAATAAAACTCCACCCTCGTAATCCACCCTCTTACCATTATCCCCTCACAATCCCTGCGACCCCCAAAAAAATCACCTCTGCCCTCCTTCTTTCCCCAAATGAAAACCCTCCCCTACAAAAAATAAATAAATAAATAAACTCCTTTTTCTCCTATCCCAAAAAAATAATAATAAAATAAAAAACACAAATACAAAGTGCAGCAAAAAGACTAAAAAAAATAAATATTCTAATGGAGTACCAAGAGTTACATAGTTGAACTTTGATTAATACTCAAACGATCCTTAAATAGAAATAAAAAAGAAAATGTACAAGTACAAGTTTCATTTTCCATTTTTTCTCCTTTTTCTATTAGAGGAGATTGGGAGGATTATTTTATCACAGTTGATTGAATGACCAATAAACTAAAAAAATTTCAATATCCATTCCTATATAGAATGATGAAAAAAATAATCAATTTAATGAAAGTTAAACATATATTTAAAATAAATAATAAATGTAAAAAAACAAAAAACTCAAATCCATAGTACTAATACTATATATCAACCAAACTCTTCCCCCACCCGTAACTCGCCATCTTACCGCCATCCCCTGTGCGTCCTCGTGCTAAAAAAAAATTTCACTATTGTCTTAAAAAAAATCTACCTCAAAAATTAATAAATCCAAAGAACAAAAAAAAGAAACATTGTAATAGTAGAGTTAAAAAGTTACATAATTGCACTTTGATTAATACTTAAAGATCATTAAAGAGAAATAAAAAGAATATGTAAAGGTAAAACTTTTCATTTCCATCTTTTCTCCTCTTTTTCCATGAGAGGAGACAGGGAGGATTATTTGACTGTTGTGCATTGGCCGTTGCTTGATTGACTCATAGATAATGAAAAAATAGTCAATTTAATGAAAGTTAAATATAACTGTAAAAAAATATATAATAAATGTAAAAATTCAAAACTCAAATTCACAACGCATACTATAAACGATTATATCCTTGATAATAATTAGGTTATATGCTATGGTGTTTATGATAAGTCATTCACTCCATTCCCATAAGACATTAAATAGAACAAAAATAAAACATGAATTAGATCACCGAGTTTATGATGTTAAAACTCAATCTAGTTACTCGTAAAATATGTCCAATGCTGATTGAACCAGAAAAATGTTAATTAAGTACCATATCAATTATAAAGCAAAATTCCACATCGGCAATTTCTTACATCCTCCTTGGAATATTACATAGTAAACAAATAAGTAAATAGATAATAGCAACATTTTCAACTTGGCCATAGCTTTATCCATTATCGTCATCAGAACCTATAAAACAAATCAATGAACATATTAAATGTTTGTTCATTTGGATAGATCTCCACAAGAAAAATTTTAGTGATAAGAGTAATATGCAATATGCTATATAACAGAAAAAGAAAAGAAGAAGAAGAAGAAGAAGAAGAAGACAAGATGACACTATAACATTGCTAGTATTCAAAAAAAAATTTTTTTAACCACTGAAGCAGAAGAGAACGGTAAACTAAAGCCACGAAAGGGAACAAAACAAGGTCTTCAATTTCTAGAGACTTTTCACCTTTAGTTTGTCTTTGCACTTAAATTCACAAACAACCAGTTGCAACCATTTAAAAAGAAAAAAAAAAAGAAAAAGAGCAATTGATATATATCTTTTTTTTAGAAGTCAAATCAAAATGGAAAGAAGTTGAAATCTTATTTCTAAATATCAAAAGAAATTGTTTCCTTATTGTACGAAAGGCTAAAGTGAAACATTATTCAACAATATGATCATCATATAAAAGGAAAATAAGGGTAACACTTGATCATATGTAAGCATATTAAATATGTCATTAGTAATCTTTAGCTTCTTTGACATATAATTTTAACCTACATATTTTTCTTATGGCCATGATAAAAATAGGAAACTCACTCATGTGGTAGAAGCATGAGAAATCTTTCAAATGAATACTAAAAATTTAATAAAGTGTTCCTTCAAGGTAAAAAAAAATTATGAGTGATAGAAATCTGTTAGGACCTAATTACTATAACAAACCTCTGATTACTATTACAAATAAATAAAGAATAGAAATGCAGCCAAAAAACTTATTCTATTACAGTAAAACAATATCCTTCTTCCTGTTCTTGTTCACAACTGCTTCAAGCCGATCGGCAAGACCAAAAATAAACACAATCACCGTTAAAATAAAAATGAACCTTAAATCAATAAGGGGTCCTTACTTGTCGTTGCGATGTCGGAACCACCAGCAGCATGTAGCGAGCCCTGATGGTGCCGAGCAGCGGCGTTGAAATGACAGCCGCGTTGAGGTGTCGGCAAGACAAAAAGGTATCAACTTTAATGGTAAAATCACCCTCAGATTTAGCCTCAAACATAAAAGATCACTGGTGCTCACCCTCTCTCTCACCCTTACGGCTCTTCTCAAAAAGATCAGAAAAGATCAAGTAACAATAACACAGAACCTCCGCTTTCAGAGACGGTGTTATAGAGGACCACGGAAGTCACCAGAGAAGAGCAACAAACGCGGTAAGCTGCGGTAAAGAAAGGGAGAGGAAGAAGAGATAAAGACGGCTATTGGGAAGGCTGAGACGGAGCAGAAAAAGAGAGAAGAGAGGAAGAGTCTAGAATGACTCCAGAACTGAGGAGGGAGAGAGACAAATCAAGTGTCATAATGGGCAGCCCGGGCAGGCCCGACCCGGCATCTCTGACCCATTCAAACTTCAACCATCCATCTTGGTTTGAGGCCCATGGTTTCATCATTGGTTTAAAAAGATTGGGCTGGAAAAATTGAAAATATTGGGAGAAAAATGGGGCTGGAAAGCCTACAATCTCCACCTCGAACAATATTTTCCCATCCCTTGAATGACTCAACTAGAGTGAACCTACATCCAAATGAAGGAAATCCTTGCAAAACCTGAATTTGTGAGTGTTTACAATTTTAGTACCAAAATCTGCAGGATTATTATCAGTACTCATCTTATCTATGTCAACTAAGCCACTAGAGACTTTTTCTCTAATAAAATGGTATTTGACATCTATATGTTTTGTCCATTCATGATAGAACGGATTTTTACATAAATGTAAACAACTCTTACTATCAGTATAAATAATAGCTTTTGAATGTAAAACTGTAATACATTCAATAACCCTTGAAGCCAGATGGCTTCTTTGATCGCTTCCGTTTCTATGATATATTTAGCCTCGGTAGTTGATAAGGTAACTACCGGCTGCAATTGAGATTTCCATGAGACACAATTACCTGCTAGGATAAAGAATAGGACGAGGTAGATTTCCTACCATTCTTATCACCTGCAAAATTAGAATCAACAAATCCAATTAGTTCAAAGTCAGACCAATTATGATAGTGTAAGCCTCGATCTAAGGTTCTGTTAAGATAACGCAGGAGCCACTTGAGAGCAGCCCAGTGATCTCTCCCAGGGTTAGACATAAATCTGCTGAGAAGGCTTATGGAAAAAACAATGTCTGGACGGGTGGATATCATTGAGTACATGATTGAGCCTATGCCCATTCTGTAAGGGATATTAGCCATACCTCTTTTCTCACTTTCGTTTTTAGGACAGGTTTTGTCAGAAAGTTTCAAATGGCTCGCAAGTGGAGTTATAACGGGCTTACACCCTTGGATTGAAAATTTGGATACAATTTTCTGAAGGAAAGACTTTTGAGATAGAAAAAATGAACGATCAGATCTATCTCATGAAATACTCATCCCAAGAATTTTGGATGCAACACCTAAATCCTTCATATCGAATTCAGATTTTAACAAGGATTTTAGATCGTCCATCTTAGCTTTTTGCCTGCAAGCAATTAACATATCATCCTCATAAAGCAATAAATAAATAGTATAATCAACATTATTACCAGAAAAGTAAAGACAACTATCATAGTTGCTTTTAGTAAAACCAATTTTTATCATAAAAGAATCAAACCTCTTGTACCATTGTCTGGGTGATTGTTTAAGCCCATATAAGGACTTTTTCAAAAGACACGCCATGTGTTCCTTACCCTTAATCTCAAAACCTGGTGGTTGTCGCATATATATAATCTCTTCGAGATCACCATGTAAGAAAGCGGTTTTAACATCAAGTTATTCAAGATTAAGATCATAGAAAGTAACAAGAACAAGAATAATCCTAATTGTTTTGTATTTAACAACAGGAGAAAAAATTTCGTTGAAATCGATGCCGTCAACTTGAGAAAAACCTTTTGTAACTAGCCTGGCCTTGAACCTTGGAGGTTCATTAGAAGATTCGGGTTCTTTAATTTTGAAAATCCATTTGCAATCAACTAACTTTTGTTTTGAGGGTTTTGGAACAAGAATCCATGTTTCGTTTTTGTTTAAAGAAGACATTTCCTACTCCATAGCATGTAACCATAAAACACGATTACGACTTTTCGAAACATCAGAAAAATATAATGGTTCTTTTTCTTCCACATAAGATGCAACAGCAAAGGCATATGAAACAATGTAGGAGTAACCATACCGAGGATGATCCTTTGGTACCCCACAAACTCTATCTCTCGCAAGCTGATATTCCTTACGGGCTTGAGCTCGAGCCTCAGGGTGTTCTTCCTCCTCATCAGAACCTTCTAAAATACGATCAAGGGTTTCAGGAATACTAGGAGGATCAAGTGTGCTATGGATGGAGCAGGAAGCTCTAGATTGGTTTCGGGTTCCAGATGACCTCCACCTCCACAGGAATAGTACTAGGAGTGGAACACTTGGTGGACTATCGGAGATGGGTTTATCCTTAAGACAGGATATTTCTAGCTCATCGAAGATAATATCCCTACTGATAACAACCCTCACCCCCGGTTCAATTTTAACCACAACTCTACAACCCTTCACCCCACTAGGATATCCTACGAACACTCCCTTTCTAGACCTTGGATCTAGTTTTCCCTCTTTCTGATGTGCAAAGGGCGCACACCCGAAAACTCTCAAGTTGGAAAGGTTAGGAGGTTTACCACACCAGAGTTCTATAGGAGTCCTAAAGTTTATAGCTGTAGATGGGGATCTATTGATGAGATAGACAGATATACTAACAGCTTCTCCCCAGAAAGGTTTCGGGACACCAGAAGAAACAAGAAGACATCTAACCTTATCCATAATGGTACATCTTTTCGGCAACTCCATTTTGCTGTGGGTTATGTCTAACCATTCTATGGTTTAGGATGCAATGCGATGCACACAAATCAGAAAACTTACGGTTACAAAATTCAAGACCGTTATCGGTCTTGATAATTTTTAGTTTATTTCTAGAATGATTTTCGACAAAAAGTTTCCATTCACAAAACTTTTCAAAAGTTTGATCTTTAGCTTTTAAAAGGAAAACCCAAATATGCCTCAAAAAATCATCAACAATAGACAAGAAATAAACATTACCACCATAAGTTGGAACCTTTTCGAGTCCCCATAAATCACAATGCACATAATAAAGTATTGCAGAAGACTTGTATGTGCTGGTTGAAAAACTGATTTTATGTTGTTTTCTCAAAACGCAGTGGTCACTGAAATCCAGGGAATCAATTTTGTCACCACATAAAAGATTTTGTTTTTGTAAATAATAAAGTCCCTTCTTACTAATGTAGTCGATCCTCCAATGCCACAACATAGTTTTCTTGGGAACAGTTTTTGAAACCAATGCAATGGAGTTACGAACTGTTTTACCAATGAGGATGTACGAAGCTTCTCCTTTAAAACCTTTTAGCATGACTAGGTTCTCTTTACAAACACGTAAAATGCCATTTTTGGATTTAAAAGAAAAACCCAAAGAGTCAAAATAACTAAGAGAGATAAAATTCCGACGTAAGTCAGGCACGTATCTCACCTCAGTGAGTTTCCTAGTAACACCATCATGCATTTTAATGAAAATATTACCAATGCCTTTAATATCACAAACTTGATTATTTCCCATGAAAACCTTTCCTTGATTTAAGGGTTTGAAATCGGAAAACCAGTGTTTCTTAGGTGTCATATGAAAAGAACAACCAGAATGAAGAACCCAATGATCAACAATTTTAGAACATGAAGGAGAAAGAGAAATAGACAAAACCTCAGAAAACATAGAATTACCATCTAAATCAAAATCGTGGGTTTTGTCAATTTTATTACTCCCTTTACCATGTTTACGTTGTTTTTCATCTTTAATCCGTTTAAAACACTTGCTTTTCATATGACCCACTTTACCACAGTAAAAATACTTTACTTTGTTATTCTCTCGAGATTTGGATCACCCTTTACTTTTAAAACGGTGACAAGGAGGTCCTCTTCGGTCAACTCTTCCTCGTACAAAAAGATTTCCACCGTGTGATTTATTTTCTTTTTGTAAATCCAAATCTTTAGATTTGAAAGCATTTTTAACATCGAAAAGAGATAAACTATCTTTGCCATATTTAATAGCAGATTTGACATCGTTGAAAGATTCAGGTAAGGCATTTAATAAAATAACTGCAATATTTTCATCAGAGATGTTTTCTTACATGTTTTGAAGTTCTAAAACAATTTTATTTAAATCATCCATATTTTCTAAAAGTGTTTCTAACCCACTCATTTAAAAACCGAAAAGATGCTCTTTTAAATAAATTTTATTTGAAAGTGATTTCCTAAATGTAGTTTTTCTAGTTTAGTCCAAATTTCAAAAGCATTGTCTTTTTCATCAATTTCTCGTAAAACATTGTCAGTTAAATGCAAGGTGAGACAACTGTGAGCATCACCTAGCTTTTTTGAAAGAATTTCACCCTTCCAAGATTCCGGATACTCTTCAGGCCTACAGATAGCGGGTGCAATTTTATTTTGTACCAAAACTGCTTTAATTTTCCTCTGCCACATTAGAAAGTCAGATTTGCCATCATACTTATCACTTTCAATTTTTGGAACTAACATGTTTCGAAGGCAAATAATTGTAGTTAAATGACTAGGAAAAATGAAAGATTTGAGAAAAAGTTTTGAGTCGAAAAGAATAAAAACGCCCGGATTTTTCGAAAAATAATTTCAAGAAAAACGGTGTTGGTTAGTTTTAGTTTGCTTGATTTGTTTTGTGTTTTTTTTTTTTAAACAAAAGGCACAACAACGTGAAGCACGAAACCTAAGAAGCAAACAATATAGCTGAAATAACGGGAAATACGACAGCAACAAAACAGCTTTATCAAAGCAGAAAAAGACAAAAACAGAGGGAATAAAAAAAAAAAAAAACTTCTGAGAAACAAACAAAAAAAATTCGCCAAGACACAGATACTTGAAATCTCATGGATTCAAGCCAGGCTTGGATTTTATAGTTTCGAGGAAAACCAAAAATAGCAGCAGCAGAACAGAAGCAGGTGTAATACCAGAATAGTAAACAGGAAACAAATACTGAACAGTAACACAATTCAGCAGGGGAAAAACAGTAATAGTAATCAGAGTCGGCGGCAAGCCAAAGTAATAGAAACAGACGGCGGCGAGCCGAGAATCACAACAGAAACACAAGTAATAACCTGCGGCAAGCCAAAACAAAAACAGTAATAAAATAACTGAAAGAAAAAGGAAAGTGAAAGAAAAATTCACTGGCCAGATCTAAGGAACTCAACAGTTCTCCTAGATCCAGAATTTTCCGATGGTTGCCGGCGCCAACAAGCCAAACTTGGCTCTGGTACCACTTGTTAGGACCAAATTGCTATTATAAACTCTCTAATTACTATTACAAATCAATAAAAATAGAAACGCAGCTAAAAAACCTATTCTACTACAGTAAAATAATATCCTTCTTCCTCTTCCTTGTCACAACTGGTTAATGCCGATCGGGAAGACCAAAAACAAACAACATCACCGTTAAAATAAAAATGAACCTTAAATCAGTTAGGGGTCCTTACCTGTCGCTGCGATGTGAGAACCGCAAGCAGCATGTAGCGAGCCTTGACGACACCGAGCAGCGGCGTTGAAATGAAGACGGCGTCAAGGTGTCGGCAAGACAAAAAGGTATCGACTTTAATGGTAAAATCACCCTCAGATTCGGCCTCAAACAGAAAAGATCACCGGTGCTAACCCTCTCTCTCACCCTTATAGCTCTTCTCAAAAATATCAGAAAAGATCAAATAAGAACAACATAGAACCACCGCTTTCAGAGACGGTGTTACAGAGGACTGCTGTGGTCACTAGAGAAGAGCAAAAGACACAGTAAATTCGGTAGATAAGGGGAGAAGAAGGAGAGTCAGAGATGGCTCTCAGGAAGGCCGAGACGGAGCAAAAAAAGAGAGAAGAGAGGAAGAGCCTGGAATGACTCTAGAACCGGGAGGAAAAGAAACATAAATGGATCAAGAGTCACAATAGGTAGCCCCGGCTGGCCCGGCCTGGCCCGGCCCGGCATCTCTGATCCATTCAAACTTCAGCCACCTATCTTGGTTTTAGGCCCATGGTTTCATCATTGGGTTAAAAAGATTGGGCTAGTAAAATTGAAAATATTGGGAAAAAAATTGGTCCAGAAAGCCTACAAAATCAATAAGTTGTCAAGGTAGGTTGGGGTAGAGTTAAAGGAGATGGTACCTACTGATGGATCTAGAACGCTATGAAACTCAATAACTGCAATGGGGGAAGGCAACTTGAATGCTAATATCCTTTTTGAAATCTCTTGATGCTCAGCTTCATTATCACTTAAAACATTCAGACTGATCACTTTAGGTGTACTCTCAAGCAAAAGCCTTAAAATTTCAAACTCCTTTTCACTTCCTTCAAATGTACGTATGTTAATAAGAGTAAGGTGGTTTAGTAATCCAAAAGAAATCCATCTTTCTTTTTGATGATTTTGTTCTGCCAAGTCAATTGTGGTATCAGAGATCTTTACTTACATATAAAGAGAGAAAGATAGTAAGAAAGATATCATCAAGCTAGCCGCTTAATCATTAACACATATTAAATAAAATAATAAGGATTAAATAAAAATGCTACCTCTGCAACAATAATGTTGAGTTCCTGCAAATTAGGGCTTCTGCTAAGAATGTGCAGCAAAATTTCTATATGCTTTCTGATGGCTGAATATGAAGAGTCAACCTTCTAAGTTTACTAACTGAAGTAGTTTCCATTACGAACCTAATATCGGAAGCCCTAGAGAGAAATTGAAAACAGCAATCAAGTAAAGAGTAAAATAGCCTATAAAACTTTAATGAGAGCGTATTGATTGATGACATTTTTATGCTTTGTAAATATGTTTTAAAATCATGCAAGCAATTGTGCAATAACTTATGAAAATGTGTTTTAAGAAAATTTCTTCGACTATTATGATACATGAAAAAAATATTTCTGAATGAGAAACTGAGGTGCAATGAAAGAATAGAGCTATGAGGAATAAGAGAATGGATTACCTCAATAAACCACTCGTTCAAGAATAACTGAGGTGGATTTTTTAACTCTTTGTATAATCTACTAGTCGATCTAACAATGACAACTATACTTATTCCCCCTTCACAAAACATCTGAAAAGAGACATGTGACAAGGAATACATGGCATGCTCATAACCTCATACTCTTCCACAATATTGTCAACAAGTGTTAATTCTGAGAGCATTGGAGCTTAAAGTTTCAGGGAGTTGTATTCAAGCAACTCATATTCAAATATTATTAACTTTTGTAGCCTTGAAGCCAGTATTGTCAAAGACTTGGAAAGAAAGTTACAACAAGTAATTGACATGTATTCTAGTGATGGACGGCTTGGTAACAACACTTCGACTGCATCTTCATCAATGATCAAGTCTGTCAAACGTAGCTCCCGCGGATTTGGTAGAAAAATGTTTTCCACTTTTTCTAGGATAGAATTTGACACTACTAGATCTAATATAAGCAAACATTTGCTTCTAAAGATGTAATATGGAATGCCACCAGATTCAAGATTTCCTTCAAGAAAAATCTTTGTAATATTATGATGTAAAGCAAATGATATAATTCTCTCTGGATAAATATCTCATTATTAATCCATCTTATTAGATGAAGCTCGAATGCCTTTATGTTTGACATATCATGTCGAGTTATTTCAATAAATTCTACAAACTTCGTCATACTTGAAAATTAAGTTTGAAAAAGAGTACCATATCTCTCTCCAATCTTTGGATAAAGCGCTAGTTCTAACAGCATCCTCTAATGGGAGGAATGAGACAATATATCTCCAGAGCTCTTTTGTTAGGCAGCTAAATCTATTTGGAAGTTCCATCGAAACAACTTCTATTTAAGATATATTGTTAACAATCTTCATTCTACAAAACAAAAACAAACAGATTACATTCATCATGATTAGAAAACTTTCTTGGTAAATACATATTTAGGCTCCTTTCTAAATACAAAGCAATGGAAATAATTTTTTATGATTTCTATTTTCTATTGTATTTTTCTTATTACACAGTTAGTGTTATAAAATATTTTACACTAGTGTGTTTTTCAGCACATTCCATTTTCTAATTTAATTTTCTACAATGAATTATGCATGAACAATGTATCTACTAATATGCATGATTCTTAGGAACGAAATGAATCACAATGGTGCAAAATCCAAGAGTATATACAAACGTTATACGGGATGCAAAGGAAATTTCTAAAATCGAATTGAGAACTTTTTTGCTTGTAGTTTATGAGTTTACAAAAAGCACAAAACACAAAATATTTATAAAAAGATTTTAAAAAGTAAATGGGAAAGAAATGTATGATATATTATTTTGTTCTAGAATCATGAATTTGCATAAAAAATTACGAAACACACCAAAAATTCTACGAATTAATATCTACAAAATAAGCTTTGCAAAGTAGATAAATATAGATTAATTTCATCAAAATTGAAGCATTACTAATCTAATGTGAATTGTTAACATTTCCATTTTCTATTTAAAAGAAAAATCTAAACACTAAAATAAGGTTGGAATATATCATTATATTTCGAAAAGAAAATTTAAGGCCGTACGTGTCTCTTTCAAGCAAACTTTTTCAAATTCTTGTAGCCTCTTTTTGTTCGACAATATATCTTTAAAATTATTTAACATATTTAGGCATTTGAAATATCCCCTCTACAAATAAGAGATTAATCTCAAATTTCTTAAATATATTGAAGAGTTTCATAAATTGGGATTATATTTCGGAAGTTCCACAGTTAATGAGAAAGGTAAAGCTTTAAAAATATATATATATATATATATATAGATCTAACCTCAATAAATAAAATAAAGGCTTTAGAAAATATAAGAAAAATCTAAATCCCCACATCATCAATGACCTTAATTGCGAATCCTACTACTTACACATGCACTAATTAATGAAATAAAAACTTTATAAAAATCTTTATAAAATCTAAATACCCACATCATCAATGACCTTAATTAGGAAACCATAGTACTTACACAGGCACTAATTAATTGATCAATTAATGAGTTAATCAAATGTAAAATAAGTCCCAAAAAAAAAAAGAATTTTTTTTAAAAAATAAAGCTTTAACTTTTGGCATAAATCATGCTCATGAATGTGCAGGTAAACTTACATGTTTTAGAGAGTTAGCCGTTGTAGATCTGAATTCAACAAGAATTAGTATGTGGTTCTGTTAGGAGACCAGAACTGCCAACCACCACAAATATATTACAACCAAATCAAAGATAATGAATAGAACATATCTATTACAAATTTAACAAATGAATTACAAGATCTTCAAAAATGTAAACATAAATATGATGAACAAAAGGAAGAATAGAAAATTGGTGTAAAACACCCTGAGAGAACCGAACCTCGTAATCTTAAGGAACCCTCTAAGAAATCTCTCGAGAAAGTTAATAAACTTCAATAGTTCTCTCAAGAATCAGTCAAGCAAAAATTAGCTGACAAAATTCAATAAAAGAAGAACATCGGAGAAGTGTTGTAACAATGGAGGCAAAAGAGATCTCAAGAGAGGAAGAAGAGAGGCAGCCAAAATGAGAGAAGAGAGGAGAAGGTTAGGCTGATTAGGGTTGAGGGAGAAAGAGAGATTATATAGTGTTCCTAACTAAGAGAGAGTATCGGTTAGATGAGAGGAACCAAGAGGGTTTAATGAGATGGTTGGTAGCTTAAGGGTCACTATGGGATGGGTCAAATTTGACCCGGCTCGACATCCCAAAATAAACCAAGCCCAAGAATTCTGAGGTCCAAATCCAGTTAATCAATATTGGGCACAAAGAAAACAATCCGCCCAATATTGTGGCTATTTATCCGAAAGCTTCAAATGCTACTAAATTAGTTTATATAGTAGGGTTTTGAGGAAATTATTAAAGCTAAGAAGGACTCATGCACTTTTGCCATTTGTCAGCTTGCAAGTTTGGTTTTGCTACAGTAATGCTTTCTTTTCCTATTCAGTTTGGTAGATTTCTTTCTTTTCTTATTCAGTTTGGTATATTTCAAAAGATAATGTGAACCTCAGTATCTTCTTTCTTTTAATGATTAAAGCAAAAAATTCTAACAAAGCATAAGGTTCTCTATTTTTTTTTTTTATTTCTTTGAATATTATTGAGTTATTAGTGAAAACTTTATCTAGTTTCTATCTGCATTATTCATGTTTGTGTCGGTTGTACATGAAGAAAAATCGAATAGCAACTGCATATGCATTGGCTAAAAATAACTTTGCTAGTTTGCCCCATTTTTTCATCAATTAAAGATCGTTGCTACTTTCATTATATCTCTATTAAGATAATTTAATCTCTATTACTTATTTTTGAATCTTTTTACTTCCGCGCTAGTATCTATCTTGTTATTTCTCTCCTTCCTCCTACTTTTGATTAATGATTTTATGATCTTTAAGAATGTCTTAGTGTAGGCTTTTTGGGCCTTGAGTCTTCCCTATATTTTCATTTTCCAGCCCATCTTTCACCCATTGATGACTTGGGCCTCAGTTGGTGATGTGCAATGATATTCAAGAGCATAAAATTTCGTCCAAGAAGTGAGGGAGAGAACAAACAAAACAAGCGTAATAAGTAGAAGAAAGTGCCTTTGAAAGGACTTGAAAATGTTAAACTTCAAGCAACCTTGGATATATTGAATCCAAGACCTCAAGAAGATTTAAACAAAATCTTTTCTTCAAAGTTCAAGCAACCTAAGGTATTTTGAACCTTAGACCTCAATGAAACAAGAAGAAGACCTCAAGACTAGTTTTCTACAAGAGTGTAGTAACTTGTATGAAGGAATTTGTTTATGATCAACCTTGAAGCTCTTGGAACTTTCAAAAAGTCTTCAAAGTGATTTTTCTTTCAAGGAAGTTCACCCTTGAAGAAGATAGAAAAACTAAGCTAAGAACTAAGAATACTAAGAGAAGAACCTTTGTCTTGAAAAATTTTCTTGATTAACTTCTTCAAAATGGAAGACTACATATTTATAGAGACTTGAGGGAGAAAATAGGAATTTTTTCCTCTCATATTTTAAGCCCAAAGGACAGATATAACCTATACATACACTTGATAAGACAATAGAGGTGTTTTAATTGCATTTGGACTATTCTAGAGCACTAGTCAACACATTGCCAAAAATAGGAGGCAATTTTTCAGCTTGGGCAAAAGGGATTCCAACCATCTACCAAGGTAAATTTTCAATTTCTAACTTATTCAAAAATTAGGATATTGCCCCATAAAGTCTTGAACATCAAAATTTAATCCCCATAAAGTCTTGGACATCAAAATTGACATCAAAATTTAAGCCTTGAAACTTCTCTTGCTCAATTTGATCCTTGTGACTCTTTAGTTGTTTTGCCTTCGCTCTTGTCACAACTCCTTGATGTTCTTGCATGTCTAATTGGTTCACATCATCCTCCCCCTCTTGAAAAGGATTCGTCCTCGAATCTCCATCACCTATATCAAATAAAGAGAGATCGGAAACATTAAAAGTGGACCTAACATTATAATGTCCTGGAAGATCAACTTTATAGGCATTGTCATTAATTTTCTCAAGGATTTGAAATGGCCCATCTCCCCTATCATCAAGCTTAGACTTTCTTTGTTGGGGAAAAATTTCCTTTCTAAAATGCACCCAAACCCAATCACCGGGTTTGAATACCACTTTTCTTCTTCCCATATTTCTTTTCTCTACAAGCCTTTTGTTGGAGTTGACAATGGCTTCATGGACCTTTGCATGAATTGCTTTCACAAAATCAGCCTTCTTGCTTGCATACTTTGTTAATGCTTGATCTATAGGCAAAGCAACCAAATCAAAGGGAGTTAGAGGGTTAAAACCATAAACAACTTGAAATGGAGAATGAGAAGTAGTAGAGTGAGGTGACCTATTATAAGCAAATTCAATGTGTGGCAAACACTCCTCCCATTGCCTCAATTTCTTCTTCAAAATAGCCCTTAGAAGTTGGCCAATTGTTCTATTTACCACCTCAGTTGGTCCATCCGTTTGTGGATGGCAAGCTGTAGAATAAAGCAAGTTAGTACCAAGCTTCTTCCAAAGAACTCTCCAAAAAAAAGCTCAAGAATTTGGTATCCCTATCCAACACAATAGACCTTGGAATTCCATGGAATCTAACTATCCAAGTAAAGAACAAGCTAGCTACATGACTAGCATCATCGGATTTCCTACAAGGAATAAAGTGTGCCATTTTAGAGAACCTATCCACAACAACAAAAATAGAATCCATACCTCTAGAGGTCCTAGGTAAACTAAGAATAAAATCCATAGAAATATCAACCCAAGGTTCTTTAGGAACTTCTAATGGTGTGTAAAGTCCATGTGGAAGAGTTCTAGATTTAGCTTTCTTGCATTCAATACAATTTCCTACAAATCTTTCTACATCTCTTTTTAAATGTGGCCAAAAAAAATGTTCATGAAGAATTTCATAGGTTTTAGTGACACCAAAATGTCCCATTAAACCCCCACAATGTGCTTCTTTGACAAGTAGAATTCTAGTAGAACAAGATGGTATGCACAATCTACCTTCACAATAAAGAAATCCTTCATGCAAAAAATATTTTCCAAAAGGTGCTAACAAGCATTTCTCAAAAATTTCCTTAAAGTAATGATCACTAGAATATGTTTCTTTAAGCATTTCAAAACCCAAAATTTTTGTTTGAAGGGTGGATAAGAGAGTATAACTTCTAGATAGAGCATCGGCCACCACATTCTCTTTACCTTTCTTGTAATGGATGACATATGGAAATGTTTCAATGAACTCTATCCATCTTGCATGTCTCTTATTGAGTTTATGTTGGCCCTTGAGAAACTTCAAAGCCTCATGATCGGTGTGCACAACAAACTCCTTTGGCCATAGGTAGTGTTGCCAATGCTTTAATGTTCTTATTAAAGCATAAAGCTCCTTGTCATACGTTGAGTACCTCACGGCTGCCCTATTAAGTTTTTCCCTAAAATAGGCTATGGGCTTTCCGTCTTGCATAAGTACACCACCTATACCAATGCCGGATGCATCACACTCCACCTCAAAAATTTTCTCAAAGTTTGGTAGTGACAGAAGGGGTGCACTACACAACTTTTCCTTCAACAACTGAAATGCTTGTCCTTGTTTTGTTTCCCACTTAAATCCTTCGGTTTTCTTGATCACATTGGTCAAAGGGATAGCAAGTGTGCTGAAATTTTTTTTGAACCGCCTATAGAAACTTGCTAGGCCATGGAAACTTCTCACTTCCGATGCATTTCTTGGTATTAGCCATTCCTTAATTGCTTGGACCTTACCTTCATCTACTTGAAGTCCTTGTGAGCTTACCACATAACCTAGAAATGTAACTTTCTCCAAACGAAACTCACATTTGTCAATGTTAGCAAAAAGTTTTTCAATTCTCAACACATTTAGTACTTCCCTAAGATGTTGAACATGCATTTCATATGTCTTGCTATAGACCAAAATATCATCAAAGTAAACAACAACAAATTTCCCAATAAAATTCCTCAACACATGATTCATTAATCTCATAAATGTACTAGGAGCATTAGTTAATCCAAAGGGCATAACCATCCATTCATACAAACCAAAGTTAGTCTTAAAAGCGGTTTTCCACTCATCCCCTTCTCTCATCCTAATTCGATGGTATCCGGATTTCAAGTCAATTTTAGAGAAAAGATTAGAACTATGCAACTCATCAAGTAAATCATCAAGTCTAGGTATGGGATGCCTATACTTAATAGTCATGTTGTTTATGGCTCTACAATCTATACACATTCTCCATGTACCATCTTTTTTTGGAACAAGCAAAACCGGAACCGCACAAGGACTCATGGACTCACGCACATACCCTTTTGAAATTAGATCATCAACTTGCCTTTTTAGCTCCTTAGTCTCTTCCGGTGGACTCCTATAGGCCGGTCGGTTTGGCAAGACCGCCCCGGGGACAAAATCGATTTGGTGTTCGATTCCTCTAATCGGTGGAAGACCTCCGGGCATCTCATCGGGAAATACGTCTTTGTAATCTTCAATGACCTGCAAAATTTCACTTGAAAAAAAGGGTGAGTGTTCTTTAGATGAAGTAAAAGATTCCCTACAATACAAGAGCAATACCACTTCTTTTCTTTCAATTGCTTCAATCACCTCACTAGGTTTTGCAAAGAAACAATTCTTTTCTTTCATCTCACTCTCTTTGTTTTGGTCACTCTTTTTCTTTTCACTCTTGTTTTTCATCACTCTTTCTTCACTCTTTTCTTTTTCCTCAACTCTCTTTCCCTCCCCAATTTTTTTCCTTTTGATCTCACTTTCGGCCCTCTCTTTCTCCCTCATCTTTTTTTGTTCATCTCTCACTTGTTGAGGTGTAAGAGGATTCATAGTGAATGTTCTTCCATCCTTCACAAAAGAATAAGTATTCTTCTCCCCATTGTGGAGGGACTTTCTATCGAATTGCCAAGGTCTTCCCAAGAGAAGATGGCATGCTTGCATGGGCACCACATCACATAGTATCTCATCTTTGTAAGCTCCCATTTCTGTTGGTACCACTACTTGCCTCAACACTTTAATTTCTCCACTATCATTTAGCCAATGGAGTTTGTAGGGTTTATCATGTTTTGTAGTAGGTAGTTTCAACTTCTCAACAAGATAAGCACTAGCCACATTTACAAAACTACCACTATCAATGATAAGGTTGGCGATCCTTCCCTCAACTTTACATTTAGAATGGAAGGTGTTTTCTCTTTGTTCAATCATGTTATCATCAAAAGTTTGAGCGCTTAGTGCTCTTATGGTAACTAAGCTCAAGACATCGTCATCACTTCCTAAAGGATTCAAATCAACATGTTCATCATCCTCACCATTTTCTTCACCCTCAGCACATTCGCTACTTTCATCCTCCTCCTTCTCAATCGAACCATTCAAATCCTCCCTAAAGATCAAAGCTCTCTTTGTCGGACAACTACTTGCATAGTGTCCTACACCATTACATTTAAAGCACTTTGGAGGGTTAGAAATGATTTTACTTCTCTCTTCCATCTTTGGTTTGGTTGGAGGTTGGAAAGTACCTCTAGGAGCCTCCTCCTTTTTTGGCCATGGCTTGAAGTTGGAAGTAGGTGGTTTTGTTGTTGCAACTTATCTTTGGTTGGGAAATGAGGATTGCATCATCCCACTTCTTTTCCTTTGTGATTCGATCTTGTTGGCAAGGTGGCACATGTCTTCATAAGTTGTATGTGGATACAACTCAAGTTGGTTGGCTATCTCCCTATTGAGACCACTAAGGAACCTAGCCATTGAAGCATCCTTGTCTTCTTCCAAGTTCAATCTCAAGATGTAGAGCTCAAGCTCTTGTCTATACTCTTCTACACTTTTTGTACCTTGTTTTAAAGTCATGAGCTTACAATGAAGCTCTCTATAGTAGTGCTCGGGCACAAATCTTTCTCTCATCAAAGCTTTTAACTCTCTCCAAGTATCAACCGGTAGTCTACCACTTCTAACTCTTTGGTTTACTACCCTTTCCCACCAATGTAAAGCATAGCCGGAAAATTCGGCTATTACAAGTCTAGCTTTTAAGAACTCATTACAATTTTTCAACATAAACATGTTTTCTACTTGCCTCTCCCAGTCTAAGAAAGTGTTAGGGTCATTCTCACCCTTAAAACTAGGGAGCTTCCACTTCATTCGGTCCAAGGTTTTGTCACCTTGGTCTCTTCCACGGTTAGCAACAAATGGAACATGTTCATGATCATCATATAATGGCTCTCCATGCCTAGCTTGTGGCCTTGGAACTTCTTAAAAGTGTCTAGGCATGCCTCTTCCTCCAAAACCGCCTCTTCTACCACCGTAAGGAGGTGGATGAAGTTCTTCATCAAAATGTGGAGGTTGGTGGGACTCGGTTGTCCTAGAGTAATTGAGTGGTCCATTGCTCCTTGGGGTAGTAACATTGAGACTACCATGAGGACTAACCTCCCGTTGTTGATTAGAGAGATTAGTGACATCCCTTCTAATATCCCTCATCTCATCTCTTAGGGATTGTAACTCTTGCATTATGAGCCTCAAAGGGTCATCATGTTGGGAGTTGCTACACTCTTCTCCAAAAAGAGTTGGTGCTTGAGCTTGGGTTGGCATCTTGGTAGTGTTTACCTCACAAAACTCTCTTTGGCTTTTTGAGGATATTCTCACAACTCTTGCCTTTTTCTAAAGGTTCAAGTCTCAAAGAGTTCTATGAGTTCTTAACAAAGATTTAACACCTCTACTCAAGTTTAAAACAACCAAAATAAAAAAATCACAAACAAAAACTAGTCGAGAAATATGAGAAGCAAGGAAAATGATATTGAGTCATCTATTCATTTTAATTAAGTTCAACAACATTTCCAAGAACATTTGAGTCAATAATGGTAGATTGACCAAATGAAGAAATAAGTACTGAAAAAGGAAAGAAATTCGACCACAAATACAAACACAAAGCTAGGACACTTCAAGAACACAAAAGAATACACAACAAAAGTTTCTAGCAAGCAGAGTAGATGACATACTCGGATTGTTTGGAAAACTGGTATTTAACCACAAGTCGAAATTGAATGAGGTTTGTATAGATAGAATCCTCACTAAAAATGCTTGAGTTTAGGCTCAAGAATCAAGGAAAAAGGATTAGTAAAAAGGAAGATATGCTCAAATCATTTCAGTACTTTTTTGTCTGCGCAAAAGCCAGGTACACCTTCAAGTTTTGACTATTTTGAGATATCAAATGAAGTCCAAATTAGATGAAACTTGTTTCATTTGTTTCCCAGGTCAAATTAGTATAAATCCATGTAAAAATATTGCAAAGTTCTAGTCATATTCCAGGTCGTTCAAGCATTCTATTTTTGTGATGCCATTTTCCAGCAATCTTGTCTCTTTTCTCTTTTTTTCTTGGTCTTGTATTTTTTTTTTGTATGTAAGATATCTCAAAAACACTTACTTGAAGGTGGCTCTGATACCAAATGATGTGGAATGATATTCAAGACCATAAAATTTCGTCCAAGAAGTGAGGAAGAGAACAAACAGAATAACGAAGTGAGGGAGAGAACAAACAAAATAAGCGTAATAAGTAGAAGAAAGTGCCTTTGAAAGGACTTGAAAATGTTAAACTTCAAGCAACCTTGGATGTATTAAATCCAAGATCTCAAGAAGGTTTAAACAAAATCTTTTCTTCAAAGTTCAAGCAACCTAAGGTATTTTGGACCTTAGACCTCAATGAAACAAGAAGAAGACCTCAAGACTAGTTTTCTACAAGAGTGTAGTAACTAGTATGAAGGAATTTTTTATGATCAACCTTGAAGCTCTTGGAACTTTCAACAAGTCTTCAAAGTGATTTTTCTTTCAAGGAAGTTTACCCTTGAAGAAGATAGAAAAACTAAGCTAAGAACTAAGAATACTAAGAGAAGAACCTTTGTCTTGAAAAATTTTCTTGATTAACTTCTTCAAAATGGAAGACTACATATTTATAGAGACTTCAGGGAGAAAATAAGAATTTTTCCCTGTCACATTTTCAGCCCAAAGGATAGATATAACCTATACGTACACTTGATAAGACAATAGAGGTGTTTTAATTGCATTTGGACTATTCTAGAGCACTAGTCAACACATTGCAAAAAATAGGAGGCAATTTTTCAGCTTGGGCAAAAGGGATTCCAACCATCTACCAAGGTAAATTTTCAATTTCTAACTTATTCAAAATTTAGGATATTGCCCCATAAAGTCTTGGACATCAAATTTGACATCAAAATTTAAGCCTTGAAACTTCTCTTGCTCAATTTGATCCTTGTGACTCTTTAGTTGTTTTGCCTTCGCTCTTGTCACAACTCCTTGATGTTCTTGCATGTCTAACCGGTTCACATCAGTTGGAGAATAGGTGCACATTTGACTGGGTCAAGAAATGCCGGGCTGCCCGTTGGTGTCTCTCCCATTTAATCCCTCTCTCCCCCTCATTTCCAAAGCAGCCATTTCTCTTCTCTTGGGAATCATTCTTCTCCTTTTCTTTTACGTCTTCTTTCTCTGCTTCTTGACTGTTGGTTTTCCTGACTTGTCTGCTACCTTTCTTCTCCGCTGCTTTTGCCGCTGCTCTCCTTCGTCCGTCGGCCTCCTACAACATTGTCACTATTGTCAGCTTCCTTGGATCATCGTTTGATCTTTTACTTCGTGTGTTTGAAAGAGAGCTGCAAGAAAGAGAGAGAGAGAGAGAGAGAGAGAGAGAGAGAGAGAGAGGGTGTGGCACGGGTGACTCTTGTCATTGTTGAGGTTCAGATCTGTGGGTTCGGATCATCCCGTCAATTACCGGCAACGCCTCGATGTGGTCTATACAACTCAGCTGCTGCTTAGCGTCCTTTCTTTCTCGGTTCATCACCGTTCCCACCAGCGGTCATTGTCCGCAGCAGCGTTAAGTGTTTCTCCTTGTTTCTCCTTTTCCGATTATTACTATGAACTGTTTATTATTTTATAGCCCTGAAGTTTTTATTGGCTTTCTTTTTTTATCGGAGAGGAAGGCTGTGTAATCGAATAGTTTTTTTTCTTCCGTTATTTTTTGCTTTCGTTTTTGGCTAGTAATAGTAAATAGCTTCTGTAATAATAATTAGTTTCTACAACAAGTGGTATAAGAGCCGCGGTTCAGCTCATCGGCTCTAGGAACCATTGGCAATTCCAGGTCTGAGGGAACTGTTGAGTTCCTCAGATCTAGCCAGTGAAGTTTCTCTTTTACTCTTTTCTTTTTTTTTTTAGTTATTTTACTGTTTTTTGTGTTCTCTTCTATTTTGGCTTGCCGCCGATTATTGCTACTGTTTCTGGTTGTTTCTGGCTTGCCGCCAGTGATCTATTCTATTTTTCGACTTGCCGCCATTTCGTCTGTTCTCTGTTCTCTGTTGCTTGGCTTGCCGCCGGTTGTGATTACTATTACTGTTTTTCTTACTGAATTGTGTTACTGTTCAATTGTGTTGCTTACTATTTTTTTGGTACTGCTCCTGTTACTATATTACTGCTGCTGGTGTGTTTTTCCTATTGTTTCTCAGTTTTTTCAAAAACTATAAAACCCAAGCCTGGCTTGAATCCGTGAGATTTCAAGTATCTGTGTCTTGGCGCGTTTTTGTTGTTTTTCAAAAGTTTTTATTCCTTCTGTTCTTTGTCTTTTTCTTTTACTAGCATCACAATTATATTGCTGCTGTGTTTCTCGTTATTTCAGCTATATTGTTTGGGCTTCATGGTTCACATTGTTGCACCTTTTTTTTAATAAAAAAAAACTTAACAAATCAAGCAAACTAAAACAAACCAACGCCATTTTTCTTTCAAATTGTATTTTTCCTATTTTTAGAAAAATCCGGGCAGTTTTATTCTTTTTCACTCAAAATTTTTTCTCAAATCTTTCATTTTTCCTAGTCATTTAAATTACACTTATTTTCCTTCTAAACATGTCATTTCAATAAATTGAAATTGATAAGTTTGATGGCAAATCTGACTTTGTAATATGGCGAAGGAAAATGAAAGCAGTTTTGGTACAAAATAAAATTGCACCCGCTATCTGTAGCCCTAAAGAGTATCCGGAATCTTGGAAGGGCGAAATTCTTTCAGAAAAACTAGGTGATGCTCACAGTTGCCTCACCTTGCATTTAACTGATAATGTTTTACGAGAAATTGATGAAAAAGACAATGCTTTTGAAATTTGGACTAAACTGGAAAAACTATATTTGGGAAAATCACTTTCAAATAAAATTTATTCAAAAGAGCAGCTTTTTGGTTTTAAAATGAGCGGGTCAAAAACACTTTTAGAAAATATAGATGACTGAAATAAAATGTTTTAGAACTTCAAAAAGTTGGAGAAAATATCTCTGATGAAAATATTGCAATCATTTTATTAAATGCCTTAACTGAATCTTTTAACTATGTTAAATCTGCTATTAAATATGGCAGAGATGGTTTATCTCTTTTCGATGTTAAAAATGCTTTGAAATCTATGGATTTGGATTTACAGAAAGAAAATAAATCTCGCAGCGAAAATCTTTTTGTGCGAGGAAGAGTTGACAGGAAGGAACCTCCTAGTCACTGTTTTAAAAGTAAAGGTCGATCCAAATCACGAGAGAAAAATAAAGCAAAGTGTTTTTACTGTGGCAAAGAAGGCCATACGAAAAACAAGTGTTTTAAACGGATTAAAGATGAAAAACAACGTAAACATGGTAAAGGGAGTAATAAAATTGACAAAACCCACGATTTTGATTAAGATGGTAATTTTATGTTTTCAGAGGTTTTGTATGTGTCTCTTTCTCCTTCATGTTCTGAAGTTTTTGATCATTGGGTTCTCGATTCCAGTTGTTCTTTTCACATAACACCCAACGAACACTGGTTTTCTGATTTCAAACCATTAAATCAAGGAAAGGTTTTTATGGGAAATATCAAGTTTGTGATATTAAAGGTATTGGTAACGTTTTCATTAAAATGCATGATGGTATGACTAGGAAACTCACTGAGGTGAGATACATGCCGACTTACTTTAAAATCTTATCTCTCTTAGTTATTTGGACTCCTTGGGTTTTTCTTTTGAATCTAAAAACGGTATTTTACATGTTTGCAAAGGAAACCTAGTCATGTTGAAAGGTTTTAAAAGAGAAACCTTATACATTCTTCTTGGTAAAACGATTTGTAACTCCACTGCATTGATTTCAAAAACTGTTCCTGAGAACACTATGTTGTGGCATCGGAGGATTGGCCACATTAGATTTTTTACAAAAGAAAAATAAAAATCTTTTGTGTGATGATAAAATTGATTCTTTAGATTTTTGTGACCACTATGTTTTGGGAAAACAACACAAAATCAGTTTTTCTACCAACACACAAAAGTCATCTGCTATACTCGATTATGTGCATTTTGATCTATAAGGACCTGAAAAGGTTTCAACTTACGGTGGTAATGTTTATTTCTTGTCGATTGTTGATGATTTTTCAAGGCATGTTTCGGTTTTTCTTTTAAAAAGCAAAGATCAAACTTTTGAAAAGTTTTCTGAATGAAAACGTTTTGTTGAAAATCATTCTCGAAATAAAGTAAAAACTATAAGGACAGATAATGGTCTTGAATTTTGTAACCGAAAGTTTTCTGATTTGTGTGCATCGCATGGCATTCCATACCATAGAACGGTTAGACATAACCCACAGCAAAATAGAGTTGCCGAAAGGATGAACCATACCATTATGGATAAGGTTAGATGTCTCCTTGTTTCTTCTGGTGTCCCAAAACCTTTCTGGGAGGAAGCTGTTAGTACGACAATATACCTCATTAATAGATCCCTGTCTACAGCTATAAACTTTAGGACTCTTATATAACTTTGGTCTGGTAGACCACCTAACCTTTCTAACCTGAGAATGTTTGGATGTACAGCTTTTGTATATCAGAATGAGGGCAAGCTTGATCCATGTCTAGAAAGGGAGTGTTCATAGGATATCCTAGTGGTGTGAAGGGTTATAGAGTTTGGTTAAAAGGTGAACCAAGGATGAGGGTTATTATTTTTAGGGATGTTATATTCAATGAGTTAGAGATGCCCTGTATTAAGGATAAACTCATCTCCAATAGTCCACCAAGTGTTCCCACTCTTAGTAGTATTCTTGTGGAGGTGTAGGTCACCTCTAAACCTTCCTTAGAACTCCTACAGGACCTGAAACCAATTCTGAGCTTCCTGTTCCATCCAGTTGCACACCTGGTCCTCTTAGTATTCCTGAAACCTTGATCCTGTTTTAGAAGGTTCTGATGAGGAGGTAGAACATCTTGAGGCTCAGGCTCAAGCTCTTAGAGATTACCAACTTGTGAGGGATAGAGTCCATAGGGTACCTAAGGATCATCCTCGGTATGGTTACTCCTATATTGTTTTATATGCATTTTTTGTTGCATATTATATGGAAGAAAAAGAACCATTATGTTTTTCCGAGGTTTTGGAAAGCCCTAATCGTGTTTTATAGTTACGTGCCATGGATTAGGAAATGTCTTCCTTAAACAAAAATAAAACTTGGATTCTTGTTCCAAAACCCTCAAAACAAAAGTTAGTCGATTGCAAATGGATTTTCAAAATAAAAGAACCTTAATCTACTAAAGAATCTCCTAGGTTCAAGGCCTAGTTGGTTGTAAAAGATTTTTCACAAGTTGAGGGCATTGATTTTAATGAAATTTTTTATCCTGCCGTTAAATACAAAACGATTAGGAGTGTTCTTGCTCTTGTTGCACTTTATGACCTTAATCTAGAACAACTTGATGTTAAAACTACTTTCTTGCATGGTGATCTCGAAGAGACTATATATATGCGTCAACCACCCGGTTTTGAGGTTAAAGGTAACGAACACATGGCGTGTCTTTTGAAAAAGTCCTTATACGGACTTAAACAATCACCCAGGCAATGGTACAAGAGGTTTAACTCCTTTATGTTAAAAATTAATTTTTCTAAAAGCAACTATGACAGTTGTCTTTATTTTTCTAGTACTAATATTGATTCTGCTATCTATTTATTGCTTTATGTGGATGATATGCTAATTGCTTGCAGATATAAAGCTAAAATCGATGATATGAAATCTTTGTTGAAATCTGAATTCAATATGAAGGATTTGGGTATTGCATCCAAAATTCTTGGGAGGAGTATTTCGAGAGATAGATCTGATCGTTCTCCTTTTCTATCTCAAAAGCCTTTCCTTCAAAAAATCGTATCAAAATTTTCTATGCACCTGTGTAAGCCTATTATAACTCCTCTTGCGAGCAACTTTAAACTTTTCGACAAAACCTGTCCGAAAACCCAAAGTGAGAAAAGAGATATGGCTAATATTCTTTACAGAATGGTCATAGGCTCATTATGTACTCAATGATATCTACCCGTCCTGACATTACTTTTTCTATAAGCCTTCTCAGCAGATTCATGTCTAATCCTGGAAGAGATCATTAGGTTGCTCTTAAGTGGCTACTGCGTTATCTTAACGAAACTTTGGATCAGGGTTTACATTATCACAATTGGTCTGATTTTGAATTAATTGGATGTGTTGATTCGGATTTTGCAGGTGATAAGTATGGTAGGAAATCTACCTCATCCTACTTCTTTACTAAAGTGGGTAATTGCATGTCGTAGAAATCCCAACTGCACCTGGCAGTTGTGTTATCAACTACTGAGGCTGAGTATATCGTGTTAGTATATGCCCTAAGACCAATTGACTCACATTTATGATTTATGAAGCATGTATTTTTTTAATTGTATTTTATGCTCTTGGTCATCAAGTATATGACTTGATAGTAAAACCGTTATAGCTAATAAAATACTATTCTTATTTGTCCCTAGTTTATTACATCTTGTAAACTAGTGTAAAGTTGATTGATGGTCAAGTTTTACTGATCATGAATATGAGATATAAAACCAATTCATAAATACATATTGAGAATATTGTATTGGACATGACCCAAAGTGAAGAAGAAATATTGCATGGGTTTAAGTTATAAGTATTTCTTCTCAATTTTATATTTGGTGTCCTTTGACCTAATGTTTCTAATGTTTCTTGCATGGGGAGAAAATATGTTTTGACATAGTCAAACATCGCTTTTAATTAGGTGATCATTATGACTATTGGTTGGCTTATTTTTTTGTCATGGCTTGAATATTGGAGATAGTGAAATGGATTTGTCCCTCTCTTTTTAGAGAGAGATATCCATAGGCCCCTTGATGAGGAAGACTGGAAAATATGCATGGCCATGCTCAAATAAGTATTAATAAGGCGTTATTAATATTATTTGTTGGAACAGTCTGCCTGGTGATCAAGTAAATGGTTAATTAAGTTTTATAAGGATGACTTGATCCATGCCTTATCCTTAATTAGGATATCGTGTGATAAAATGACTAAATATTAAATCTGATGCTAGGTTATTATTACAGTTACTTAACTTGGGTAAGCATAATGTCTTGCTAGAGGCCACTTATGTTTTGTGAATAAATGTCTAGGACATTTTTCATTCACTGCCAACGTTAAGTGAACCTACAGGGTCACACGTATAGATGATCTTGTGAGCATAATGTCCACGTTCAATGAATCTAGATTGTGTCCAGATTCGTTGAATGTGTACAAAAGGGGAATCAGATTCCATATTGTATTTTCTGGTAAGTTAATAAGTAATTAGTTTTATTTAATCGAATAAATGAAATTAATTACTTAATATTACTCATCCAACCGTTCGATGATTATAGGAATAGACGGACGAGATTAAACTGTCATTAGATGACAGTTGTGTTTTTATATTGACAGCTATAAAAGGTTATGTTAACCTTTTCTTGGTGGCCGTCCTTTATCTGATTAAAGAAAAACAAAATCCTAAACCCTAGAACGGCGATATATTATCTAGCATCCTCTCTCCGAAATACGACCGATTACCAGATAGTCAGGATCAATTCTGAACAGTTTTCAGAATATAGAAGGGGCTAGCATCCCGATCGCTTGCAGAGGTGTTCGTCGCGTGGATAGCAGTAGAGGGCGAAGCGTAAAAAGCAGCGCCTCCACAACGAAAAATCAAAACATTAAGATAATTTCTATCCAATCGGTTTTTCTAGTATGTGCAGATCCTGTTGGTGGATGTCCATAGTTTTTTTTTTGCCTACGGAATCCAACATATCGCCCCAACGGAAGCGATCAAATAAGTCATCTGGCTTCAAGGGTTATTGAATGAATTACATGTTTTACATTCAAAAGCTATTATTTATACTGATAGTCAAAGTTGTTTACATTTATGTAAAAATCCGGTTTATTATGAATGAACCAAACATATAAATGTCAAGTACCATTTTATTAGAAAAAAGGTTTCTAGTGGTGTAATTGACATAAACAAGATTAGTACTAATAATAATCCTGCAGATTTTGGTACTAAAATTGTAAACACTGACAAGTTTATGTTTTACCGGGATTTCCTTCATTTGGATGCAGTTTGATTCACAGTAAGTTCAAACAACGGTTGGAAAATATTGTTCGAGGTGGAGATTGTAGGCTTTTTGGGCCTTGAGTCTTCCCAATATTTTCATTTTCCAGCCCATCTTTCTCCCAATGATGACTTGGGCCTCAGTTGGAGAATAGGTGCCCATTTGACTGGGTCAAGAAATGCCGGGCCAGACAGGATCGAGCCACACGGGCTACATGTTGGTGTCTCTCCCTTTTAATCATACTCTCCTCCTTATTTCCAGAGCAGCCGTTTCTCCTCTCTTGGGATCATTCTTCTCCTTTTCTTTTACGTCTTCTTTCCCTACTTCTTGACTATTGGTTTTCCCAACTTGTCTGCTACCTTTCTTCTCCGCAACTTCTACCGCTGCTGTCCTCCATCCATCGGCTTCCTGCGATGTTGTCACTGCCGTCGGCTTCCTTGGATCATGGTCTGATCTTTTACTTGGTATGTTTGAAAGAGAGCTGCAAGAAAGAGAGATAGAGAGAGAGAGAGAGAGAGAGAGAGAGAGAAGGTGTGGCACTGATAACTCTTGTCATTGTTGAGGTTCGGATCTGAGGGTTCGGATCATCCCGTCACTTACCGGCGATGCCTCGACGAGGTCCGTATAACTCAGCCGCTACTCAACGTCCTTTCTTTCTCTGTTCGTCACCATTCCTGCCTGCAGTCATTGTCCGCGGCGGTAGTAAGTGTTTCTCCTTGTTTCTCTTATTTTCGATTATTACTATTAACTGTTTATTGCCCTGAAGTTTTTATTAGCTTTCTTTTCTGATCGGAAAGGAAAGCTGTGTAATAGAATAGTTTTTGTTTCTTCTGCTGTTTTTGCTTTAATTTTTGGCTTGTAATAGTAAATAGCTTCTGTAATAGTAATTAGTGTCTACAACAGTTAGAGCTTAACAGTTTTTATCTAGGTTTTGAGCTTGACTAATTTAAGCATTTAAGAATAGTGTTTGACATTTCACATATTTAAATCGGCGTTTCACGTAAGGATTGCCTAGTTTTTACTGGAGGTTCAAGGTAATGGTTATTTGCCTTCCAGTGGTTTTCTATATAAATTTAATGATTTCTGAAATTTTAGTTTAGTTGAAGTTTGTATGTAACTTTAATTATGAAAATTTGAATGAGCATCGATTAAATTATTTTGCGAAATATAATTAATATTTTTAGAACTCTCTGATATTATTTTATCGCCCTGAACCGTAAGATAACAAGACAACTCTTGTCATTTGGTCTATTGGAAAATACTATGGAAAATTTTACTTTTAATTTTGTTAACAAATTTCTCTTTACTTGGCTTTCGCATATGTTTAATGCTTTTGATGGCAAACGTTTGATCTAATTACTATCACAACATTCCTAACCTTACTATTACAGATCCATAGAGGAAACAAATAATAATAAAAGAGATCCTAAAACTATTACATAAAAGAAACTGACTTCTTCTCTCGATGAAAACCTCTCCGAACAGCAGCAGAGTAAATCCCAAGTGCTGTAACAAACTGTTAGTCAAAACAGTAATGGAAACACGAAAAGCCGAGAGGCTTACCCCCGACGCAAAGTCCGATCCAACAGCGAATGCAGCGAAGGGGTGAGGCCAACAACGGCAACCATGTAGCGGCAAACAAGAGCGAGCCGTGTTGAGGTCGTCGATGACCGAGAATAGCAGCAGCGGATGAATCAGTTTAAGTCGCTCAGTAATGGAAGCCTCATGGAAATAGAAAAGATGACTCTCTTTCTCTCTCACCTTAGACTCTCTCACTCCTACTCAACTATGGCAATCGATTAGGCAAGGCGGTACCGGCGAACTAAGAAAACAGTAACAAGAGAGAGAAGGGAGAGCAAAGGACGCGCAAGAGCACGGCAGAGAAGGTAGAGAGAAGAGCAGAAGAAGGCTGCGCCGCAGTAGGTCAGCCAAAGAGAAGAGAAAGAGGCATAATATAGTAGTCTCGAGTCAGCATAGGCATGCCGGGTAAGCTCGGACCGACCCCACATCTTTTGACCAAGTCTAACAGCCCAGTCTTCTTTTATGAGGCCCACCAATCAACACGTCATAAGGATTAAAATGGGCTGAAAATGAAAATAGTGTGAAACATTTATAAGCCTAAAGGCCTACGAACTCCACCTTGAACATATTTTCATTTACTTCCCAGCAACAAATGACTCAAAGGAGTCAACCCGCATCTAAGTGAAGGAGGTCCCTGCACAAAACAAACTTCTCAGAGTTCACAATTTTAGTACCAAAGTCGTCAGGATTATCATTAGTACTAATCCTTTCTATATCAACAAAACCACTAGAGACTTTTTCCCTAATGAAATGGTATTTGACATCTATATGCTTAGTCCTTTCATGGTAAACAGGGTTTTTGCACAAATGTAAACAACTCTGACTATTAGTGTAAATAACAGCTTTTGAATGTAAAACATGTAATTCATTTAAAAGCTCTTGAAGCCAAATGGCTTCCTTGATTGCTTCCGTGGCAGCGATGTATTCAGCCTCCGCAGTCGACAGTGCAACTACAAACTGCCGAGACTTCTATGAAACACAACTACCCGCTAAGGTAAAGAAATAATATGAGGTAGATTTTCTACCATCTTTGTCACCTGCAAAGTCAGAATAAACATAACAAACTAGTTCAAAAACATCAGACCAGATGTGATAGTGCAAGCCCCTATATATTGTCCCAGTAATGTAACGTAACAACCATTTGAGAACTGCCCAGTGATCCCTACCCTGGTTAGACATGAATCGGCTAAGAAGGCTTATAGAAAAAGTAATGTCAGGTTGGCTGGAAATCATGGAGTATATGATTGAACCTATGGCTATCCTATAGGGTATGTTTGCCATATCTCTCTTCTCACTTTCAGTTTTGGGACAGGATTTTTCAGAAAGTTTAAAATGGCTCACAAGTAGGGTAATAACTGGATAGCACAAATGCATCGAAAACTTGGAAACAATTTTCTGGAGTAAGGGTTTTTAAGATATGAATAAGGAACGGTCAGCCATATCTCTAGTTATGTTCATCCCAAGGATTCTAGATGCAGACCCTAAATCCTTCATATCAAACTCAGACTTTAGCAAGGATTTCAAACTATCAATCTTAGATCTATGTTTGCATGCATTCAACATATCATCCACATGAAGCAAAAGATAAACAACATTATAAACACCATTACCATAAAATAGAGACAACTAGCATAATTGCTTTTCAAGAAACAAGCTTTCGGCATGAAAGTACCAAACCTCTTATACCATTGTCTCAGTTACTGTTTAAATCCGTACAAGGACTTTTTCAAAAGACATGCCATGTGTTCCTTACCTTTAACCTCACAACTTGGTGGTTGACACATATAAATGGTCTCTTCGAGATCACCATGCAAAAATACAGTTTTCACATCAAGTTGTTCAAGATCAAGATCATAAAAAGCAACAAGAGCAATCATTATCTTAATCGTTTTGTATTTAATGACGGGAGAAAATATTTTGTTAAATCGATGCCTTCAACTTGAGAAAAACCATTCACAACCAGACTGGCCTTAAACCTTGGAGGTTCATTTGCAAACTCAGGCTCTTTGATTTTAAAAATCCATTTGCATTCAATCAATTTTTTGAGGGTTTTGGAACAAGAATCTGGGTTTTGTTTTTGGCTAAAAAGGACATCTCCTCATCCATAGCACGCAACCATAAAGAGAAATTAGGGCTCTTCAATACATCCGAAAAACGCAACGGCTCCTTCTCTTCCACATAGGATGCAACAGCAAATGCATATGAGACAATGTATGAGTAACCATATCTAGTGGATTCCTTATGCACTCTTCTAACCCTGTCTCTAGATAGCTAGTAGTCTCTAAGGGCTTGTACTTGTGCCTCTGGGTGGTCCTCCTCATCATCAGAACTTTCTAACTCAGGCACATTGGTTTCGAGAATACTAGACATTAAATATGACTCTTCATAGGTTTCAGGCTCATGTGTGTGCACTTGTGAGGGTTCGGAGGTGAACTCCACCTCCACAGGAATACTACCTGTCGTGAGGACGTTGGATGGACTATCGAAAACAGGCTTATCCTTAAGACAGGGCATATCTAGCTCATTAAAGACAACATCCCTACTAACAACTACCCTCACTCCCGGCTCAGCTTTGAGCCACACTTTATAACCCTTCACCCCTTTAGGGTAGCCTATGAATACTCTCTTTCAAGACCTAAGGTCTAACTTTCCTTCCTTCTAATGTGCAAATGCAGCAAACCCAAAGACTCTAAGGTTGGACAGGTTTGGGGGTTCACCAGACCATAACTTTATAGGAGTTCTAAAGTTTATGGTTGTAGAAGGGGATCTATTAATGAGGTAGACAGCCATACTTACAGCTTCTCCCCATAAGGGATTTGGGACACCTGACGACACCATAAGACACCATCATTCATTTTTATAAAAATATTTCCAATGTGTTTTATGTCACAAACTTGGTTGTTTCCCATGTAAACCTTTCCCTGATCAAGGGGTTTAAAATCTGAAAACCAGTGCTTATTGGGTGTCATGTGAAATGTGCATCCAGAATCAAGGATCCAATCATCAACAATTTTAGAACAAGAACGGGAAAGAGACACACATAAAACCTCAGAATACATAGTATTACCATCTGAATAAAAATCAGGGGTTTTGTAAATTTTATCACTCCCTTTACCATGTGTACTTTGTTTTTCATCTTTGATCCTTTTAAAACAATTATTTTTCATATGACCCTCCTTGCCATAGTAAAAACATTTCACTTTATTCTTGTCTCGAGATTTGGACCTCCCTTTACTTTTTGACCGATGACTAAGAGGTTCTGTTAGGTCAACTCTCCCTCGCACATAAAGGTTCTCTCCGTTTGATTTGTTTTCTTTTCTTAAATCCAAATCTTTCGATTTCAAAGTGTTTTTAACATCAGAAAGAGACAAGCCATCTCTGCCATACTTGATGCAGATTTCACATCGTTGTAAGACTAAAGCAAGGAATTTAATAAAATAACAGCAAAGTTTTCAACAGAGATTTTCTTTTCAATGTTTTGAAGTTCCAAAACAATTTTGTTTAAATCTTCCATGTTTTCAGAAAGTTCTTTCAACCCGCTCATTTTAAAACTGAAAAGATGTTCTTTTAAATAAATTTTGTTTGACAAGGACTTTCCTAAATACAGTTTCTCAAGTTTCGTCTAGATTTTTCAAAAGCGTGGTCCTTTTCGTAAATTTCTCGTAAAACATTATCGGTTAAATGCAAGGTGAGACAACTGTGTGCATCGCCAAGTTTATCAACAAGAATTTTACCCCTCACCAAGACTCCAGATACTCTTCAGGCTACAAATTGTGGGTGCGATTTTTTTTTTTAACTAAAACTGCTTTCATTTTCCTCCACCACATTATGAAGTACGATTTGCCATCCAACTTGTCGGTTTCAATTTTTGGGATCGACATGATTTAAGTGGCAAATAAGAGTAATTGATGGCTAGAAAATAAAATATTTGAAAAAAAAAGTTTTTCGTACAAATAAAATAACACAGATTTTTCTTTGAAAACGGCACGGTAAAATTACATGGAATGCACGAATCTCTCAAAAGACACAGCACAGTAGCCACTAATTAACCGAGATAGAGAAATAGACAGGTACGGGCTGAGCGACAGCCACACAACACAGATAAAGAAAATACAACAATCACAAATGATGCAATCTATGCAAACAGCTATTAAAAATCACCAAGACATAGCTACTTCAAGTCTCTTGGACTCAAGCCAGGCTTGGGTTTTTGGATTTTCAAAAAAAAAGAAAAAAGAATTCCAACAGTGCAGTTCCTCAACAAAAGAATAATATCAAAATCCAGATAACCCAAAAAATAGTAGTAAGATATAACAGGAATGATCAGTAATAGCAGGAAAATGAAACGAAACAGCATATCGAAAAATGGACAGAAAAACAGGAAAAATACCGAACAGAAATACGATCCAAAAAACCGGTAACAGCAGAAAACACAAACAAACAGCAAATCAGAAATGGACCGGAAAAACATAAAAATCGAACAAAAAATACTAGAAAAATAAAATAAGAAAAGTTAAGCAATACTCCCCTGAGCCAGATCCACGGAACTCAATAGTTCCCGTGGGTTCAGAAAATGAGCCGAGAGGTCCGGCTGCAGGTGCAGATGAGAACACTAGAAAGTTGTAGTCATTTCCGGGCTCTGATACCACTTGTCGGATCTAATTAACTTTACAACCTTCCTAACCTTACTATTACAGATCCACAGAGGAAACAAATAATAAAAGAGATCTTAAAACTATTACATAAAAGAAACTGCCTTCTTCTCTGAATGAAAAACCCTCTTCAAACAGCGGCGGAGTAATTCCCAAGTGCTGGAACAAACTATTAGTAAAAACAGTAATGGAAACACGAAAAGCTGAGAGGTTTACCTGCTGTCGTGGAGTCCGATTCAGTGGCGGATGCATCGAAGATGTAAGGCCAGCAGGAGCGGCCGAGTAGCGGCAAACAAGAGGGAGCCGCGTCGAGGCCGCCGATGACCAAGAACAGCAACAGCGGATGGATCAATTTAAGTCCCTCAGTAATGGGAGCCTCACGGAAATGGAGAAGACTACTCTCTTTCTCTATGATCTTTCGCCTCTCTCACGCCTACTCAACTATTGCAATCGATCACGCAAGGCAGTGCCAACGAACCAAGAGAACAGAAACAAGAAAGAGAAGGGAGAGCAAAGGACGCGCAAGAGCATGGAAAAGAAGGCAGAGAGAAGAGTAGAAGAAGGTTGTGCCACCGTAGATCAGCCAAAGAGAAGAGAAAGAGACATGATATAGTGGTCCCGAGTCACCATGTGCGGGCAGGGTAAGCCTGGCCTGGCCTGGCCTGGCCTGACCCGACATCTTTTGACAAGGTCTAACAGCCCAGTCTTCTTTTATGAGGCCCACCAATCAACACATTATAGGGATCAAAATGGGTTGAGAATGAAAATAGTGTGAAATATTTAACCCCAAAGGCCTACAGTAAATTTACTTTTATGATTTTGATGACTGATGACAATGGTTTTTGGAACTTGTTAATAACCTGTAAACTACCCTTTTCTTGTAGTGCCTTTTATGATTATTGAATAGTCTCCCATATAGGGTGTATATATATAATGCCCTAGCCCGTAAGCACCTCACACATGACCCAAAAGTGCTGAAGTCACGAACGCAAAATCCAGGGCCTGACTTAGTGGAATAAAGTATTTAGGGCAATATAGTAATTTTGGAGAAGCTTAGGAAAGAGAGTTAAATTTGATTAATATAATTATCTACGGGGAGTTTTTTATGTGAAATTTTATTTGCAAATTGATCAAATGCTTCAACTCTTCAATCCCAAGGACATTTTGCTTGAATAAGGACTTAATTAGCTTCATCCCCAAGCAACCATAGGTATACTAAACCTATGACATTTTAAATTTATGTAACCAATGTTTACCCAACACTCTAATGTTAGTATATGCCCTAAGATAAATTGACTCACATTTATTATTTATGAAGCATGTATTTTTTTGAATTGTATTTTATGCTCTTGGTCATCAAGTATGTGACTTGATAGTAAAACACTTATAGCTAATAAAATACTATTCTTAGTTGTCCCTAGTTTATTACATCTTGTAAACTAGTGTGCAGTTGATTGATGGTCAAGTTTTACGGATCATGAATATGAGATATAAAATCAATTCATAAATACATATTGAGAATATTGTATTGCACATGAACCAAAGTGAAAAAGAAATATTGCATGGGTTTAAGTTAGAAGTATTTCTTCTCAGTTTTATATTTGGTGTCCTTTGACCTAATGTTTCTAATGTTTCTTGCATGGGGAGAAAATATGTTTTGACGTCAAACATCACTTTTAATTAGGTGATCATTATGACTATTGGTTGGCTTATTTTCTTGTCATGGCTTGAATATTGGAGATAGTGAAAGGGATTTGTCCCACTCTTTTTAGAGAGAGATATCCATGGGCCCCTTGATAAGGAAGACTGGAAAATATGCATGGCCATGCTCAAATAAGTATTAATAAGGTGTTATTAATATTATTTGTTGGAACAATCTGCCTGGTGATCAAGTAAATAGTTAATTAAGTTTTATAAGGATGACTTGATCCATGCCTTATACTTAATTAGGATATCGTGTGACAAAAGGACTAAATATTAAATCTGATACTAGGTTATTATTATATTTACTTAACTTGAGTAAGCATAATATCTTGCTAGAGGCCGCTTATGTTTTGCGAATAAATGTCTAGGACATTTTTCATTCATTGCCAACGTTAAGTGAACCTACAGGGTCACACGCATAGACAATCTTGTGAGCATAATGTCCACGTTCAATGAATCTAGATTGTGTCCAGATTCGTTGAACGTATACAAAAGGGGAATCAGATTCCATATGTATTTTCCTGTAAGTTAATAAGTAATTAATTTTATTTAATCGAATAAATGAAATTAATTACTTAATATTACTCATCCAACCGTTGGATGATTATAGGAATAGACGGACGAGATTAAACTGTCATTAGATGACAGTTCGGGTTTTGATATTGACAGCTATAAAAGGTTGTATTAACCTTTTCTTGGTGGCCGTCCTTTATCTGATTGAAGAAAAACAAAACCCTAAACCCTAGAACGGCGATATAGTATCTAGCCTCCTCTCTCTGAAATACGACCGATTACCAGATAGTCATGATCAGTTCTGAATAGTTTTAGAACATTGAAGGGCCTAGCATGCCGATCGCTTGCAGAGGAGTTTGTCGCATGGATACCAGTAGAGGGCGAAGCGTACAAAGCAGCGCCTCCACAACGAACAATGAAAAACATTGAGGTATTTTCTATCCAATCGATTTTTCTAGTATGTGCAGATCCTATTGGTGGATTTCCGTAGTTTTATTTTATTTTGTTTTTGCCTACGGATTCTAACGTCTAATTCAACATTGGTTATGGAAAATCCAACACCTAAAGCTTGTGTAAAGAAGACAGAATCTAGATAAATACAATGATTTAGATATCATAGAGAATAAATTGCGACTAATTGGAGAAACCCTTGGATCTTCCCAATCCAAGTGTCTCAAGTAAAATCAACCTAAACCAGACCAAACCATAAATGAAGTTTGGTGACAGCTTGAAAACCTAAGAACTCTAAGAGTAAACTCATCAATTTTATATCATCATCAATTAGTCTTATAATTAAGCTATTATAAAGTATTTATATAGTTTAGGCTAAACTCTAATCTAAACATGATCTTGGGTCAACCCAAGATCCATTAGGGACTTAATTAAACGCTGTAATTGAATTAAAATCGAAATTCCCACCATAAACATTGCATTGCTCTAAAATAACACCCTACCGTCCATGGTCGGGTAAACTGCCGCTTTCAGTGGGTCTTCACCTCACCAAATTAATTTTTGGCAGAAACCTACCTTAGACGGTAGGTATAGGGTCTACCGGCGGTAGGCTCGGTAGGTATAGGGTCTACCGGCGGTAGGCTCTTTTTCTTCACTCTTCCTTGCTTCTTTCGTCATCTATGATGGTCGGGAGCTTCTAGTTTGATTTCATTGAGCTTCTTATGACTTTAATGTGCCTTTGATGTCTTCTAAGCTCTTCCAGCCTTCAATTTGAATATGGACTTCCGCAATCGAAGTTTCATCCATGATGTCCTCAATCTTCTAGTTGCTCCTATGCAAATTGTTTAACAATCCATTGTTGAATTCACATCATAAGCCCTCTCTTAAAAGGATTCTTCCTCGAATCCATTCTATCAAATAGCCACAACAAGGTGGGAATATTAGAACATATTTCAACAATATAAATATTGCTAAGATTTAATCAATTAAAATCAAAATGCAATCTAAACAACAAAAATAAGCAAGGACACACTATAACTTCTTTGAAAGGTTTATGAAAGGCAAAGCTAACATCTGTCATGGGATCTCGTAGAATAAAAGTAGAAACTAGAATTCTTAAGATTCCATAAGTTCAAACATATTTAATAGCTTCCAAAGATCCAAGTAAAGGATTGAACATGAAAGAAATGAATAAAGAAAGGATCAATGGACTTTCTCTTTAACAAGTATAGGGAACCATGAGGAAAGATTGTTTCCAAGATACGTTCCTTAAAAGGAATGTGGTAGTGCAACTTTAGATTCTCAACGGTTCTCAAAATCCCTTCATGGTTTCTTGAAAAATACATTTTTAAAATTCTAGGAACACATTGAAGAATCCAAGAAGTTTTAACCACAAGACTTTCAAAAACCTAGACATCTTCAGCTACAAAGTTTCTTTTGAAAAATTAAAGAATTGCATAGCAAAGTTTAACATCATTTTGTACTTAATTTATGATACTAAATTTACAAAATAAGTCTTCAAACAGTAAGTGAAGATACCAAATCCTTTCTCTTTTCCATTTCAAAGAAACTCCAAAGCATTTTCTCAATTCTTTGACCAAAAGCTCTAGCAAATGAAATTTAAGACCAACACTTCCAATCCACCAATAAATATCATATATAAAATTCCTTAGAAGTGCTAACTTGTCCTTTAGCTAAATCACGTTTCCAAAGGATTTCCTTGAAAGGAAGATGGTAAAATAAGAAGCTTTGTTACAAAACCTTCCTAGATAGTTCCAAGAAACCATTCAACAAAGGACAACCTTTATTTATCATCAAAACATGAAGAAATTTAAATACCCTCTTAAAAATCAACTTATCACAAAGCACCGTAAAGGTTACATAAAAAAGCAAAGTAAGACCAAAAGATTGATTCAAAAGCTTGACACAAGAACTCGTGTTTTGAACTAATAACATGTAAAACATCATCTCTGGAAAAAAAAGTCAATGAAGGGAATAGAATAAACAAGACAGTTCTCAACAAAATTCTTCAAAGTTAGTTCAAAAACACCATTTTCAAAGGTGGTTTTCACAATATCACAAAGATGGTCTTTAAGCACTTTTAAACTACCATTAAATTTATTTCCACAAATTAACAACCACTTGAGTTCCTTGAATTGAAACCCATGAATTTTTTTAAACAAAAAATCTTTCAAAAATTCATCAACAATCAAAACCTTTTGTTCATCATAAGGAAACTCGAATTGATGACTCACAAAGCGCAATAGTCGAATTAAAGGAGTAAATTCTTCAAGTTTTCACATAGAAGCATAAAGGAAAGATGACACATAATTACAATCCTCAACAAACTTCCCTTTAAGCTTAGCATGAAAGACATCACATAAAGAACAAGAGAACTAACTAACTCTCTCAACATAACCACTTTCAAGAAAAGATCTAAGCAAGACATGAATCTTACCCCACATAGATACACAACAAGAAAAGCCATTGGCAGCTTTAAGATTAAAGAGAAGATTTACATGTAACAATTCAAGGTCATGGTAACATAGTTAGTTCTATAAGCAACACTAACCAAAATTTGCTTATCAAGATAAGCACATGGAGAAAAGCACTTAACCATATGAGCATCATCAAGAACTAGTTCACAACTAAAAGGATTAACCATCAAATTTCCAACTAAAGTCACGTAAGAGACATACAATTCTAAGCACAACTTTAACTCCTTACAAGATAACTCATACCACAAGAGAAAAGGGTTTAAAGAAAGAATTATTCATATGTCTTCATAGCCAATACTAAGCTCCTTTCCCATGCCTTCTTTTTTGGCTCTCATCCCACGTTTTAATTTGTTCCACAAGTTTTAGTTGAGAAGTTGAGGAATTGAGATTGAATCTTATCACAAAAAGGATAAAAAGAACAACGATTAGATTCGTTGATTATGAAATCAAAAGACAAGATGTGGAAGGAAGGAATATGGTTTTTAGGGCTTGTAGACAAGAGTTCCTTTATTTTTCATGTTTTTAGCTTCAAATTTCTGCACTCTTGGAGAAAAATAAGCAAGGAAATTGTTAATGGAATTAGCAAACAAGCAATGGAATTAGTATATATATATCTTGATATAATAAGGAGATAATTATATTTGCTAGCGAATAGAAATATTGGGATTCTCAATTAAGTATTTTTATGGCCCTGCACTCAGGTGAGTCCACAAGCCCTGCTTAAATGTTTTAATTATGCTACTGTTGTTGCTCGAAGTGTATATTTTTCGACAGCTAAGATTTATATAAGATGTTTACCATTGTTGGGGTGATATAATATTTTATTCTTTTAAACTACAAATGTTCTCCACAACATGTTTAACTTATGCTTTACAATGCATAGGGCGTTGCTCCGTATAGGGCCTTCTATTTAGAAAAAGAAATACTATTGTGTTGAAAAGAGTTATTATTGTTTTGAAATGAATTATTATTGTACACAGGTTTTCATGGAATATTATGAGTTGGAAATGTTCTAGTGTTGCCTAGTTCCACGGTTTGATGTCTATGAATGTAAATTTGGCATATTTGTAAAACCTACATATGCATGACTTGGCTGGCGGATGGGAATTTTGTTATTCTAAGACGTTCATGATTGGAATATGTTTTGATGGCCGAGTATGCAGCTTTTTGGTTTGTAAATATATATGAAACCCCATTCCGAACGGGGATAAAGTTATTGATATGATGATGTATTCGGAAGCATCAGAGGATTACACTGTACGGGGCTAGTCCCATGTACTAGGACCTCTTCCGATGACGTAGACGGTTATAAAATCTAGAGGGTGGATCTACTTGAAAGGTGCCATATTACCATACAGGGTTCGGCCCAACTGGTACTACATCAGATATCGCGTCATACTCTACGGTGGGATGGCCGCCTCGGAGAAGTTCAGGAGGGGCTCGAAAGTAATGTTGGTCTCAGGGCAGACCTAGTAGGTGTCCTAAGATTTGCAACCTAGTTATATGTACTTGGAGAGTGTGGGAGCTATAGAAATCAAGAGTGCGTATGGTGTTTGGCTTGTACTGACTACAAGATGCCGGAACTTGTTTTTGATGACCTCGTATGGGTTTTTGAACTTTTTCCGTGGAGGCCAACTTTTGCATGGCTTGGTTTTGGAATTCCGGTTCAGAGGCTGTACTGATGTGCCTTGATTGGCTCAGACATCTAAGTGGCACTCGAATCCCTTATATAGGTTTATGTACCTACACTTTTAAAGTGGTCAAGAGAATGTTTTCTTTCGGCATTGCATTAAATGTTTACGAAAATCGCATCATTATTTTAGAAAAGCACGGAAGCACACACTCACATGGAATCACTGAGTGCTTTCATCCACGTCTTTAAATGTCATGTTTTTTTCAAATGACTGGGGGCCTGAGGTGGCGTTGTAAGCTACTATAGTTTTTTCCATGGAGATTTTGGGCTAGGGCAAGTTCTGCAAAATATTTTTGGGAAAAGTGTTTTGTATTTCCTATCCTAAAATAGTTTGGTACAGTAATGGGTTGTAAAATTTTAAAAACGAAATGGGTAAACATGCGATTGTAGGTATAAACAGTAGCAATTTTGTCAGAAATGAAAAATAAAAAATTCGCTTACTAAATCCATTTGTGGCTGAAAAACTCATTTGCAACCATTCGCTATCGCTTTGCCGCTGAATTTTATTTAGTCATGAATGACCTTTTAAGATTGGATATTCAAGAATTTTGCAACATAGTTGTCAACCAAATAAAGTTCAAATTAATTTCATGGTGACTAAAATTTTGCGATCGAAATGGGTTGCAAATGTGTTGGAAAATTTCATTATATATTTAAAAGAAAAGTTAAGGTTGTACGTGTCAAATTCTTGTAACCTCTTTTCGTTCGACAACATATCTTTGAAAATATTATGAATATTATAGGCATTTCAGATATTCCACAAATGGGAGAGTAATCTCCAATTTCTTAAATATCTTTAAGAGTTTTTTAAATTAGGATTTTACGTTGGAGGTTCAACAGTTAGTGAGAAAGGTAAAGCTTTTTAAAAAATAACAAAAATATAGATTTTATCTCAACTAATAAAATAAATACATTAGAAAATATAAAAAAAAAAATCTAAATCCCAACATCATCAATGGCCTCAGTTAGGAAGCCCTAGTACTTATATATGGACTAATTAATGAGTGAATCAAGTTTTTGGGGAAATTTTTATTTGCCTAGTCATATAATATGTAGAACCCTAAACAAAATGAGTCCAAAAAAAAAGAAAATTGGAAAAGTAAAGCTTTAAGACATAATTTTTATTCTGGAAGAAATCATTTCTATGAATGTGTGTTCATAAACTTATCTTATAAAGATGCAAAAAAAATTTCCCAAATTTAAAAATAAAGATGACACATAAAGTTAATTAGAAAACCATTAATGAACAAAAACCAATCTCCGAAATCTCTTAAGGGATGATGAGAAGGAAAAGAAAATGAAATGAAACATAAAACAAACCCTAAATTCAATCAAAAAAATCATATGAGAAAATTGCAAAATTAAGTAACGAACTGGCTACGAATCTCTACTTGAGTCCTTCACCGTTGCTTTAGAGATCGATAATCACCTCTTTCTTTAGAGTCAACCATCTTAGATTTGACTTCCATAAGAATAAGAGTCAGGCTATAATGAAGCTAGTAAGAGCTTATATAGCAGGGATTTTGAAGAAATTAGTAAAGCCAGCAAAGACCGATTCAATTTTTCCATTTGTCAACTTGCAGGTTTACTTTTGCTACGTAACATTTCTTTTTTCCTTTTCTGGTTTGGTAGATTTCAAAAGATAATGTTAAGCTTATTGTCTTCTTTTTTTCTATGATAAATGTATGTATGATTTGAAGGGGAAAAAAAGTCCAATCAAGCTTAATAAAGTTTTCTTACGAAAACTATAATAATAAATTCTTTCTGTCGAGTCATCACCTTCCCAATAATGACGCATACACCCATTCATATAATTCCAACTTACATAAATATATATCATAGTACAGCTAGCAATCCATCTCATTGCCATATGTTAGAATTAGACTTTGCTTTTGGTAGGAAAATATTATATTAATATACTAGCCAAAAAGCCTGTGCAATGCACTGGAAAAACCCCATTCCGAGGATGTCGAACGCATCAGAAGGAATATCGCTAGTTCGGGCAAGGGACGAGTGCAGCTCTCAAACTTAGAGTGCAAAGTCACAAGCTGATGAGCTATATGTAAAGTTAAAAAAAGAAATAGATAGCTATCAAGCTGAAACTGCAACTCGAACCGAAAATGGTTGGAGTTGCTAGAAAAAATTTTTTGTTATTTTTTGTCAAATATGATAATTTGAAAATCTGAAAAATAAAAATCTAATAAAAAACCTATATTAACGTTCCAATGAGACTAAAAGCATATATTGCCCATTAATTTTCTTACTTTTTATTCTTCATAATTGGTATAGTTATGACAATATTGTATATAAGTGTTGGAGAAAACAACTCCTATTTACTATTACAATTAACGATTACTATTACAAATTTATCAAATAATAAATCACAGCGGAAGAAAAACAGAAAGATTCAATCTTTCTATGAACAAAAATCAGCCAAAGAACAATAATGAGGTAATCTGCAAAATAACACCCGATTAGTATAAAAATAACCCAAATAAACAATGAACGGTTTTGCAAACCACCGCCTCCGTGAAGCGGCCAACAGAAAATCAAAGAGATGATTGAGGAGCTGAAACCTAGGGGTTACCAAACCAGAACCGGACACCGAGCAGCGGCGCTGCCGCGTCGAGGCGTCGATAGTGAAGAAAAATGATGATCGGGGTATAACCCTCAGAAACGGGCCTCAACCGAGAAGAAATCACCGGCAATCTACTACCTCTATCTCTCTCTCTCTTTTCTTTTCTCACGGCTATCTCTCTACCTTTACTAACAGACAAACAAGGTGACAAAGAAGACTGGTTAACAACATAGAAGCACCAGAACAGAGAAAGAATAGCAGCGGCAGAGCCCAAAGAGAAGGAGGAGAAACTGAGAGTCTTGAGGACTCCCAAAAGACAGAGAGAATGAGAGACGGTTCAAAGGAGGAGTTCAAGAGACTACACAAGAATTGAAGCGACAGCAGCAATTAAAGAGAAGCCGAGCAGACGAGGCGCGGGTCGCTAACGGACGGCCCGGGTGGCCAACCTGAGCCGCCCAGGCATCCCTTAAGACCCGGTCAAATAAGCGGCCTAGAAGCAGCCCAGTAGCCTATTCCAGTTGGGTTAAGGCCCGGAACATCATAGGGTTTTTGGGGGGACAAAATTGGGCTGGAAAATAAAAAATATTGGGAAGAAATAGGCTGAAAAGCTTACAATCTCCACCTCGAACAATATTTTTCCATCCCTGAATGATGACTCAATTTGAGTCAAACTGCTTACACATGAAGAAAGTCCTTGCAAAACATAAATTTATCAGTATTTACAATTTTAGTAACAAAATCAGCAGGATTATTATCAGTACTAATCTTATCTGTGTCAACAATACCACTAGAGACCTTTTCTCTAATAAAGTGGTACTTGACATCAATATGTTTCATCCGTTCGTGATAGGCCGGATTTTTACACAAATGTAAACAACTTTGACTATCAGTGTAAATAATAACTTTGGAATTTAAAATATTTAATTCACTCAATAACCCTTAAAGCCAAATGGCTTCTTTGATTGCTTCTGTTACTGTGATATACTCAGCCTCAGTAGTTGACAAGACAACTACAGGCTACAGTTGGGATTTCCACGAAATACAATTACCCGCAAGGGTAAAGAAATAGGAAGTGGTAATAGCCACTTGAGAGCAGCTCAATGATCTCTTCCAGGATTTGACATAAATCTGCTAAGAAGGCTTATAGAAAAAGAATGTCAGGACGGGTGGATATCATTGAGTCATGACTAAGCCTATGGCCATTCTGTATGGGATATTGGCCATATCTCTCTTTTCACTCTCAGTTTTAGGATAAGTTTTGTAGGAAAGTTTAAAGTGGCTAGCAAGAGGAGTTGTAACGGGTTTACAAAGTTGCATTGAAATTTTGGATACGATTTTCTGAAGGAAAGGCTTTTGGGATAAGAAGAGAAAACGATCAGGTCTATCTCTAGAAATATTCATCCCAAGAATTTTGGATGCAATTCCTAAGTCCTTCATGTCAAACACAGATTTTAACAGAGACTTCAGTTCATCAATCTTAGCTTTGTGACGACAAGCTATCAACATATCATCCACATACAGTAACAGATAAATAGCAGAATCCACATCATTACCAGAAAAATAAAGACAACTATCGTAGTTACTTTTTGAAAACTAATTTTGGACATGAAAGAATAAAACCTCTTGTACCATTGCCTTGGCAACTGTTTAAGTCCATATAGGGACTTTTCAAAAGACACGCCATATGTTCCTTACCCTTTACTTCAAAACCAAGTGGTTGACGCATATAAATGGTTTTTTCAAGATCACCATGTAAAAAGGCAGTTTTCACATCAAGATGTTCAAGATTAAGATCATAGAAAGCAACAAGAGCAAGAGCAATCCTAATTGTTTTATATTTAACAACAGGAGAAAAAATTTTATTGAAATCAATACCCTCAACTTGTGAAAAACCTTTTGCAACAAGTCTAGCCTTGAACCTAGGAGGTTCATTAGAAGACTCAGACTCCTTTATTTTGAAAATCCATTTACAATCAACAAGTTGTTGTTTTGAAGGTTTTGGAACAAGAATCCAGGTTTTGTTTTTGTTCAAAGAAAACATTTCTTCTTCCATAGCACGTAACCATAAAATGCAATTGGGACTTTTCAAAACCTCAAAAAAGCATGAAGGTTCTTTTTCTTCAACATAAGAAGCAGCAGCAAAAGCATATGATACAATGTAGGAGTAATCATACCGAGGATGATCCTTAGGTACTCTACGAACTCGATCTCTAGCGAGTTGATAATCCCTAAGAGCTTGGGTTTGAGCCTCAGATGTTCTTCTTTCTCATCAGAACCATCTAGAATAGGGTGAGAAGTTTCAGGAACAGGACCACTACTAGAAGGAGCAGAAGACTCAAAATTTGTTTCAGGTTCATGAGGTGGCTCTAGAGTGGGTTCGGAGATAGTCTCCAACTCCACCGGAATGCTACTAGGAAAAGGATCACAAGAAGGAGTATCGGTGATCGTGTTATCCTTAAGACAGGGCATTTCTAACTCGTTGAAGACAACATCCCTACTGATGATAACCCTCACCCATGGTTCTCTCTTCAACCATACTCAATAACCCTTTACCCCACTAGGATATCCTATGAACACCCCCTTCCTAGACCTTCGATCTAGTTTTCCCTCTTTTTGATGAGCGAAGCCTGCACAACCAAAAACCCTCAAATTGGAAAGATTAGGAGGTTTCCTAGACTAGAGTTCTATAGGAGTCCTAAAGTTCATAGCTGTGGAGGGAGATCTATTGATGAGGTATACAACTGTACTAACAGCTTCACCCCGGAACGGTTTTGGAATACCAGAAGACACTAACAGACAACGGACCTTATCCGTAATAGTACAGCTCATCCTTTCGGCAACTCCGTTTTGTTGTGGGTTATGTCTAACCGTTCTATGGTGTAAAATGCCATGTGATGCACATAAGTCAGAAAACTTCCGGTTACAAAATTCAAGACCGTTATCGGTCCTGATAGTTTTTAGTTTATTTCGAGAATGATTTTCGGCAAAACGTTTCCATTCACAAAATTTTTCAAACGTTTGATCTTTGGTTTTTTAAAAAAAAAAAAAAACCCATACATGCCTAGAAAAATCATTAACAATATAAAGGAAATAAACATTACCACCGTAAGTTGGAACCTTTTCAGGTCTCCACAGATCACAATGCACATAATCAAGAGGTGCAGATGACTTATGTGTGCTGGTTGAAAAACTAATTTTATGTTGTTTTCCCAAAGCACAGTGATCACAAAAATCCAAGGAATCGATTTTATCACCACATAAAAGTTTTTGTTTTTGTAAATGATAAAGCCCTTTTTCACTAATGTGGCCAATCCTTTGATGCCACAACATAGTTTTCTCAGGGACAGTTTTTGAAACCAAAGCAGTAGAGTTGCAAACTGTTTTACCGAGAAGGATGTATAAAGTTTCCTTTTTAAAACCTTTTAGCATGACTAGGTTTCCTTTACAAACACGCAAAATTCCGTTTTTGGATTTAAAAGAGAGACTCAAAGAGTCTAAATAACTGAGTCCAATAAGATTCCGACGTAAGTCAGGAACGTATCTCACCTCAGTGAGTTTTCTAGTCACGCCGTCATGCATTTTTATAAAAATTCTGCCAATACTTTTTATATCACAAACCTAATTATTACCCATAAAAACTTTTCCTTGGTTTAAATGTTTGAAATCAGAAAACTAGTGTTTATTAGGTGTCATCTAGAATGAGCAACCAGAATCAAGGACCCAATGATTAACAACATCAGTATATGAAGGAGAAAGAGAAACACACAGAACTTCAGAAAACATAGAGTTACCATCTGATTAAAAACCGTGGGTTTTATCGACTTTATTCCCTCCTTTACCATGTTTACGTTGTTTCTCATCTTTGATTCGTTTAAAACACTTGTTTTTCATATGCCCTTCTTTCCCACAATAAAAACATTTTACCTTACTTTTCTCTCGTGATTTGAAATGGCTTTTAAAACGATGACTAGGAGGTTCTCTCCGATCAATCCTTCCTCTTACAAAAAGATTTTCACCATGAGACTTGTTCTCTTCTTGCAAATCCAAATCTTTTGATTTCAAAGCATTCTTGACATCAGAAAGGGAAAGATCATCTCTACCGTATTTAATGGCAGATTTGACATCATTAAAAGAATCAGGTAAGGCATTTAGTAAAATGACTGCAACATTTTCATCAGAGATTTTCTCTCCGATGTTTTGAAGTTCCAAATGATTTTATTTAAATCATCTATATTTCAGAAAGTGATTTTGTCCCACTCATTTTGAAACCAAAAAGCTGTTCTTTTAAATAGATTTTATTCGAAAGAGATTTTCCCAAATACAATTTTTCCAGTTTTGTCTAGATTTCAAAAGCATTGTCTTTTTCATCAATTTCCCGTAAAACGTTATCAGTCAAATGCAAGGTGAGACAACTATGAGCATCACCTAGTTTTTCTTTAAGAATTTCGCCCTTCCAAGATTCTGGATACTCTTCAGGGCTGCAAATAGCGGGAGCAATTTTGTTTTGTACCAAAACTGCTTTCATTTTCCCCCGCCACATTACAAAATCATATTTTCCATCAAACCTATCAGTTTTAATTTTTTTAACTGACATGTTTTAAGGGCAAAAAGGTGTAATTCGGTGGTTTCAAAAAGATGAAAGATTTGAAAAGTTTTGAATAAAAATTGTCCGGATTTTCCTTAAAACAGAGGAAAGATTTTCAAAGAAAAATGGCATTGTTTGTTTTAATTTCCTTTGATTAGGTTTGGTTTTGATTACAAAACAGTGTAATACAAAGGTACAGAAATTCCTAATAAAAAACAGAAACAAACAGAATAATAACCAAGAGAACAGAAACAGATAGTTTCAGCAGAAAAAGACAGAAGTAAAAAAACTTTTGAAATCAGAAATAAACCCGCCAAGACACAGATACTTGATATCTCTTGGACTCAAGCCAGGCTTGGGTTTTGATTTTTGAAAAGCAAAGAGAAAAACTGGAATAATAAATCAAATAGAAAAAGAACAGAAACAGAAATAGAAACGTAATAGTAACGCATAATAGCAACAGAATCAACAGCAAGCTGTCACAACCAACAACCAACTGAGAAAAAAAACCAGCGGCAAGCCGAAATAGAAACAGAATCAGTAATCGGCTACAAGCCGAAACACATAAACCAAATAAAGTCGGCGGCAAGCCGATAAACAGTAAACAGAAACTCGGCGGCAAGCTGAATAAACTGAAAATAAAAGAAAATTGTAAAAACAGAGAATGGTTATAGAACTTCACTAGCCAGATTCTGAGAAACTTCTCAAATCCGAAGGTTGCTGTCGGACGTTGAAGCCAAAGAGCCGGAACCAAGGCTCTGATACCACTTGTTGGAGAAAACAACTCCTATTTACTATTAAAATTAACTATTACTATTACAAATTTATCAAATAATAAATTACAGCAGCAGAAAAAGAGAAATATTCAATCTTTCTATGAACAGAAATCAACCAAAGAACAATAATGAGGTAATATGCAAAATAACACCCGATTAGTATAAAAATAACCCAAATAAACAATGAACGGTTTTGCTCACCACCGCCGCCGTGAAGCGGCCAACAGAAAATCAAAAAGATGATCGAGGAGCTGAGACCAAGGGGTTACCAAACTAGAACCGAACGCCGAGCAGCGGCGCTGCCGCTTTGAGGCATCGATAGTGAAGAAAAATGATGATCGGGGTTATAACCCTCAGAAACGGGCCTCAACCGGGAAGAAATCACCGGCAATCTACTACCTCTATCTCTCTCCCTCTCTTTTCTTTCCTCACGGCTATCTCTCTAACCGCACTAACAGACAAACAAGGTGACAAAGAAGACTGGTTAATAGCATAGAAGCACCAGAACAGAGAGAGAACAGCAGCGGCAGAGCTGAAAGAGAAGGAGGAGAAACTAAGATTCCGGAGGACTCCCAAAAGACAGAGAATGAGAGACGGTTCAGAGGAGGAGTTCAAGAGACTACATAAGAATCGAAGCGGCAGAAGCAATTAAAGAGAAGCCGAGTGGACAAGGTGCGGGTGGCCAACCCGAGCCGCCCGGGCATCCCTTAAGACCCGGTCAATGAGGCGGCCCAGAAGCAGCCTAGTAGCCTATTCCACTTGGGTTGAGGCCCAAAACATCATGGGGTTTTTGGGGGGAGAAAAAAATTGGGCTAGAAAATAAAAAATATTGGGAAGAAATGGGCTGAAAAGCCTACAATAAGGTATTAAAATAAATCCATGTAATTCAAAAAAACGGAAAAGAGAATATTAAAGAAAAATGATATGAAAAAAAATTAAAAATTGAATATCGAAAGAAATATTAAGAAAAAATGCAGGATTTATAATACTTTCCCTCTCGACTCCCCTTACCTCCCCCTCCCCTCCCCCCCTCCCCTCTCCGAAGGGAAAAAATCTTCCATAGTTCCAATAAAGAAAAAAATTTATAATTATGTCTGCACCGAACTCGCCCTCTTCATTACTCCAAATTCCTTCCCTATAAAATCTCTTCTTCCACTGCCCCCCTCTTCTCCTCCTCCCCTAACCCCTTCCAAAAAAAACCTCCTCCCTCGTAATCCACCCTCTTACCACTATCCCCTCCCAATCCCTACGACCCCCAAAAAAATCCACTCTACCCTCCCTCTTTCCCCAAATGAAAACCCTCCCCCACAAAAAAAATTAAAAAATTTAATAAAATCCTTTTTCCCCTCCCGCAAAAAATAAAATAAAATAAAATAAATACAAGTACAACGAGCAACAAAAAGACTGAAAAAAAATTAAGATTCTAACGGAGTACCAAAAGTTACATAATTGAACTTTGATTAGTACTCAAGAGATCATTAAATAGAAATAAAAAAGAACATGTACAGGTAAAAGTTTTCATTTTTCATTTTTTTGTCCTTTTTCTATTAGAGGAGATTGGGAGGATCATCTAATCATAGTTGATTGACTGACGAATAAACTAAAAAAATTTTAATATTCATTCCTATATAGAATGATGAAAAAATAATAAATTTAATGAAAGTTAAACACAAATTTAAAATAAATAATGAAGGTAAAAATACAAAACTCAAATTCATAGTACTAGTACTATATATCAACCAAACTCTTCCCCCACCCATAACCTGCCATCTTACCGCCATGCCCTGTGCATCCCCGCGCTAAAAAAAATTCACTATTCTATTAAAAAAAAAGCTACCTCAAAAATTAATAAATCCAAAGAACAAAAAACATAATAAAAAAAACACTGTAATATTATAGTTAAAAAGTTACATAATTGTACTTTGATTAATACTTAAAGATCATTGAAGAGATATAAAAAAGAATATGTAAAGGTAAAATTTTTCATTTCCATGTTTTCTCCTCTTTTTCCATGAGAGTAGATCGGGGGGATCATTTGACCATTGTTCATTGGCCATTGCTTGATTGACACATAGATAATTGAAAAATATTCAATTTAATGAAAGTTAAATATAACTATAAAAAAAATATATAACAAATGTAAAAATTCAAAACTCAAATTCACAAGGCATACTATAAACAATTATACCCTTGACAATAATTAGGTTATAGGCTATGGTTTATATGATAAGTCATTCACTCCATTCCCATAAGACATTAAATAGAACAAAAATAAAACATGAATCGAATCACCGAGTTTATGATATTAAAACTCAATCTAGTTACTCACAAAATATGTCTAATACTAATTTAGCCAGAAAAATGTTAATTAAGTACCTCCTCAATTATAAAGGAAAATTCCACCTATGCAATTTCGTACATATTCCTTGCATCATTACATAGTAAACAAATAAGTAAACAAATAATAGCAACATTTTCAACTTGGCCAGAGCTTTATCCATTATCATCATCAGAACCCATAAAACAAATCAATGAACATATTAAATGTTTGTTCATTTGGATAGATCTCCACATCAAAGATTTTAATGATAAGAATAATATGCAATATGCTATACAACAGAAAAGAAGAAGAAGAAGAAGAAGAAGACAAGATGACACTAACATTGCTAGTACTCAAAAAAAAATTGTTTTAAACACTTAAGGGGAAGAGAACGGTCAACTAAAGCCATAAAAGGGAACAAAACAAGGTCTTCAATTTCTAGAAACTTTTCACCTTTCGTTTGCCTTTGCACTTAAATTCACAAACAACCAATTGCTACCCTTTAAAAAGAAAAAGAACAATTGATATATCTTCTTTTCAGAAGTTAAATCAAAATGGAAAGAAGTAGAAATCTTATTTCTAAATATCAAAAGAAATTGTTTCATCATTTTGGGAAAGGCTAAAGTGAAACATTATTCAACAATATGATCATCATATAAGAGGAAAATACGGGTAGCACTTGATCATATGTAAGCATATTAAACTTGTCATCAGTAATCTTCCACTTCTTTAACATATAATTTTAACCTACAAGTTTTTCTTATGGCCATGATAAAAACAAGAAACTCACTCATGTGTTAGAAGCATGAGAAATCTTTCAAATGAATACTAAAATTTAATAAAGTGTTCCATCAAGGTAAAAAAGATTATGAACAACAGAAATCAATAAGTTAGCAAGGTAGGTTGGGGTAGAGGTAAAGGAGATGGTACCTATTGATGAATCCAAAACGCTATGAAACTCAATAACTGGAATGGCGGAAGCCAACTTGAATGCTAATATCTTCTCTGAAATCTCTTGATGCTCGGCTTCATTATCACTTAAAACATTGAGACTACTAAGTTTAGGTGTACTCTCAAGCAGAAGCCTCAAAATTTCAAACTCTTTTTCACTTCCTTCAAATCTATGTATGTTAACAAGAGTAAGGTGGTTTAGTAATCCAAAAGAAATCCATCTTTCAAGTTTGATGATTTTGTTCTGCCAAGTCAACTGTGGTATCGGAGATCTATATTTACATGTAAAGAGAGAAAGATAGTAAGAAAGATATCATCAAACTAGTCGCTTAATCATTCACATATATTAAATAAAATAATAAGGGTTAAATAAAAATGCTACCTTGGCAACAATAATGTTGAGTTCCTGCAAATTAGGGCTTCTGCTAAGAATGTGCTGCAAAACTTCTACATGCTTTCTGATAGGCTGAATATGAAGAGTAAACCTTCTAAGTTTACTAACTGAAGTAGTTTCCATTACGGACCTAATATCGGAAGCCCTAGAGAGAGACTGAAAACAGCAATCAAGTAAAAAGTAAATTAGCCTATAAAACTTTAACAACTGCGTATTGATTGATGAAATTTTTATACTTTGTAAATATGTTTTAAGATCATGCAAGTAGTTGTGCAATAACGTATGAAAATGTCTTTTAAGAAAATTTGTTCGACTATTATGATATATGAAAAAAAAAATAATTTTGAACGAGAAACTAAGGTGCAATGAAAGAATCGAGCTGTGAGGAATAAGAGAATGGATTACCTCAATAAACCACTCATTCAAGAATAGTTGAGGTGCATTTTTTAACTCTTCGTATAATCTACTAGCCGTTCTAACAATAACATCTATACTTATTCCCCCTTCACGAAACTTCCGAAAAGAGACATGTGCCAGAGAAATATATCGCATGCTCATACCCTCATACTCTTCCACAATATTGTCAACAAGTGTTATTTCTGAGAGCATTGGGGCATGAAGTTTCAGGGAGTTGTAATCAAACAACTCACATTCAAATATTATTAACTTTTGTGGCCTTGAAGCCAATATTGTCAAAGACTTCGAAAGAAAGTCACAACAAGTAATTGACATGTATTCTAGTCATGGACAACTTGGTAACAACACTTCCATTACATCTTCATCAATGATCAAGTCTGCCAAACGTAGCTCCCGGAGATTTGGTAGAAAAATTTTTCCCCTTTTTCTAGGATAGAATTTGACACTACTAGATCTAATATCACCAAAGATTTGCTTCTAAAGATGCAATGCGGAATACTACCACATCCAAGATTTCCTTCAAGAAAAATCTTTGTAACGTTATGATGTAAAGCAAATGATATCCATTCTCTCTTGATAAATATCTCATCATCAATCCATCTTATTAGATGGAGCTCGTATGCCTTTGTGTTTGACATATCATGTCGAGCAAGCGTCATTTCAATAAATTCTACAATCTTCTTATGCTTCTGTTCTATTTCTGGAAATTCGTCATACTTGAAAATTAAGTTTGAAAAAGAGTACCATATCTCTCTCAAATCTTTGAATAAGGTGCTAGTTCTAACAGCATCCTCTAATGGGAGGAATAAGACAATATACCTCCAGATCTCCTTTGGTAGGCAGCTAAATCTATCTGGAACTTCCATCAAAACAATTTCTATTTAAGATATATTATTAACAATCTTCATTCTACAAAACAAAAACAAACAGATTATATTCATCATGATTAGAAAACTTTGTTGGTAAATATATATATATATATATATTCAGGCTCCTTTCTAACTACAAAGCAATCGAAATAATTTTTTTATGATTTCTATTTTCCACTGTATTTTTCTTACCACACACTTAGTGTTATAAAATATTTTACACTAGTGTGTTTTTCAGCACATTCCATTTTTTAATTTAATTTTCTACAATGAATTATACATGAACAATGTATCTACTAATATGTATGATTCTTAGGAACGAAATGAATCATAATGGTGCAAAACATGCAATCCAAGAGTATATACAAACGTTATACGGGGTGCAAAAGAAATTTCTAAAATCGAATTGGGAATTTTTTTTCTTGTAATTTATGTATTTACAAAAAGCACAAACACAAAATATTTATAAAAAGATTTTAAAAAGTAAATGGAAATTAAATGTATGATATATTATTTTGTTCTAGATCATGAATTCACATCAAAACTTATGAAACGCACCAAAAATCCTACGAATTAATATCTACAAAATAAGCTTCGAAAGGTAGATAAATATAGATTAATTTCATCAAAATTGAAGCGATACTAATCTAATGTGAAGTGTTAACATTTCCATTTCCTATTTAAAAGAAAATTCTAAATACTGAAATTAGGTCAGAATACATCATTATATGTTGAAAAGAAAATTTAAGGTTGTACGTGTCTCTTTCAAGCAAACTTTTTCAAATTCCTGTAGCCCCTTTTTGTTCGACAATATATCTTTAAAATTATTTAACATATTTAGGCATTTGAAATATGCCCTCCACAAATAAGAGATTAATCTCAAATTTCTTAAATATATTGAAGAGTTTCATAAATTGGGATTATATTTTGGAAGTTCCATAGTTAATGAGAAAGGTAAAGCTTTAAAAACACAATAAAAATGTAGATTTAACCTTAATAAATAAAATAAAAGCTTTAGAAAATATATAAAAAATCTAAATAACCACATCATTAATGACCTTAATTACGAATCATACTACTTACACACGCACTAATTAATGAAATAAACACTTTATAAAATCTTTAATAAACCTAAATCCCCACATCATCAATGACCTTAATTAGGAAACCATAGTACCTACATATGCACTAATTAATTAATCAATTAATGAGTTAATCAAATGTAAAATAAGTTCCCAAAACAAAGAAAATTTTTTTAAAAAAAAAATAAAGCTTTAACTTTTGGCAGAAATCATGTTTATGAATATGTACGTAAACTTACATGTTATAGAGAGTCAGTCGTTGTAGATCTGAATTCAACAAGAATTAGTGTGTGGTTCTATTAGGAGACCAGAACTGCCAACCAACACAAATATATTACAACCAAATCAAAGATGAATAAATAGAACATATCTATTACAAATTTAACAAATAAATTATAAGATCTTTAAAAATGTAAATATAAATATAAAGATCTTTAAAAATGTAAATATAAAAAGAAGTACAGAAAATTGGTGTAAAACACCATGAGAGAACCGGACCTCGTAATCTAAAGGAACCCTCTAAGAAATCTCTCGAGAAATTTACTAAACTTCAATAGTTCCCTCAAGAATCAGTCAAGTAAAAATTAGCTGACAAAATTCAATAAAAGGAGAACACATGAGAAGCTTTGTAACAATGGACGCAAAAGAGATCTCAAGAGAGGAAGAAGAGAGGCAGCCAAAATGAGAGAAGAGAGGAGAAGGTTAGTCTGATAAGGGTTGAGGCAGAAAGAGAGATCGTATAGTGGTCCCAACTAAGAGAGAGTATCGGTTAGATGGAAGGAACCAAGTAGGTTTAATGAGATGGTTGGTAGCTTAAGGGTCACTGTGTGGTGGGTCAAATTTAACCCGACTCGACATCCCAAAATAAACCAAGCCCAAGAATTTTGAGGTCCAAATCCAGTTAATCATTATTGGGCACAAAGAAAATAATCAGCCCAATATCGTGGCTATTTATCCAATAGCTTCAAATGAAGCTACTAAATTAGTTTATATAGTAGGGTTTTGAGAAAATTACTAAAGCCAAGAAGGACTCATACACTTTTGCCCTTTGTTAGTTAGCAAGTTTGGTTTTGCTACAGTAATGCTTTCTTTTCCTATTCAGTTTGGTAGATTTCAAAAGATAATGTTAACCTTAGTATCTTCTTTCTTTTAATCATTAAAGAAAAAAATTCTAACAAAGCGTAAGGTTCTCTATTGTTTTTTCATTTTTAATTTCTTAGAATATTTTTGAGTTATTAGTGAAAACTTTATCTAGTTTCTATCTGTATTATTCATGTTTGTACCAGTTGTACACGAAGAAAAATCGAATAGCGATTAAAACAAATCAAAACTGCATATGCATTAGCTAATAATAACTTTACTAGTTTGCCCCATTATTTCATCAATTAAAGATCATTGCTACTTTGATTATATCTCTATTCTACATTTAATGATAAGTTAATCTCTAATACTTATTTTTAAATCTTTTTAGTTTCCATGCTAGTATCTATCTTGTTATTTCTCTCCTTCCTCCTACTTTTGATTAATGATTTTAGAATCTTTAAGAATGTGTTAGAGCTTTGGAGTTTTTATCTGGGTTTTGAGCTTGACTAATTCAAGCATTTAAGAATAATGTTTGACGTTTCACATATTTAAATCGGCATTTCACATAAGGATTGCCTAGTTTTTACCGGAGGTTCAAGGTAATGGTTATTTTCCTTCCTGTGGTTTTCTGTATAAATTTAATGATTGCTGAAATTTTAGTTTAGTTGAAGTTTGTACGAAACTTTAATTATGAAAATTGGAATTAGCATCGATTAAATTATTTTGCAAAATATAATTAATATTTTTGAACTCTCCGATATTTTGTTATTGCCCTGAACTGTAAGATAACAAGACAACTCCTTTCATTTGGTCTATTGGAAAATATTATGGAAAACTTTACTTTTAATTTTGTTAACAAATTTCTCTTTACCTGGCTTTCGCATATGTTTAATGCTTTTGATGGCAAATTTATTTTTATGATTTGGATGACAATGGTTTTCGGAACTTGTTAATAACGGGTAAACTACCCTTTTCTTATAGTGCCTGTTATGATTATTGAATAGTCTCCCATATTGGAGCCATCCTGATTCCATTGTTGTTAAAGTTCTAATAAAAACAATGTTTCATAAAATTCATTAACTTCTTCCCTCTAGCATTTTTATGCAAGTTAAGAAACATTTGGAAATTAAGGTCACTCTTTCATTTGGTGAGAGTTCAACTCTAGTGAGAGTTCAATTCTAATCTTATATTTAAACAACTTCTCTCATTGTTATTAAGAAAATCAGAATTAGACAGGCATTCTTATTATTCAAAGTCAACATTATACTATTTCATTTTGTTACAGTGACATTTATAGTTCAAGAAAAAAAACAGTACAAATGACTTGCTATTGATCGTAGGTCTTATATTCTTTCATGCTTTCTTAATTAATATTGATGTCAATTAATTAATTCATCTTTCGTAAGTTGTCATACTTCACAAATACAAATTTTACGTAGTTGGTTTGTGTGAATTATTCACATTCTCGTAATATACGTGTAAAATTCTATAGTTTGTTGATTTACAACTTTCATATTTAAATAGTGTAGTTCTTCAAGCCTAAACTAACAAATGAACATTTTTATTTTTGGGAGTCATTTCCATACTACTCTTACATCTTGAACTAATTACCGACCTTTCGACGTCTTAAATATAGATTCCCAAAACAATAAATTAAAGTTTATTCACAATGTATTGATTATTTAACATATAGTAGATAATTAATCCGCCTTTTTATACAAAATATATCTATTTTACTTAGTAAATTATAAAATGAAGCTAGAAAATAACCCTAAAAAATTAGCTTATAGGCCATGGTTTATATGAGAACTCATCGACTACATTCCCGAAAAACATGAATAAAAGAGGAAGCAAATCATCGAGTTTATAAATGTGTTAAAATTCAACCTAGTTAATTGCATGTTAGTTCCAATGCTAATTGAGGGAAAACAATGTAATTTAGTACATCCTCAATTATAAAAAGAAAATGCAACATCTACAATTTAGTACATCCTCCGTGAATCATTACATAGTAAACAGATAGATAAACGAATAATAGCAACATTTAAAATTGGCCAAAGCTTTATCCATGAAAGTATTACGAACCTATAAAACATATCAATAAACATCGTAAATGTTTAATCATTCAAATATATGGATAACGACAAGCAAGATTTTAATGATAAGAATAATATGTAAGATACGATATAAGATAAAAGAAGAATAAGAGAAGACCACACGATAAAAATTAGCTAGTACTCAAAAAACATTATTTCAAACACTAAACTGGAAGAGAGCAGTCAACTAAAGTCACAAAAGAGAACAAAACTTAGTCTTGAATTTCTAACAACTTTTCACCTTTAGTTTACCTTTGCACCTAAATTCACAAACTTGCAACTGCTGCCTTTTAAGAAATAGTAAAGAAAAATTAAAGACACATTGAAAATATCTTTTTATCTTAAAGAGAATCAAAAACTTGAAATCTTATTTCAAAAATATCAAAAGAAGTTGCTTCACAATTGTAAGAAAGGCAAAAATGAAACACCATTCAACAATATGATCATCAATAAGAGGAAATAAGGATAACAATCGATCATATGTAAGGATATGAAACGTGTCATCTGCAGGTTTCCTCTTCTATCATCTATAGTTTTAGCCCACATTTTTTTCTTATGACGATGAAAAAAAAAATGAAACTTCTTCATGTGATAAAAAATGGAAAATCTTTGGAATCTATAGTAAAAATTTAAATGAAATGTTCCATCAGTGAAAAATTTTTAAACTATTGGAAGCAATTGGAGGTCAGGGAAGGGGGTCGAGGTAGAGGTAAAGGAGATTATACCTATTCATGTGCCAAGAATGCTATGAAATTCTATAACTGCAACGAGGGAAACCAAATTGAATGTTAATATCTTTTCTAAAATCTCTTGATGCTTGGCTTCAGTATCACTTAAAACATTGAGACTGATAAGTTCAAGTGTACTCTCAAGTAAAAGTCTCAAAATTTTCAACTTCTTTCCAGATCCTTCAAATGTATGTATGTTAACATAAGCAAGGTGGTTTAGTAATTGTGAAGAAATCCATCTTTCTCATTGATAATTTTGTTCTGCCAAGTCAATTGATGTATCTGAGCTCTATACTTACATGTAAAGAGAGAAAGATAGTAAGAGAGGTATCATCAAACTAGTAATAGTATCTTTCACATATATTGAATAAAATAATAAATTTTAAATAAAAATGTTACCTTTGCAATGATAACGTTGAGTTCCTGTAAAGTAGGGCTTTTGCTAAGAAAGTGCTGCATAATTTGTATATGCTTTCTGATAGGCTGAACATAAACAGTCAACCTTCTTATTTTACTAGCTGCAGTAGTTTCCATTATAGATGTAATATCAAAAGCCCTGGAGAGAAACTAGGAATAACAATCAAGTAAAGAGTAAATTAGCCTATAAAACTTTAACAAGAGCGTATGGACCGATGAACTTTATACATTATAAAAATATTCTAAAATCATGCAATTAATTATGCAATGACGTACAAAAATATGTTTCAAATAAATTATTTCAATTCTAGTGATATATAAAATACTAATTTAAATATGAAACAGAGAAGTAATGACATAATCAAGCTGTCCGTAATAAGAGAATGGGTTACATCAATAAACCACTTGTTCAGGAATAGCTAAGGGGCATTTTTAAATTTTTTGTATAATTTAATAGCCAATCTTACAATGACGTCCATACTCATTTTCCCTTCAAGAAATTCCCTAAATAAGACTTATGCATAGGAAATACATGGCAAGCTCATAAGGTCATACTCTTCTATAATATTGTCAACAAGTGCTAATTCTGAGAGCATTGGAGATTGAAGTTTCAAGGAGTTGTAAACAATAGACCCACATTGACATATTATTAACTTTTGAAGCCCGAATGCCGATATGGTCAATGACTGCAAAAGAAAGTCACAACAAATAATTGACATGTATTCTATTGATGGACAACTCGGTAATAGCACTTTGATTGCATCTTCATCAATCATCAAATCTCTCAAACATAGCTCCCAGAGATTTTGGTAGAAAAATATTTTCCATCTTTTCAAGGACAGATTTTGACATTACCAGCTCTAATACCACCAAAAAATTTATAAACTTCTCATGCTTCTATTCTATTTCTGGAAAATTTATCATACTTGAAAATTAAGTTTGGGAAAGAGTACCATATTTTTCTCCAATCTTTGGATAAAGTACTAGTTCTAACTGCATCCTCTAATGAGATAATTGAGACAATATACCTCGAGAGCTCCTTTGGTAGGTAGCTAAATCTATCTGGATGTTCCATTGAAACGGCTTCTTTTTAAGATATATTGTTACCAATTTTGATTCTTAAAAACAAAAACAAAAATATTACATTCATCATGATTAGAAAAGTTTGCTGGTAAAGACATATTTTGCCTCCATTTTAAATACAAAGCAGTGGGTTATTAGACTCTTGGTTTTAAAAAATATTTCACATTAGTGTCCTTTCAGCACATTCCATTTGTTAAATAAAATTTTTTTGCAATGTATCTAGTAATATGTATGATTCTTGGGAACGAAATGAATCACAAAGGTATATACAAACATATCCGGGGGCTGCAATAAAATTCTTAAATCGAACATTGATTTTTTTTTCCTTGTGATTTAGAAATTGTTTGAAAAAAAAAACACAAGTACCAAAAATTTTATAAAAAGATTACAAAAAAGTAAATGGGAAAGAAATTTATGATCAATTATTTTGTCCTATAATCGTGAATTCACATCAAAATTTATGGAACACACAAAAAACCCTACAAATTAATACCTCTCAAATAAGCATAAAAAAATATATAAAATATATTAATTTCATCGAATTGAAGCATTACTAATTTAATACCAAGTGTTATTAATATTTTCTTTTCTATTCAAAAGCAAAATTTAAACATTTATCGACCATAAAATTCAAGGCAAGATGTATGATGAAATGTGAAATAAAAGCCAAAATCAACAAGTTCAAAGAAACTAGACAAATGTACATTAATTATCATACACATGAATTAAATAATAAAAGTATATAAATGTAGAGATAAAGTTGGAAGTTAGATATGTAGCCAATTCAACAAATCCTTTTTTTTTTTTTTTTTTCTGGTAAAGACATTCAACAAATCAAATGCTTTGATTCTTACCGTAAAATGTAAAAAACAAAATGGGTAAACATGCGATTGTAGGTATATACAATAGCAATTTTGTCAAAAATGAAAAATAAAAAATTCGGTTGCTAAATCCAACTGTGACTGAAAAACTCATTTGCAACCATTCGCTATCACTTTGCCGCTGAATTTTATTTATTCATGAATGACCTTTAAGATTGGATATTTGAGAGTTTTACAAAAAACTTTTTGATTAAATAAAGTTCAAATTAATTTCTTGAAGACTAAAATTTTGCGATCGAAATGGGTTGCAAATTTGTTGGAAGATTTCATTATATATTTAAAAGATAAGTTAAGGTTGTACGTGTCAAATTCTTCTAACCTCTCTTTGTTCGACAACATATCTTTAAAAATTTAAGCATATTATAGGCATTTCAGATATTCCACAAGTGGGAGAATAACTCCAATTTCTTAAATATCTTTAAGATTTTTTTTGAATTGGGATTATATGTCGGAGGTTCAACAGTTTGTGAGAAAGGTATTAAAAAATAATAAAATAATATATTTCACCTCAATTAATAAAATAAATACTTTAGAAAATATATAAAAAAAATCTAAATCCCAACATCATAAATGGCCTCAGTTAGGAAGCCCTAGTACTTATATATGGACTAACTAATTGAGTAATTAATGAGTGAATCAAGTTTTTGGGGAAATTTGTATTTGCCTTGTCATATGATATGTAGAACCCTAAACAAAACGAGTCAAGAAAACAAAGAAAATCGAAAAAGAAGTAAAGCTTTAAGACATAATTTTTCTTTTGGAAGAAATCACTTTTATGAATTTGTGTTCATAAACTTATCTTATAAAGATCCAAAAAAGTTTTCCCAAAATCAGAAATAAAGATGGCACATAAAGTTAATTAGAAAACCATTAATGAACAAAAACCAATCTCCGAAATCTCTTATGGGATAATGAGAGGGAAAGAAAATGAAATGATACATAAAACAAACCCTAACTTCAATTAAAAAAAACATATTAGAAAATTGAAAAATTAATTAACGAATTGGTTACGAATCTCTAATCGAGTCCTTCGCAGTTGCTTTAGGGATCGACAATCACCTTTTTCTTCAGAGTCGACCATCCTAGATTTGACATCCACAAGAATAAGAGTGAGGCTATAATGAAGCTAGTAAGAGCTTATATAGCAGGGATTTTGAAGAAATTAGTAAAGCCAGCATAGACAAATCCAATTTTGCCATTTGTCAACTTGCAGGTTTACTTTTGCTATGTAACTTTTTTTTTCCTTTTCTGGTTTGGTAGATTTGAAAAGATAATGTTAAGCTTATTGTCTTCTTTCTTTCTATGATAAATGTATGTATGATTTGGAGGAAAAAAAAGTCCTGTCAAGTGTATGATTTGGAGGAAAAAAAAGTCCAGTCAAGCTTAAGGTTCTCTTTTTTTTTTTTTCCTTTGAAGATCTTTATGAGATATCAGTGAAAACTATCTAGTTTTTATCTTTATTTATCATGTTAGTGCATGTTTTTCACAAAGAAATTTCAAATAGTAGTTAAAATAAACGAAGTTGCATATGCATTAGGTAACAATAGCTGTTATTTCTGCAATAACTTTACTAGTTTACCTCATTATTTCATCAAAGGTGATTGCTATATACAAAGGCAATTTATACCATATACTCGGTTACACCTAACATGGTGTACCAAGTTAGTGAAACTACGTCATTTTAAGTAGGTTTTATTATCTAATTATAAGTAAAAATCTTCATTGATTTCACAAACTCACACGCCTCCTCACTTTAATAACGAAATTGATTTAGAAGCTCCAACAATATCTACTCCCCCGCAATCCTCTTCTGCACCGTCGTAATTTTGATTTTCTTTCATCGATCTAATGCTTTTATGATTTCCAGTAATCGATCATAGTTTCTTAATTATCATGAGCATTCATCATCTACAGTTTTTGTTTTTCAATGAGAATTCTAAAGAAATGAATGTTCTATCATGTGTTGATGTGGAGGATTTGAATTGTGATGTTTTCAATCTTTTTGCATGTGTGCATAGTAATTTGATACTTCCGGAATCCTTGGAAGAAGAAGTTGCAAGTAAGACATTGTTGTTTTTCCCATTTTATTTGTTGTTTAGTGATTTTTGTGTTACTAAATGTATAGGTGCCTAATTTTATAAGTAGAAAAGCCTAGTTCTTGAATCAAGAGTGCCTAGTTTTGAAACTAGTAGTGCCTATGGCTATGACCAGTGGAATATCATTTTTTTTTTTTTTTATATTTGGATGCTTTTAGTTAGTTTTGTTGTTAAGTTTTTTTTTTTATCTCAAGATTATATTAACTGGGAGTGCCTAGTTTTTGAAAAGACAGTGCCTATGTTTATTACCATTAAAATCTTCAAATTTTCTGGTTTGTTGCTTTTCTATATGCCTTTTTGTTGGTTCTAATGTAATTTTTTTTTTCTTTTATGTTTTCGACATTATATTAATTCTAATATGGCTTGGGTTTGTTTCGTTATAATTTATTGTATTTTTGATGCTCTGTTGTAGTTAGTGCCTACTTCTTAAAATGAGAGTGCCTACTTTCATTAGTAAGAGTGCCTACTTTTATAACTGATAGTACCTGGTTTATAAGCAATTGAACCTTCAACTTTTCTCTTTTGTTTTTTTATTTAAGAGAATGTAATATAAGAAAGAAGAACATTGTCGAGATAAAGAGCAATCAAGCAAGAGGGAAAAAGAAGAGTTCTTTCACGCATTCTTCAAGGATTAAATCAACTGTCCAATTGACTATGAACAATGAAGCTTTGGGGAGGGTTGTGAATGTTCCAAGTAGTGAATGTCAACTTCGTTTAGGAATATCAAACTTTATCATGGGAAACCTTCAAATAGTTTGCAGCCATTCATAAGTTTTATGTAGATTTTGTAGTTTCATTACTTTATTTCTTTTAATGATACTTCCATTTTTATTTTGTGGGATTTTGATGTCATTTTTGCATGTCAAAATATTCCTGTAAATATGTGTGTTTACTTTTATAATTAACAGTGCCTAGTTTTAAAATTAGGAGTGCTTAGTTTTAAAAATTTAGAATGCCTAGGTTTATAACTGGAGGTATCAAGTTTGGAAATTATGAATATCTGGTGTTAAAATTAGGAATGCCTAGTTTTATAACTTAAAGTGCCTAGTTTTCAAGCTGATAATGCCTACTTTTATAGTTAAGAGTGCCTACTTTTATAACTAACAGTGCCTGGTTTTATAATTAGCAGTGTCTAGTTTTAAAACTAGGAATGCCTATGTTTTTAACTGGGGGTACCTAGTTTTGAAATTAGAAATGTGTGGTTTTAAAATTTGGAATACCTAGTTTTATAACTTACAGTGCCTAGTTTCTAAGTTGACAATGCCTACTTTTATAATTAAGAATACCTATTTTTATAACTTACAGTGCCTAGTTTTAAAATTAGGAATGCCTATGTTTATAACTGGGGTACCTAGTTTAGAAATTAGGAATGCTTGGTTTTAAAACTAGGAATGCCTAGTTTAATAATTGACAGTGCCTAGTTCTTAAGCTAAAAGTATCTACTTTTATAATTAAGAGTGCCTACTTTTATAACTAATAGTGCCAAGTTTTAAAATTAGGAGTGCATTCATGATACTTCAATATGTCGTGTAATTCACCATAAAGATGGTAGTATTTCATGATAGAAGATTAAATATAATTATAGTACAAGATTGGAAGATGTATTAAACTTTCATTTCAAGCATTCTATCATATATTTTCAAGATATTTTAGGGAAATAGGGTTATTATAGAAGATTGATGTTGCATTTTGTACACTCTCTTTTATCATTCATTCCAGACATGATAATTGTGTACATATATTTCGATCTAAGTCTTGATATTATACTTGGGTCCTCCTTTGATTTGTTCAGCAGCGTATACCATCTTGAATTCTATTGCCCCTTATATATCTCCATGTGTCGCATGCCAGGTGGCTTGGTTCTCTGTGATGGAGGTGCTCTTTTGTGGTTAACCTGAATTACAATAAATAAAATGGTGAACAATGTAAAATATAAAGGGAAGAATGTGTGTGCTATGCATTTGTGTGTATATTACCTTGCGAGTGCAGCAATCAATGTCTAAGTGTCTGCCTATTATCATGTTTATCTTTGGTTCTAACTTTGCCATTTGATCACTATTATGATAGACATTTTGAATGGTTAGTGTAAGTGAGAGTGCATAGTTTTAAACTAGAAGTGCCTTGTTTTATAACTGGCATTGCTTATTTTTAAAACTAGGAGTGCCTTGTTTTATGACTAACAGTGCCTAGTTGTAAAATTAGGAATGCCTAGTTTTAGAACTAACAATGCCTGGTTTTAAAACTCGCAGTGCCGAGTTTTAAAGGTGACAGTGCCTACTTTTAAAACTAGGCAATCGTAGTATTAAAAGTAGGCATTCCTAGCTTTAGAACTAGGCATTCTCAGTTTTAAAACTAAGAGCGCATAGTGTATATTAGTAATTGACATATATTAGACAAAAAAAAATTTAAGATAGAGTAGACATCTTATACAAGTAGAGAGCATCTACAACACAAAACATCCTTTCCTTCAAATTCAATCACCAAGACTCGGAATGCCTAGTTTTAAACTAAGAATACCTAGTTTTAAACTAGGAGTGCCGAGTTTTAAAGCTCACAATGCCTAGTTTTTAATCTTTGAACTTGCCAAACTATAATCTATCTTGTTAGTTCTCCTTTCCCCTATATTTCATGCAGAATTGATTCTATTCTACTTACTGCAGAGGCAAACCCTCCAATTCTATATCACATGGACCAAGCTGTTGCTTAATTATCAAATGTAGCTTTCACACACATACACTGAAAGTTTTCAGTGGGAAAATTTTTCATTAATGTTGTCTTTCCTCAAATCATAAATGACCAATATATACAATTAATGCTCCTAAAAAGGTATTAGACATTCACAAGGAAACTAACTAATAAATTAAAGCTATACACAATCCCAATTTCTAGATAAAATCCTCTACAAATCTCATAATATTCGCTAACACTCCCCTTCAAGATGGAGCATAAAGATTAGAAATGTACAACTTGCAAGCTAGAAAGAAAACTTTCGTAGGCTGGAGAGCTTTGATGAGAATATCGATGGGTTGCAACTCACTGCGAAGATAATGTAGAGATAGGAAGCCAGCTTGAAATGCATCACGAACGAAATAACATTCATCTCAATGTTTTCGGTGCATTTGCGGAAACCAGGATTAGCAACTATGTGAATAGCAGCCTGACTATCACAATGGAGTCAAATGGAATGAAGGGCATTGACATGAAGATTACAAAGTAATCGAGAAAGCCACTTCAACTCACATAAGGTCATCACTATAGAGTGATATTCAACCTTAGAAGAAGAACAAGAAATAGTGTGTTGTTTCTTTGTCTTTTGGGAAATCGGCGGACCACCTAAAGAAACAAAATATTCAGTAACAGAACGACGAGTAATGGGACAAGGCGCTCGGTCTAAATCATAATTACCGATTACTAGGAGAGGAGAATCAGAAAGATGCAAAATACCTTGGCCAAGATTACCTTTAAGATATCTCACAATGCAAAGAGTAGCATCCCAATGTTCCTTACGTGGGGTTTGCGAAAATTTGAGCGAGAATATGATTAGCATAAGTAACTTCTGGTCGATTGAGAGTGAAATAAACTAAATTCCTAATTAACTGTCTATATGATCAGGAATATCAAAGAATGGGCCAAAAGCCTTGGCCGATTGATGATTCGGCTCAAAAGGAGTTGAGGCTAGTTTAACCCCCATCAAACCTGTCTTGAAGATAATTTCCAAACTGTATTTCCTTTGACAAAGCTAAATACTTGAAGGGTTCCTAGCAATCTTATTGCCAAAAAAAAAAAAAAATTTGAGTTCGCCCAAGTTCTTTAGATGAAAACAAGAACTCAAATAAGCTTTGAACTTAATGATAGATGGGATTGAATTTCCAGTGATCAATAAATCATCATCCACATAAATGAGGATACATAAGAAGACTTCATACTTGTAATACGTAAAAAGACAATGATCAGCACAGAATTGAGTAAAGAGACACTTACATAATGCTGCATTAAGTTTGGAATACCAATACCAAGGAGCCTGTCGAAGACCATATAAAGATTTCTTCAAACGACATACCTGTCCAGGAAAAGCTGTACGGAAACTCGATGCATATAAACTACCTCCATCAATTCACCATGAAGGAAAGAATTGTGGACATCCATCTGATGAATGGGCCAATTTCTAGCAGAAGCAACAAATAACAAGGTATGGATGTTAACCATTTCAGCAACTAGTGAGAAGCTATCAGTGAAATCAATCCCTTCTATTTGCGTATTGCCAAGAATCACCAATCGTATGCCTTGTATCTTTCAATGGTGCCATCTACTTTATATTTGATCAGAAAGACCTATTTACTACTAACAGCCCGCTTTCCAGGATAGCGAAGTCAAAGACCAAGTGCCATTTTGTTCCAATGCATCTATCTCTTGCTTCATTGTAAGACGTCATTTAGGATGAGAAATAGCCTCAAAGTATTTAGTAGGCTCAACTTCTGCAGTAGTGCATACTAGAAAACACCGATATGAGTGAGAAAATTTAGAATAATCCACGAAGTGTGTTAAAAGGTAACAGGACTTACCTAAGAGGTTTGAGAAAGCAGAGTGAGCAGAACAATAATGGGATATTTGAGATGTATTCCAGATAGTTTTATAGACATAATCTCGGAGCTTGGCAAGAGCCACCTTTGTTCTAGTGCTTCTTCAGACAATAATTTCATCAGGGGGACTAGGTTGCAAATCAACATTCTCATTCAAATTTTCCAAAATTTCATCTAAATCAGTCGAATTAAGCCTACCCATTTCTTGGACCGCAAGGCCAAATTGCAAAGCAATATTTCATTCATCCTTGCCAAACCTCCATTCAAATTAGCCAAATTGAGCCCATCTGATTCCTAGGCTGCAAACTGCCCTAAGGGTCATTTAGGCCGCGCATACCTAGGTTTGAAGAAGAGCTTAGGTTATTGTGTGACTAGCGAAGGGAACCAGAGTCTGCTAGGTTGGAATGTCTGCAAGTGTAATGGTTTTCCAAGCTAGGCTTGTTCCATCAGATTTCTCTTTACAAATTTTTTTTCCAAGAATACACCTTATTCAATCAAGGCATCACTACTTTATAATTCCCAAAAAACGTAAATCTATTTAGATTTGATAAAGTCAAATATGGAGAGATGAGAGAAGAGAGAGGGGAGAGAAAATAAAAGCCTTAAAATATGGAGAGAGAAGAGAGAAGATAAAGCCTTGAAATATGAAGTTTTTATTAAAATGAATGCAAGGGTATTAGAGGTATTTTTATCTAAAAAAAAACATCGATTTCATACTTCCTTAATCTATGTGAAATAGCAAATTGTCTTATGATATGAAACGGAGGTAGTATACTATCTCTTGAAACATAAATGTGCAAAGCAAAAAAAATGCTAATTCACATTTCGTCTCCCAAATAATTCTCTTTTTAGGAAACCAAATCAGTCACAATCTGATAAAAGGTTTGTGGTCCATTGGCGTGACTCCCCTCACTTAGGTATTTACCTCCATCTAACATTCCAAGTGAGAGGTCCTGAGTTGAATCACCTAGAGTGCGATTCAATGCTGCATACCATCCTTGTGCTACTTTTTGGGTCCTTGTGCCCCCCAATTCCTCTTGAATTAGTCGATAACTCTCGAATACTAGGTTACCAAAAAATATTAGTCAAAATCTCAAAACCAAAAGATATCAAATACTTCTCTTAAATATTAGGTGTTTAATCCATGAATAAATTACAACTGAAGCAAAAGTTTGACATAATTTCATACTTAGTGCCATTCCTTAAAAAAATAAAAAGTAAGACTATTTTAAGTAGAGATTCCAAAGAAGTTTCTTTTGGAGAGAAAGTATATTCAATTATGTTTTAGAATTAAGAAAATGATTATGGCATCCCTAAAGTATTTTCTCTTTATGCCCAAAATGTTTTTAATAACTCTTTTTACCTTTATAAATTTTACGTGCAACTGTTAATCTCCCTTCTCCTTCTTCTTTTCAAATCGCCCTACCATTAGGCCTCAAAGATTATGATAAGAGTAGAATAAAAAAGTGGAAGAAGAATGAAACAGGGAAGGAGGTAAGTAGCCAAACAGGGGAAGGGTTGGAGGAATAAGGTATATAGACAACATCAAAAGGGGAAAGAGGAAGAAGAAGGAGAAGAGGGTGAGAGGGATTTAAGGATTGGATTTAAGGATTTTATCTTTTATTTAGTCCTAAATATTTTTAGTATTTATGTTTTAACCCAAAACATATGGGTTGGAAAGATTTAGCCTGATTTGACAATATTACCTTTGAATTCCACCACTATTTGGCATGAACGATTGCAAGTAAATTTTATGAGGGCAAAAATTACCCTTGAATTCTACCACTATTGGGCATTTTGAAATTAAGGTCACTCTTTCATTCTGTTAAAGTTGGATTCTGATCTTATAGTTAAGCAAGTCTTCTCATTGTAATTAAGAAAATTAGCATTAAAAGGGCATTCCTATTATTCAAAAGTTAATATTTTACTATTTCATTTGGTTACGATGACATTTATAGTTTAAGAAAAGAAACAATACAAATGACTTTCTATTCATCATAGCTCTTGTATTCTTTCATATTTTATTAATAATAACGCCGGTTGCTTCAATCTTTCGTAAGTTTTACACTTACGCCATACTTCACAAATACAAAATTTTACATAGGTGGTTTGTTTGTTTGAATTATCCACATTCTCATAATATACTTGTAAAATTCTATGATTTGTGGATTTCTAATTTTCATAAATAAATAGTGTAGTTCCTCAATCATAACAAAGGAACATTTTTTATTTCTTGGGAGTGTCCATGCTATTCTTACTTCTTGAACTAATTACCGATCTTTTCAAATCTTAAAGATTGCTTGCCAAAACAATAAATTCAAGTTAATTTATTATGTATTGATTATTTATCATGTATTAGAATAATTAATGTGACTTTTCTATACCAAATGTATTTGTTTTACTTACTAAATTATGCAATGATACTACAAAATAAAATACCCTCGAAAATAATTAAGGTATAGGCTATGGTTTTTATGAGAAATTATTCACTCTATTCCGATAAGACATTAAATAGAACAACAATAAAACAAGAATCGAATCACCGAGGTTTATGATGTTAAAACTCAATCTAGTTACTTGCAAAATATGTCCAATGCTAATTGAGCCAAAAAAATTTTAATTTACTACATCCTTAATTATAAAGAAAAATACAACATCTACAATTTAGTACATTCTCCTTGCACCATTACACACTAAACAAATAATAGCAATATTTTCAACCTGGCCTGAGCTTTATCTATTATAGTTATCAGAACCTATAAACAAATCAATAAACATATTAAATGTTTGAACATTCGGATAGATCACCACAAGCTAGATTTTAGTGACAAGAATGATATGCATTATGCTATAAGAGAAAAAAGAAGAAGAAGAAGAGAACACCACATGATAAATATTGCTAGTAATAAGAAAACATTGTTTCAAACACTTAAGGAAAGAGAACTGTCAACTAAAGCCAGAAAAGGGAATAAAAGGTCTTGAATTTCTAGGAACTTTTCACCTTTAGTTTACCTTTGAACTTAAATTCACAAATAAACAAGTTCTACATTTAAAAAGAGTAAAGAAAAAGAACAATTGAAATATATCTTTTTATCGTGAACTGAATGAAAATGGAAAGAAATAGAAATATTATTTTTGAAATATCAAAAAAATTGTTGCATAATTGTATGAAAGGAAAAAGTGAAACACCATTAAATACTATGATCATCATATAAGAGGAAATAAGGGTAACACTTGATCATATGTAACCATATTAACTGTGTCATCAGTAATTTTCCTCTTCTTTAACATATAATTTTAACCTACATCTTTTTTTATGGCCATGATAAAACTAACTCCATCATGTGATAGAAGCATGCAAAATCTTTCAAATGAATACTGAAATTTTAAATAAGGTTTCCACCAAGGTAAAAAAAATTATGAACGATATAAATCAATAAGTTGTGAAGGTAGGGTCAGGGTAGAGGTAAAGGAGATAGTACCTATTGATGAATCCAGAATGCTATGAAATTCAATAACTGCATTGGGGGAAGCAAACTTGACTGTTAATATTTTCTTTGAAATCTCTTGATGCTTGGCTTCATTATCACTTAACACATTTTTATTGATCAATTCAGGTGTACTCTCAAGCAAAAGTCTCAAAATTTCAAACTCCTTTTCACTTCTTTCAAATCTATGTATATAAACAAGAGTAAGGCGGTTTAGTAATCCAGAAGAAATCCATCTTTTTGTTTGATGATTTTGTTCTGTCAAGTCAACTAGTGTATCAGAGATCTATACTTACATGCAAAGGGAGAAAGATAGTAAGAAAGATGTCATCAAACTAGTAGCTTAATCATTCACACATATTAAATAAAATAATAACGGTTGAATAAAAAAATGCTAGCTTTGCAATGATAATGTTGAGTTCCTGCAAATTAGGGCTTCTGCTAAGAATGTGCATCATAATTTCTATATGCTTTATGTTAGGCTGAATATGAAGAGTCAACCTTCTAAGTTTACTAACTGAAGTAGTTTCCATTATGGACCCAATATCGGAAGCCCTAGAGAGAAACTAAAAAACAACAATCAATTAAAGAGTAAATCAGCCTATAAAACTTTAACAATAGTATAGTAATTGATGATATTCTTATACTCAGTAATGATATTCTAAAATCATGCAAGTAGTTCTGCAATGACATACGAAAATGTGTTTTAAGAAAATTTGTTCGACTATTATGATATGTGAAATTAATAATAATCTTAATGAGAAACTGAGGTGCAATGCAAGATTCAAGTTTTAAGGTGCATCTTTTAACCTTTTGTATAATTATTAGCCGATCTGATGATGACATCTATACTTCTTTCCCCTTCGAGAAACTCCCGAAAAGAGACATGCCAAGGAAATACATGGCATGCTCATAACCTCATACTCTTCCACAATATTGTCAGCAAGTGTTAATTCAGAGAGCATTTGAGTTTGAAGTTTCAGGGAGTTGTATTCAAGCCACTCACATTCAAATATTATTAATTTTTGTAGCCTTAAAGCCAATATTGTCAAAGACTTCGAAAGAAAGTCACAACAAGTAATTGACATATATTCTAGTGACGGACAACTTGGTAATAACACTTTGATTGCATCTTCATCAATGATCAAGTCTGCCAAACGTAGCTCCCAGAGATTTGGTAGAAAAATGTTTTCCACCTTTTCTAGGATATCACCAAAGATTTGCTTCTAAAATGCAATTTGGAATACTGTTTGATTCATAATTTCCTTCAAGAAAAATCTTTATAACATTATAATGTAAAGCAAATGATATCCATTCACTCGAGATAAGTATCTCATCATCAACCCATCTTATTATATAGAGCTTGAATGCCTTTATGTTTGACGTATCATGTCGAGCAAGCATCATTTCAATAAATTCTACAAACTTCTCATGCTTCAGTTCTATTTCTGGAAATTTATCATACTTGAAAATTAAGTTCGGAAAAGAGTACAATATCTCTCTCCAATCTTTAGATAAAGCACTAGTTCTAACGGCATCCTCTAAGGAGAGGAATGAGATAATATACCTCCAGAGCTCCTTTGATAGGCAGCTAAATCTATCCGAAAGTTGCATTGAAACAACTTCTATTTAAGATATAAAGTTAACAATTTTCATTCTACAAAACAAAAACAAACAGATTATGTTCATCATGATTAGAAAGCTCTGTTGGTAAATACATCTTTTGACTCCATTTTAAATACAAAGCAAAGGGAATAATTTTTTTAGGATTTATATTTTTCTTGGATTTTACTTATTAGGCTCTTAGTTTAAAAAAATGTTTTACATTAGTGTCTTTTCAGCACATTTCATTTGTTAATTTAAACTTTATGCAATGTATCTAATAATATGTACGATTCTTGGGAACGAAATGAATCACAATGGTATATACAAACGTATGTAAGGGGTGCAAAAAAATTCTTCAATCGAATATTGAAATTTTTTTCTTGCGATTTAAAAATTTTTAGAAAAAAAATGTACCAAAGATTTTATAAAACTATTAAAAAAGTAAATGGTAAAGAAATTTATGATCATATTATTTTGTTCAAGAATCATGAATTCACATCAAAACTTACAGTGCCCAACCAGTTAATACCTACCAAATAAGCATAAAAAAGTATGTAAAATAGATTAATTTCATCGTATTGAAACATTACTAATCTAATATGAAGTGTTATTAATATTACCTTTTCTATTCAAAAGCAAAATTTAAACAATAATCGACCATAAAATTCAAGGCAAGATGTATGATGAAATGTGAAATAAAAGCCAAAATCAACAAGTTTGAAAAAACTAGACCAATATGCTCTTAACTAAAGGATCTGCAAAGAGATGAAGAAAAGGTCTACGAAATGAAAGCCTTGCAAGGTCTTTCTAACTATTTTGGTACCAGAAAATGGTTGATGTTTGCAAATGGTTCAGCTTCAATGGGTAAATTTATAACACAAAGGCATCTCCATTTAATAACTTCCTTTTTTTTTTTCTGGAACTATTTAATGTTTTCTAGTTAATTGATAGGAAAGACAAACATAATCAGTAATGTTCACTTTTATGACCTCATAAGGAAATTTTATGCTAAAACTTGTGATTCATTCGAAATGTAAAAATCTTTTATTTTTCATCTAATAAATTCATTGAAGTAGAGTTAGAAATTAATCTACTGCCTACAATAATATGAATGGTAATTAAAAATGTACATTAATTATCCTACATACCATTTAAATAATTATAGTATATAAATGTAGAGATAACCATTGCAACGTAAAGACAAAGTTGGAAATTAGATATGTAGTCACTTCAACAAATCCTTTTTTTTTTTTTTTTGTTTGGTAAAGACATTCAACAAATCAAATACTTTGATTCTTACAATAAAATTTTAAGAACAAAATGGACAAATGTACGATTGTAGGTATATACCGTCGCAATTTTGTCAAAAATGAAAATAAAACATTTGGTTGCTAACTCCAATTGTCATTGAAAAAACTCACTAGCAATCATTTGATATCGCTTTGCCCCTGAATGTAGTCATGAATTTAAGATAGGATGTTCGATAGTTTTGCAACTAACTTTACGACCAAATAACGTCCAAATTAATTTCTCAGTGACTAAAATTTTGCAATCGAAATGGGTTTCACTGTTGGAATATTTCATTATATATATATATATTTTTTTTAAAAAAAGATAAGGTTGTGCGTGTCTGTTTTAGACAAATTTTTTCAAAATTTTTGTAACCTCTTTTTGTTCGACAACATATCTTTAAACTTTTTTAGCATATGTAGGCATTTGAGATATTGCTTCCGAATATGGGAGACTAATCTCCAATTTCTTAAATATCTTGAAGAGTTTCTTAAATTGGAGATTATATTTTGGAGGTTTAACAATTTGTGACAAAGGTAAAACTTTCTAAAAAAAAAATAGAAATATAGATTTCACCTCAATCAATAAAAATAAATACTTTTAAAAATATATTAAAAAATCTAAATCCCAACATCATCAATGACCTGAATTAGGAAGCCCTAGTGCTTATATATGCACTAAATAAATGACTAATTAATGAGTGAATCATGTTTTTGAGGAAAATTTTATTTGCCTTATCATATGATATATAGAACCCTAAATAAAATGAGTCCCCAAAACAAAGAACATTGAAAAGAAATAAAGCTTTCACACATAATTTTGCTTCTAGCATAAATCATTTTTAATGTGTTCCTAAAGTTCTCTTGTTGAGATGCAAACAAGTTTCCCCAAAATCAGAAATAAAGATGGCACATAAAGTTAATTAGAAAATCATTAATGAACCAAAAACAATCTTCAAAATCACTTAAGAGATGTTGAGAAGGAAAAGAAAATGAAATAAAACATAAAACGAACCCTAACTTCAATCAAAAAAATCATATGAGAAAATTGAAAAATTAGTCAAACTTACAGAGATCTAATTAACAAACTGGTTACGAATCTCTAATCGAGTCCTTCACAATTGCTTTATGGATCGATAATCACCTTTTTCCTGAGAGTCGACCATCATAGATTTCAGTTCAACAAGAATAAAAGTTAGGCTATAATGAAGCTAGTAAGAACTTATATGTTGGGAGTTTGAAGAAATTAGTAAAGCCAGCAAAGACTGATTCATTTCTGCCATTAGTCAACTTGTAGGTTTCATTTTGCAACGGAACATTTTTTTTTTCCTTTTCAAGTTTGGTAGATTTCAAAAGATACTGGTAAGCTTATTGTCTTCTTTCCTTCTATGATAAATGAATATAGGATTTGGAGGGAAAAAAGTCCAACCAAGCCTAAGGTTCTTTTGTTGTTATTTTTTTTCTTTGAAGATCTTTATGTGTTATTAGTGATAACTTTATCGAGTATCTACATTGATTTATTGTGTTAGTGCATGTTTTGCACAAAGAAAGATCGAATAGCCCGTTAAAACAAAGTAAATGACGTATGCATCAGCTAACAATGGTTATTATTTCTGACATAACTTCACTAGTTTTCCTCATTATTTCATCCAAGGTCATTGCCATTTTCAATATTAGTTAATCTCTATTATATATTTTTAATCTTTAAACTTACAAAACTATAATCTATCTCGTTAGTTCTCTCCTTCCCCCTATAGTTTCATGCGGAATTGAGTATGTTCTACTTCCCGCAGAGGCAAATCCTCCAATTCTGTATCATGCGGTCCAAGCCTTGCTTAATTATCAAATGTGGCTTTCACACACACACACTGAAAGTTTTCAGTTGGAAAATCTTTCATTAATGTTGTCTTTCCTCAAATCATAGATGACCAATATATACAATTAGTCCTAATGCTACTAATAAGGTATTAGACATTCACAAGAAAACTAACTAATAAATTACAATTATACATAATCCTAATAGATAGATAAAATCCTCCACAAATCTCACAATATTTTCTAATACTCTCCCTCAAGTTGGAGCATGAAGATAAAAAATGCCCAACTTGCGAGATAGAAAGCAAAATTTTGTATAGTGGAGAGCTTTGATGAGAATATCGACGGGTTGCAACTCACTTCCAAGATAATATGGAGATAGAAATCCAACCTGAAATGCATCACAAACGAAATAACAGTTTATCTCAATGTGTTTTTGGTAGATTTATGGAAAATAGGGTTAACGGCTATATGAAAAGGAGCCTGACTATCACAATGGAGTCGAATAGGATGAGGGACAGTGACATGAAGATCCACAAAGTAATCGAGAAAACCACTTCAACTCACATAAGGTCATTGCTATAGAGCGATATTCAGCCTTAGAAGAAGAATAAGAAACAATATGTTGTTTCTTTGGAAATCTGTGAACCATCCAAAGAAATAAAATATGCAGTAATAGAATGACTAGTAATCGGACAAGACACTCAGTCTAAATTGCAATAAGCAGTCAATAGGAGAGGACAATGAGAAAGATGCAAAATACCTTGGCCAAGATAACCTTTAAGATATCTCACAATGCAAAGAGCAGCATCCCAATGTTCCTTACGTGGAGTTTGCAAAAATTGAGCGAGATTATCAACAACATAGGCAAATTATGGTCAATTGAGAGAGAGAGAGAGAGAGAGAGAGAGAGAGAGAGAGAGAGAGAGAGAGAGAGAGAGAGAGAGATAAATTAGTTTCCTAATTAGTTGTCTGTTCGATTAGGCATATCAAAGAATGGTTCAAAATTCTTGGCCGATTGATGATTCGGCTCAAAAGGATTTGAGGCTGGTTTAGCCCCCATCAAACCTGTCTCAAAGATAATTTCCAAAATGTATTTCCTTTGACAAAGCTAAATACCTGAAGGGTTCCTAGAAATTTTAACGCCCAGAAAATATTTGAGTTGGCTCAAGTCTTTATATGAAAACAAGAACTCAAATAAGCTTTGAACTTATTGATAGATGCGATTGAATTTCCAGTGATCAATAAATCATCGTCCATATACATGAGGACACATAAGAAGACTTCATTCTTGTGATATGTAAAAAGAGAATAATCGGCATAGAATTGAGTAAAGCCACACCTAGTTAATGCTGCATTAAGTTTGGAAAACTAACACCGAGGAGCCTGTCGAAGACCATAAAAAGATTTCTTCAAAGGACATACCTGTCCAGGAAAAGCTATACAGAAACCCGATGCATATAAACTTCTTCTATCAAGTCACCATGAAGGAAACCATTGTGGACATCCATCTGATGAATAGGCTAGTTTCTAGTAGAAGCAACAAATAACAAGGTACAAGCGTTAATAATTTTAGCAACTGGTGAGAAGGTCTCAGTGTAATGAATCCCTTGTGTTTATGTATTGCCAAGAATCACCAATCGCATGCCTTGTATCTTTCAATGGTTCCATATGCTTTATATTTGATCCAGACGACCTATTTACTACCAGGAGCCTGCTTTCCAGGGATAGTGAAGTCAGAGACCAAGCGCCATTTTGTTCCAATGCATCTATTTCTTGCTTCATTGGAAGATGCCATTTAGGATGAGAAACAGCCTCAGAGTATTTAGTTGGCCCAACTTCTGCAGTAACAGATGCTAGGAAGTATCGATATGAGTGAGAAAATTTAAAATAATACACAAAGTGTGTTAAAAGGTAACGAGACTTACGTGAGGAGTTTGAGGAAGTAGAGTGAGCAAAATAAGAATGGGATATTTGAGATGTATTCCAGATAGTTTTACAGACATAATCTCAAAGCTTGGCAGGAGCCACTTTTGTTCTAGTGCTTCTTCGAACAATAATTTCATCAGGGGGACAAGGTTGCAAATCAACATTCTCATTTAAATTTTCCAAAATTTTGCATAAATCAATCGAATTGACCCCTCCTATTTTTGGGCCGTGGGACCATATTGCAGAGCAATATTTTTATTCATCTTTGCCAAACCTCCGTTTAAATTAACGAAATTAAGCCCATCTGAGTCCTGGGCGGCAGACTGTCTTTGTGTCATGTCTACTCCAATGGAAACTTGGTCTGGTGGGTTATTTTGGCCGTAAACACCTAATCTTAAAGAGGAGCCTGGGTTATTGTTTGACAAACAGAGGGAACCAGAATTTGCTGGGTTGGATTATCTATAGGTATAGGCATGGTTTTCCAAGCTGGGCTTGTTCCGTTAGGCTTTGACTTGGGTCCAAAGGAGACATAGCTCCTCCTTGCGTGTGGTCCGATCTCTAAATATTTTTCTTCACTGTCCAGAACAATTCCCCAAAATTGTACATTCTTTTGAAGTTTGAAAGATCTTTCGGAAGATCATGCATATAGGGAAATTTATTCTCATAAAATACCACATCCTTGGACAATATTATTTTTTGTTTTTTAAAATCAAAAAAATGCCAACCCTTTTTTCCAAAAGGATAACCAAGAAAAATTATAGACACGACTGTGAGAACGAAATTTATCTTTGGGTAAATCATGGTCATGAAGCTAAACATCCAAAGCTCATAAAAGATAAGAGTAGGTATGTATTTTAGCATGAAAAAATTCATAAGGAGTTTTTTTGTGCAACAATTTGAAAAGTGTTCTATTAATAAGATTTATAGGAGTTAAAACACATTCATCCCAAAATATTTTAGGAAGGTTTAGTTGGAACTGCAAAGCACATGTAGTATAGAGGATATGGGTATGGCGATGCTTAATCTCCACTCGGCCATTTTGTTGAGGTGTTCCCATAATTGAGGTTTGATGTAAAATACCATGTTCCAAAAAATATGGTTTCAAACAAACAAATTCCATCCCATTGTCATTTCTAACCACCTTAATAGTCTTATTAAATTATGTATGTACTATCATGGAAAAAAAAATTTTCAAAATAGTAGCAACCTCCCATTTTTCATCAATTAAATATATCCAAACAGCTCTAGAACAATCATCTATAATTGTGAGAAAATAAAACGCACTACAAGTAGAAATAGTCTTATACGGTCCCCTAAAGATCATAATGAATTAACTCAAAAATTCAAAATGCACTATTCAAACTTAGAGGAAAATTGTCCCTAGGCTTCTTAACACACAAACAAATAGAACTCAATCTATCACAAGTATTTTTAGAAATATTCAAAGACGATTTTTCTAATAATTTATCAACCACAAAATCCAAAGGATGTCCCAAACGAATATGCCACAATTCCCTTGAATTAGAATTAACACTAGAAAAGGCATGTAAATAAGACAATTGCATAGGCTTGTAAAAGAATATCCCACTCTTTTGCTCACACAATCCAATCGGCCTCATCGAGGTATTGTCTTGTATAACACATCATCAGAAAAAGTAAAAAAAGCAATTAGAGTCCCGTGCCAATTGAGTCAAAGAGATCAAATTGCACTTACGTTCAAATATAAATAACACCTTATGGATTTTAAATTCTAGACTCGAATGTGCAATTCCTTCTTGCAATGCGAATGTCTTAGCACCGTTAGGCAATTCAATAGTATATTGATAAATATGATTTAACCATTGCTAGTAGTTTTTCCTGCCATTTATGTGATGAGAGTATCCCGAATCTAAAATCTATGAATTTTTCGTATTAGAAAGTTTGTCTAAGTTGGCTGATGTTGACTGGTTGTTTAAGAGACTTGTCAATTGAGACCACTGGTCATTCGAGAGCTAGAACCTCCATTATTGCTTTTGTGTTTTATACTGTTGCCGATTTTTTGGCTTTCTTCCTCGCGATCAATGGCAAATGGGCACAACTGCCAGTGGCTTTTTTCTATGTCGTGACCTACCAGAGAGCATCCACGACCTCAGCCTTTGTTGCTGGAAGTTGTTTGCTCTGCACATCCTCTACCACAATCCGGGTTGGTTATACCATTGCTGCTGCTATTCTTAGGCCACTGTTGTGGATATGCTACCAGCTGAAAGCTAGCTGCCTCATGCCCGAATCTGTTGCAGTTGCTGTGGCTGCAAGTCGGCCGTAAAGTTTGTTGCCCATATTTGGTGACACCAAAAGAAATTCTGGCACCACCGTGTTGGTCCCTTGTGGCTATCTGAGCCAAATTTCTATGTTGTTCTTCTTTACAAATCCTGGCAAGTACTTGTTTCACCTTTGGAATTGGATCTTGTTGAATGATATTTGATATCATAGTACCAAGTATTTCATCATTTAATCCCATCAGAATTCGGTAAACCTTTTCTTCTTCCATTTCTTTTGCAAGAAGGGAGGTGATTTTAGAAGGCATAGAAATCGGTAATTGTGTATAATTTTCTAGCTCTTCCCATAATTTTTCAATTGGAAATAATGCAAATTCATCGTATCTCCTCCTTGTGTACAGTTTGTCAAAGCTTCTTTCAATTTATATTTTCTTGGTCCATTACCTACCAAGAATATTTCTTCTAAATCTGCCTAATGTTCTCGGCTCTTTTGGAACAAGAAACAGAAGACCTCAAAGTTGGTTCGATGGTGTTAAGAAATCCATGAATCAATAAACATGTTAATTTCCCACCATTCTTCTTCCTTATCTGAATCGTCTTCTAGTTTCGGGATCAATCCATCAACAAATCCCAATTTCATTTTAGAATGTAAAGCTAGGCAGATTTCTTTTGCCCATTCGTCATAGTTATTATCCTTATTTTCTCCTCCAATTGAACCTGTGTTATGATTAGACTAAACCTAACAAAGATGTAAGATAATATGCATCCTTCTTCACATTACGACGTCAGACAGGTTTTTTCCTCTTCCACATCCGTAACAGCAGTTGTATCTTCTTTGTCCTTGTCTTTACTTATCGTGATAAAAAGATAGAGGCTTTGATACCATGAAAGTTTTCAGGGAAATATCTTTCATTAATGTTGTCTTCCTCAAATCATCAATGACCAATATAAACAATTAGTCTTAATGCTACTAATAAGGTAATAGATATTCATTAGGAAACTAACTAATACTTCCCTAGTAAGAGCTTTCTTGAATCCTCGCTAGGCCATAGGCCATCTTTTCTTTGGCGTAGTCTCTTGGAGGGACAGAACGTACTCTCCTTAGTCCTCTAGTTCGGTGCTGGAAACGGACTCTCGACTAAGATCACTCTGGATAAGTGGATCCCCTCTCTTACTGAGCTTTCTCTATCTCTTTTTCATCGATCCAAGGGATATGAGAGGATGGTGGTTGAACTTATAGATCATAATCAGTATTGCTGAAGGGAGGACAAAGTCAGACACGTATTTCATCACCATGAGGCTGATTGCATCCTCAACATTCCTCTTAACCCAACATGGCCAGAGGGCAAGCTAGTCTAGAATTTTACTTTAAATGGGATCTATACAGTAAAATCTGGATATCGAGTTGGCATGCAATTTTCACAGAGATCAACTGCTCAGAGCACTTCAAATAGGGGCACTGAATCCCAGATGTGGCATACATTGCACATCCTTCCTATACAACAAAAGATTAGAATGTTTATGTGACCCGCTTCTTCTGATATACTTCCTATTGGAAAAAACCTCATGAAATAGGGACTCTATGAGAATATTTCTTGTCTTCACAATAACTTTTCTGTGGAGGATGACAGGCATATCTTATTTGATTGTTAGTTTTCTAGAGCTATATCCCGAAATGTAACAAATGGTTGCATATTTTGGAGTTAAATTTTAAGGATCTGTTTTACTGCATACAGATTGTGTCAAGTAAAGAAGAGATAGCTATCTTTACTTATACAAAGTGGCTCATTTGGTCTGCCAGGAATAGACTTAATCATGAGGGTGTCTGTCTAAACGAAGTCTCAATTGCTTTACAAGACTTAAATTCGACTGAGGAATTTCTTAGTCTGTCATGAAATGTTATCTTCCCTTCCATCACTCCCCAAGTTCCTCTGCAAAATAGTTGGCTACCGCCTAAATTTGGAATGTTGCATTCTTGGAAGAGAAGCTTGGGAGTTGAGATTCTAGTAAATAATCACTGGGTATTCCTCTCCCAGCGAATTCTATCCGAATAATAGAAGCTCAACGATTGACTATCGAGAGATCCTAGGCATCATCGAAGGTTACTCGATAGGTTTGAATTTCTCTACAAAGCCGCTTCTAGAGAGTGACTCTCTTCTTGTTCTAAGGAGTATTTTTGGTGGATCTGCTGACTTATCTGAACTTGGGGCAATGGCAGCGAGCTTTTTGGCACAAATCGATAGGGGTTCTAACAGTGTTTCTCATGTAAGAAGAGCAGAAAATGTCCTGGCCCATCTTTTAGTTAGGATTACCCTTAATTGATGTTTTCTTGAATGGTCCAAAACATCCCTCATGATATAGCTCAAGAATGCTAATGGTGTAAGTTGTTCTACAAGTGAATTGGTGCAAAGAATATTTACATCTTTGAAAACTTGCAAAACAAAGGAGTGTTTTGTATAATTGATACTATTACTTACATTAGTGTGTAAATATTTTGGTATTCCTATAAACTTAGATAATTATATTTACTTATGGTATTATTTTTATAAAATTATTATATTTCTTTGTGTTTTATTATTAACTTTTACTAGCTATAAATATCATTTTTTATTAATTATTGATTATTGATACTATGTTTTTATATATATATATATAAATATCTTATACATTATAATATATATACATTATAAGTTTTTCCCATGCATTGCACATGTCTTTTGGCTATGTACATTTAGTTCTAAGATTTTTATTGAACCTTTAGATTTCACTCATGGGTTTGTAGAATTTTTTCTAGATTATTTAAGTTACTTAAAGAGTTGTTAAAAATTATTGGTTCCATAAGATTTTTCTTCGCTAGAAAAAGATATAATTGATGCTACTTATTATTGATATATATGATATTTCCTATGCCAACATGAGCTATATATGCATGAACTTTGTATAAGACTTGACCTTTTTCAACATTGTTTTATTACGTGTATATAAAATCAAGAGAGGAACTTTAGAATTGATGTGCATGAACTAGGGATAACAATTTTATTTTTCGGATATCTGTCATTCAGTTAAGTTTTCCTCTCATGTTTTCAATTTAATGAATCTGGCATTAATCTATAATCTAACAACTATTCTTTTTTCATTTTTTAAATCAATTTATAATTTTTTACATTTATAAAACTAACTCGTGCATAGCACGGACTATTTTACTAGTGTATATACATATATATATTTGGATATCAATTTTATTCTCTCTTTCCCTAAAATCTTGGAGACCTCATCCTTGTGTACTATATACTTCTTCCGTTGTCATCCTTTTTTGTTCTCCGTTTCATCTCTTAGAGTTGCATTCTTTCTCTTATAATTTTTTTGATGGGATACTTTTGTTAATTGCATTTTGAAAAAATTAAATTGGAGGAGTGCAATATACTAAGGCTATTGAGATTGATCTAAATATTCCAAGATAAGATCATGTAGGCTTTTTAAAGCCCATTCTTCCCAATATTTTTATCTTTTTCCGCCCAATTTTTCTCCCCCATAACCCCATGATGTATTGGGCCTCAACACAAGTGGAATAGGCTTCTGGGCTGCCTTCTTTGACCGGGTCTTAGGGATGCCTGGGCGGCTCGGGTTGGCCACCCAGGCCGTCCGTTGGTGACCCGCGGTTCGTCCGCTCGGCTTCTCTTTTAATTGCTGCTGCTGCTTCGTTTCCTGTGCAGTCTCTTGCTCTCCTCCTCTGAACCGTCTCTCCATTCTCTTTGTTTTTGGAGTCTTCAAGACTCTCGGTTTCTTCTCCTTCTCTTTTGGCTCTGCCGCTGCTGTTCTCTCTCAGTTTTGGTGTTCTATGCTATTCACTAGCCTTCTTTGTCACCTTGTTTGTTTGTTGGTGAGTTTAGAGAGATAGCCGTAAGGAAAGAAAAGAGAGAGAGAGAGAGAGAGAGAGAGAGAGAGATAGAGGTAGTAGATTGCTGGTGATTTCTTCCCGGTTGAGGCCCATTTTTTAGGGTTATAACCCTGATCATCATTTTTCTTCACTGTCGACACCTCGACGCGGCAACGCCGCTGCTCGGCATCTCTGTTTTGCTTTGATAACTTCACTGTTTCAGCTCCTCAGTCATCTCTTTGATTTTCTGTTGATCGCTTCACGGCAGTGGTGGTAAGCAAACCGTTCATTGTTTATTTGGGTTATTTTTATACTGATCGGGTGTTATATTTGCAGATTGCCTTATCATTTTTCTTTTGTTGGTTTTCTGTTCACAGAAAGATTGAATCTTTCTGTTTTTCTTCCGCTATAATTTATTCTTTGATAATTTGTAATAGTAATAGAGCTTTGTAATAGTAATTAGGAGTTGTTTTCTCCAACAAGTGATATCAGAGCCTTGGTTCCAACTCATTCGCTTCGACGTCCGGCAGCAACTTTCGGATCTGAGAAGTTTCTCAGAATCCGGCCAGTGAAGGTCTTACTACTCTCCCTGTTTTACAGTTTTTTATTAGTCTCTGTTTATCGGCTTGCTGCCGAGTTTCTGTTTACTGTTCATCGGCTTGCCGCCGACTTTATCTGGTTTATGTGTTTTGGCTTGAAGCCAATTACTGTTTCCTGTTTCTGTTTCAGCTTGCCGCCGATTCTATTTCTGTTAATTGTTGGTTGTGACGGCTTGCTGCCGATTCTGTTGCTATTACTGCATTTACTATTACATTTCTGTTTCTGTTCTTTTTCTTTTGGTTTATTCCAGTTTTTTTTTTTTTTTCAAAAACAAAAACCCAAGTTTGGCTTGAGTCCAAGAGATATCAAGTATCTGTGTCTTGACAGGTTTATTTCTGATTTCAAAAGTTTTTCTTCTGTTTTTTTCTTTGACTGCTGAATCCATCTGTTCCAGTTTCCTTGTTTATTATTCTGTTTGTTTCCTGTCTTTTGATTAGGAATTTCTGTGCCTTTGTGTTACACTGTTTTGTAATCAAAACCAAACCTAATCAAACGAAATTAAAACAAACAACGTCGTTTTTCTTTCGAATATCTTTCCTCCATTTTTAAAGAAAATCCAGACAATTTTTCATTCAAATCTTTCATCTTTCTGAAACCACCGAATTACACCTATTTGCCCTTAAAACATGTCAGTTCCAAAAATTGAAACTAATAGGTTTGATGGCAAATCTGATTTTGTAATGTGGCGGAGGAAAATGAAAGCAGTTTGGTGCAAAATAAAATTGCTCCCGCTATTTGTAGCCCTGAAGAGTATCTGAAATCTTGGAAGGGCGAAATTCTTAAAGAAAAACTAGGTGATGCTCATAGCTGCCACACCTTACATTTAACTGATAACGTTTTACGGGAAATTGATGAAAAAGACAATGCTTTTGAAATATGAACAAAACTGGAAAATTATATTTGGGAAAATCTCTTTCAAGTAAGATCTACTTAGAAGAACAGCTTTTTGGTTTCAAAATGAGTGGGACAAAATCACTTTCTGAAAATATAGATGATTTAAATAAAATCATTTTGGAACTTCAAAATGTCGGAGAGAAATCTCTGATGAAAATGTTGCAGTCATTTTACTAAATGCTTTACCTGATTCTTTTAATGATGTCAAATCTGCCATCAAATATGGTAGAGATGATCTTTCTCTTTCTAATGTCAAAAATACTTTAAAATAAAAAGATTTGGATTTGCAAAAAGAGAACAAGTCTCATGGTGAAAATCTTTTTGTAAGAGGAAGGATTGACCGGAGAGAACCTCCTAGTCATCGTTTTAAAAGCCGTTCCAAATCACGAGAGAAAAGCAAGGTAAAATGTTTTTATTGTGGGAAAGAAGGGCATATGAAAAATAAGTGTTTTAAACGAATCAAAGATGAGAAACAACGTAAACATGCTAAAGGAGGGAATAAAGTCAATAAAACCCACGGTTTGGAATCAGATGGTAACTCTATGTTTTCTGAAGTCTTGTGTGTTTCTCTTTCTCCTTCATGTACTGATGTTGTTAATCATTGGATGCGTGATTCTGGTTGCTCATTCCACATGACACCTAATAAACACTGGTTTTCGGATTTCAAACCTTTAAACCAAGGAAAAGTTTTTATGGGTAATAATCAGGTTTGTGATATAAAAGGCATTGGCAGTATTTTCATAAAAATGCATGATGGTGTGACTAGAAAACTCATTGAGGTAAGATACGTTCCTGACTTACGTCAGAATCTTATTTCTCTTAGTTATTTAGACTCTCTGGGTCTCTCTTTTAAATCCAAAAATCGAATTTTGCGTGTTTGCAAAGGAAACCTAGTCATGCTAAAAGGTTTTAAAAAGGAAACTTTATACATCCTTCTTGGTAAAACAGTTTGCAACTTTTCTGCTTTGGTTTCAAAAAATGTCCCTAAGAAAAATATGTTGTGGCATCGGAGGATTGGCCACATTCGTGAGAAAGGGCTTTGTCATTTATAAAAAACAAAAACTTTTATGCGGTGATAAAATCGATTCCTTGGATTTTTGTGATCACTGTGTTTTGGGAAAACAACATAAAATTAGTTTTTCAACCAGTACACATAAGTCATCTGCACCTCTTGATTTTGTGCATTGTGATCTGTGAGGGCCTGAAAAGGTTCCAACTTACGGTGGTAACGTTTTTTTCCTTTCTATTGTTGATGATTTTTCTAGGCATGTATGGGTTTTTCTTTTAATAACCAAAGATCAAACGTTTGAAAAATTTTGTGAATGGAAACGTTTTGCAGAAAATCATTCTCGAAATAAACTAAAAACTATCAGGACCAATAACGGTCTTGAATTTTGTAACCGGAAGTTTTCTGACTTATGTGCATCACATGGCATTTTACACCATAGAACGGTTAGACATAACCCACAACAAAACGGAGTTGCCGGAAGGATGAACCATACTATTATGGATAAGGTCCGTTGTCTGTTAGTGTCTTCTGGTATTCCAAACCCGTTCTGGGATAAAACTGTTAGTACAGCTGTATACCTCATCAATAGATCTCCATCCACAGCTATAAACTTTTGGACTCCTATAGAACTCTGGTGTGGGAAACCTCCTAATCTTTCTAATTTGAGGATTTTTGGTTGTGTAGCTTTCGCTCATCAAAAAGAGGGAAAACTAGATCCAAGGTCTAAGAAGGGGGTGTTCATAGGATATCCTAGTGGGGTAAAGGGTTATAGAGTATGGTTGAAGGATGAACCAGGGGTGAGGGTTATCATCAGTAAGGATGTTGTCTTCAACGAGTTAGAAATGCCCTGTCTTAAGGATAACACCACCATCACTGATAATCCTTCTTGTGATCCTTCTCCTAGTAGCATTCCGGTGGAGGTGGAGATTATCTCCGAACTACCTCTAGAGCCACCTCAGGAGCCTGAAACAAATTCTGAGTCTTCTGCTCCTTATAGTAGTACTCCTGTTCCTGAAACTTCTGACCCTATTCTAGATGGTTCTGATGAGGAAGAGGAACATCCTGAGGCTAAAACCCAAGCTCTTCGGGGTTATCAACTCGCTAGAGATAGAGTCCGTAGAGTACCTAAGGATCATCCTCGGTATGATTACTCCTACATTGTATCATATGCTTTTGCTGTTGCTTCTTATGTTGAAGAAAAAGAACCTTTATTTTTTTCTGAGGTTTTGAAAAATCCCAATCGTGTTTTATGGTTACGTGCAATGGAAGAATAAATGTTTTCTTTGAACAAAAACAAAATCTGGATTCTTGTTCCAAAGCTTTCAAAACAAAAACTTGTTGATTATAAATGGATTTTCAAAATAAAGGAGTCTATAATGAAGTTTACTAATTTAAAATATTAAATGTTGGCATGGCTGGTTGGACCATCTTGGATCATCAAAATACGAATTATCACAGAGTCTTCTAATGAACCTCCTAGGTTCAAGGCTAGACTTGTTGCAAAAGGTTTTTCACAAATTGAGGGTATTGATTTCAATGGAATTTTTTCTCCCGTTGTTAAATACAAAACAATTAGGATTGTTCTTGCTCTTGTTGCTTTCTATAATCTTAATCTTGAACAACTTGATGTGAAAACTGCCCTTTTTACATGGTGATCTTGAAGAAACCATTTATATGCGTCAACCACCTGGTTTTGAAGTAAAGGGTAAGGAACATATGGCGTGTCTTTTGAAAAAGTCCCTATATGGACTTAAACAGTCGCCAAGGCAATGGTACAAGAGGTTTGATTCTTTCATGTCCAAAATTAGTTTTTCAAAAAGTAACTACGATAGTTGTCTTTACTTTTCTAGTAATGATGTGTATTCTGCTATTTATCTGTTGTTGTATGTGGATGATATGTTGATAGCTTGTCGTCACAAAGCTAAGATCGATGAACTGAAGTCTCTGTTAAAATCTGAGTTTGATATGAAGGACTTAGGAGTTGCATCCAAAATCCTTGGGATGAATATTTCTAGAGATAGACCTAATCGTTCTCTCTTCTTATCCCAAAAGCCTTTCCTTCAAAAAATTGTATCCAAATTTTCGATGCAACTTTGTAAATCCGTTACAACTCCTCTTGCTAGCCATTTTAAACTTTCCGACAAAACTTGTCCTAAAACTAAAAGTGAAAAGAGAGATATGGCCAATATCCAATATAGAATGGCCATAGGCTCAGTTATGTACTCAATGATATCCACACGTCCTGACATTGCTTTTTCTATAAGCCTTCTCAACAGATTTATGTCAAATCCTGGAATAGATCATTGGAGTACTCTCAAGTGGCTATTACGTTACCTCAACGGAACTGTGGATCAGGGTTTACACTACCATAATTGGTTTGATTTTGAATTGATTGGATTTGTTGATTCTGATTTTGCAAGTGACAAGGATGGTAGAAAATCTACCACTTCCTATTTCTTTACCCTTGCAGGTGATTGCATTTCGTGGAAATCTCAACTGCAGCCTGTAGTTGCCTTATCAACTACTGAGGCTGAGTATATCGCAGCAACAGAAGCAATCAAAGAAGCCATTTAGCTTCAAGGGTTATTGAGTGAATTGAATATTTTAAATTCCAAAGTTATTAATTACACTAATAGTCAAAGTTGTTTACATTTGTGTAAAAATCCGGTCTATCATGAACGGATGAAACACATTGATGTCAAGTAACACTTTATTAGAGAAAATGTCTCTAGTAGTTTTGTTGACATAGATAAGATTAGTACTGATAATAATCCTGCTGATTTTGGTACTAAAATTGTAAACACCGATAAATTTATATTTTGCAGGGACTTTCTTCATGTGCAAGCAGTTTGACTCAAAGTGAGTCATCCTTTAGGGATGGAAAAATATTGTTCGAGGTGGACATTGTAGGCTTTTTAAAGCCCATTCTTCCAAATATTTTTATCTTTTTCCGCGCAATTTTTCTCCCCCATAACCCCATGATGTATTAGGCCTCAACCCAAGTGGAATAGACTTCTGGGCTGCCTTCTTTGACCGGGTCTTAGGGATGCCCGGGCAGTTCGGGTTGGCCACCCATGCCGTCCGTTGGTGACACGCAGTTCGTCCGCTCATCTTCTCTTTTAATTGTTGTTGCTGCTTCGTTTCTTGTGCAGTCTCTTGCTCTCCTCCTCTGAACCGTCTCTCCATTCTCTCTGTTTTTGGAGTCTTCAAGACTCTCGTTTTCTTCTCCTTCTCTTTCGGCTCTGCCGCTGCTGTTCTCTCTCGGTTCTGGTGTTCTATGCTGTTCACCAACCTTCTTTATCACCTTGTTTGTCTGTTGGTGAGGTTAGAGAGATAGCCGTGAGGGAAGAAAAGAGAGAGATAGAGAGAGAGAGAGAGAGAGAGAGAGAGAGGTAGTAGATTACCTGTGATTTCTTCCCGGTTGAGGTGCATTTCTGAGGGTTATAACCCCGATCATCATTTTTCTTCACTGTCGACGCCTCGACGCGGCAGTGCCGCTACTCGGCGTCTCTGTTCTGGTTTGATAACCTCACAGTTTCTGCTCCTCAGTCATCTCTTTGATTTTCTGTTGGCCTCTTCACAGTGACGGTGGTAAGCAAAACCGTTCATTGTTTATTTGGGTTATTTTTATGCTAATCGGGTGTTATTTTTGCAGATTGCCTTATTATTTTTCTTTTGTTGGTTTGCTGTTCATAGAAAGATTGGATCTTTCTGTTTTTCTTCCGTTGTAATTCATTCTTTGATAATTTGTAATAGTAATTAGGAGTTGTTTTCTCCAACAAATCTTTTTCTCTCTTCTTTTCAATACAAAAAGAATTAGGAAGTTTACTTTCTTTTTATTCGAATTTCTTCTTTTTTGTTTGGAAAAAATTCATAATTATTCTTTGCTCATTTTTTACATGAATAATTTCCTTTCTTTTTCTTCTATATTTAGCTCCAAATTTGGTTCAAGAGTTACTTTTTTTTTAAAATGGTTGAAATGTTAGTGATCATAGTTAACATTTTATTGCTATACACATTTATGTTTGGGGAATCCTTCAAACCCTATTTTCTAGATGAAATTTCCCTTATGAGATGGGAACTATTTTTTATTTTTCCCAATAGATTGAATGCACAGTATATGAAGGAAAATTTGTGAATGTTCTTTAAATTTTATTATTTTATAATATAATGTTCTTTATATTTTACATAATTCTTTTAATTTTAAGAATTATAATGCAATTTGATTAGTTATGATTTATTAATATTTCTATATTAAAATGAAAATATTAATGAATTTTAAATTTTAAACTCTTTTTAGTTTTGTGATCTACAAAATTTCCACCACTTCTATACATCATGGTTATCTTTTTTTTTTTTTTTTCCAAGATTTTTTTTATGGATTCATTCATTATATGCATAAATAGTTTTGTTCAAGAGTTTAATTTTGGAGGAAATGTCCAAGAACTTGCGGATACTTTTTTCTCTTTTTTATATATATTTAGAAAATGAGGCATCCATAAATTTCATTTTTATATTCTTCTTTCCCATGTACTTTTACCTTCACACAATATGAATATACAAACTTTTTCTCTATAGTTTTTTTGGATAATCGATTTGAGCATTTAGTTACTTGATTTCATAGGAAAGAGATTCCCACTCTCATATTTTTTACTGTTTACATATTTATAGTCATTCGTAAAATTTGTTGATCTTCAATCTTCTATTGCTTCTAACATCAAATTTTTGCGGGCATAATTTTTTATTAGATTGAACATAATCATACTTAAAGTAAAATATATATATATATATATTATGTACAAGGGAAACTTCAACTCTTTTATTATTATCAGTTTTTGTTGTAGAAAATAATTACTATTACAAATAACTATTTACTATTATAAGCCCCAAAAACAAGAAAAATGATAAAAGACAGCGGAAGAACAAAGAAAGAAAAACAGTCCTCTTTCTCACGGTTAACAGAAACAAAAATGACAACAAAACTCCAGTGCTGCAAAAATAACAAACAGTTAATAAAATAAAGATAAATGAATTTGAAAAGAAAACCTTACCGCCGCCGCGGACAATAGCCGCCGGCGGGAGTCGAGAAGAACCGAGTGAGAAGACAAGACGCCGAGCAGCGGCTGTGAGAGACGAGTTGCGTCGAGGCGTCGCCAGCGAGTGGAGGAGTGGTCGGACCCTCAGATCTAGACCTCAACCGGAAACTGTCACTGGTGCACCCTCTCTCTCTCTCTCTCTCTCTCTCTATATATATATATATATCTATCTTTCAGCTCTCTCTTAAACATGCAAAGAACAAGGATCAAGCAAATATCCAGAAAAGCCAAGGATCGCAGGAGGCCGATGGCGGAGAAGAGCAGCGGCTAAAATCGCAGAGAAGAAGAAGAGAAGAAGGGAAAAGTCGGGAAAGCCAACAGTCCAAGAAAGAGAGGAATGAGTTCCAAGAGAAAAGAAAAGAAACCAAACAGCTGTCCCACTCCCGAGGGAGAGAGAAGGATTAAAAGGAAGGATACCAACGGGCAGCCCAAGTGGCCAGGCCTGGGTCTGACCCAGTCTCTTTTGACTTGGTCAAAGGCACCTCTTCTCCGGCTGAGGCCCAATTTCATCACTGGGTAAATGTGCTGGAAAATGTTAAAATATTGGGAAGACTTCAAGGCTCAAAAGGCCTACAGTTTTTATTTTTTAATTCAGGAAGTGAGAAGCAGACAACCAAATTTTGGAACTTCTTCAATATTTTTCTTTATTCCATCTCTTTTATCTCTCTAGCCTCCCCCACAACTATATTTATAGTGGGAAACTAATAATTAAATTTATTTATTATATTTATTTTTAAAAATGATGTTATATTTTTATAGGTGTTTAATAATTTCTTTTATTAAAATTTATCATTTATAAAATATTAATTTTGATTTATTTGTTGAATATCGACTCTCCGTGCATAGCACAGATTGTTTTGCTAGTGTATATATATAATATTGCATTTAATTTTTTTGTAAGAACTCTTAACATTACATTATTATGTTTAATTGCTTAGTCTTTACGGTTCAATTCAAATCAAATCTTCATCCACTCATTGTGTTTTTCTCCTTACGATTTTAAGTATGATTTATTTGAGGGAAGTTTATAATTTGAGGGACCAAATTAAAATTTCATAATTTCCTTCACTAATTTTAAATTTTTCCTGGCATTGGTTTGGGTTAGAGAAAATTTAAAAAATAAATAAATAAAAATAAAAGGTGAATGAAGATAAACCTGCCGAGCATTGCAACTACTTTCACACTTTCAAGTATTTAACTCAGTCAAAACCTTCCTCCTTTCACGGTGTACTCACAATAAGAAAAAGTAGATTTAGTGACAGATTTATGACACTTTTTAAAAATGTAAATCTTAGTTTAATTGGATGAAATTAGGGAGGGAGGTAATGAAGACATAAATATCCTATTTACCTTGTGCGGTTGCAACGTGAAAGTAGATGGGATGTAAATAAAGAGAGAGCTTTCTCTTTACTTCACCAAATTAGCATCTCCTAAAATGGAAAGATTGAGACGTAAATGATGTTAGAAAGTCCATTTTATCTACTTACAAATTAGTTTATTACAAACTAATCAGAAACTAAATTCTTATTCCATATATATATAATATTCAAAGTTTTGCAACAATGGACTTAATAGTAAATTATATATAATAAAAACGATTTAGCTTCCACTTTTCTCCCAACTAAATGAAGGGAAGTAAATGTCCCTCTCCTACCAAACAATTTTGGAATAAATGAATATACTTCCCTTAGTGGGAATAAATGATACCACTCTCTACCCCTTCTCCTCCCTGTCTCTAGGATGGCAATGGGAACGAGTTATGGCAGGGACCCCAACCCCCAGCTGTATTCCCACCTCCCTACCTTGTTCTCATCCCTAATTCATCCACACACTTGGGTATGAAAACTGCCCTCATCCCCAACTCAACCTCCCCTAATTAATTCTCATCCCCCCACTTGGGGAAATCTAGCCCATCCCTGTCCAAACTCACTGGAGAATTGTGGATCCAAATGGAGAATTTTTTTTTAAGGGGCCAAGTGGAGAATTAGATGTATTATATCCAATAATCTTGTTAAACACAAAACAATAATATGTATGCTACAAAATGAAACGAATTAAAACTTTAAAAAATAATACTTGTAATAATATTTTTTAAAGAAAGTATAAAAATATAAAAAATATAAAAATGTAAAAAATATTAAAAAAATGATAGAGATGGGAGGCGGCGAGTGGGGATAGGAAGAACCTAATCCCCACTCCCAAGCCATCCCCAAGCTCCCATCCTCATTTTCGTCCCCAGTCATACCGAAAATGGGTACATAGATAGATTTAGACGGATGTGTACTAATTAAATGTGCCTCATTGCCATCTCTACTCATTCCCTTCGTTAACTAAACTACAATTAGGTATTTTTTTATATGTCAAGAGTCACAACTAATAAATCAATAAAATGGTAGTAAATAAAAAAATATATGTTACATGGAGATAATATGACATTAGTTTTGTAAACTCAAATTGAACAAGAAACTTTTCAACCAAATTATTCAGAAAATTACAAAAGAGATAACGATTACCCGAGGTCGTTTAGCTATAAGTAAAAGCTAAACGGCGTCGCTCTAATATTTTTAACAAAATAAAATAAAACATTTTCCCTAATCTTTCCCTCCTTCTCTACTTAGAACACACACACCCTTCTCCTCCAATTCCGTTCAGCTAATAATTCTACAGAGCCCGCCCAAACATTGTACTCAGCCATATATTTAGTAGACTATTTCGAGTTGCTATTTTTCAATTTAAATTCGGTTAAGGATGTGTTCTTCTCTGTTATCCAGATGAAGGCCGAGGGGAATATGGAGAACGTAAGGTAGTCTCTTACAATCTTCTGCGCCTACCTACCTAAATTTGATTCAGTCGAACAATATAAGGTAATTCTATTCTGTCAAAATTTTGTTGAGTCGAAATTTGGTTCTGTCTTAATTTAATTTGTTCTTGAATCGAAGGGTTTGATAAGGTATGCTATCCAACGTTTTCTCATATAATTTGTCCTCTCATTTGAATTTCTATCCGTTGTTTTAGGGACAGAAGAATTGGAATGTCTAAACTGTGGCTGTCAATTCATAATGTTTTCATAAATTGATTAAGTGTTTTGTGCTGCGTGTTGTCTAGTGGTATCCTTTTGTCAAATGTAGTGAAGGAAATTTGTCCTTTTTGGCTAGTTGGCTTGTGAATCGCTGTACATTTTCTGTTCACTTGTTTATATCAAGTTATAAAAATTTGCCTAGTACTACCTCCCGTCAAGAATATAAGTCCCTTTTGGACTTTGCACACAAATTAAGGATGAAGAAAACAATGTAATTTTTAGAGTTGGAAAATAGAAAATAAATACACATAAAAATGTGTAAAAGAAATTTAATTTTGACCATTCAATTTTGGATAAAAGGATTTATATTTCGGACTGGAGATAGTATATGATAAAGTTATTAAGGCTCAACTTAGGTAGGTTTTTATTTTGAAGAGGGATATTTTTGTCATGGAGTTGGTAAAAGCTGAATTGTTTGTGAAAAGAGATGCGGGTCTCAAAGTGAAAAAAAGTGAAAATTTTAGTTTTAAAAAGCTGTCCAAGTTGAGCCTAAATGTGTAGCGAATGTGATATGCATGCGGTTAATATGAGAGATATAGGCCATCTTCTCTGTGAAAATGTCTTTTAATGAAGATTTCTTTCTGAAAAATTTTACACCTGTTCCGTAGGTTGTGGAGAACAAGTTATGAACCTCTTAAATATAATGGTTGCCAAGTTACTTGTATGAAATACATTAAACATACTCTGTCTTCCCCCAATTTTCCATATTCTCATGATATTTGTCAACATGGATATTTGTCAAAAGAAAGTTTCAATACCTCAGATTCTTTTGCTTCTTCTGTTGACTGATAAAAGACAAAAAACTATCAAGGCTCTTCGCCCTTTTATCCAGAATGCACTCACTGAAACAGGAAACATCCTCCAATTTTGATGACTTGCTTATATGTTCACCATTAGAATTCTTTCGAAGTACTCCCAACTTTTGAGTGCGTTCTGCTGTAACCTTTGCAGCACTGCCCCTAGACAGAGAGTGATTAACTAAATTATGTTCAAGCTTATTCTCTTCCAAAAGTTTTACCCTTCTTGAATCCTTTTGCCTTTCAGCATTCACATTTCTGAATTACCATCTCCTTGTTATAGGCTTGTTTCTCCTTAGGGGATGATGCTTTGTTTTTAAATCAGAAATCAAGACCTCACACTTGTTCTGAATAATGCATCCTTGGCAGCTTTCATCTTTTTGGCTTTTAAGTTTGAGCAAACACCTTTCTCTAGAGAAACACTCTTACTGGCTTAACACTTTAATTTGACTTCTATATTTCTGATCTGATAAACCTGACATATCAGCACGAGGGTTTATCAGACCAGATGAAATGCAAAGATTTCTAAAGTCTTCTCTATAGTGTTAGCATCAAGGTAACCCTGATGTTTTCTTTTGCTGTTTTTCTTGATAACATCCCAAGCATCTCCTTTATCGTCCAAATTCTTCTTGTGCATATGTTGTCCAGTTACATTTTCCAACTCTGTAGGAGCTCCTGATGGTTTATGCATCTCTCCGACCTTCAAATCTACCAGTTAATTGTTCCCATAACCCACTAACATTCTACATAATGCATTTTTTTCTCTTAAAAGGAAATTTGTTCCTTCTAAAAGACAAATTTTGAACTGAAGTTCCACATTTTCGCCTTCATATTCTCCCACACTCCAACCTCAGCTGCCTAATCATATTAGACGAGCTTCTCTCTATTTAGTGCCTAATTAATCAGCCTGCTAAACCTTCCATCTTCAAATTTATGAATTTTGTGTCCTCTGAGTAATATACACATTGAAAATTATCAAATCATCAGCTTTTTAAAAGAGATGTCTGAGGTAGAACTATCAAATCATCAACTCTTAGTATGTTTCTTTCTTCTATCCTTTTCTACCCTCTACAAATGAAGACGTGGTTGCAAATAGATGGCTTAGAATTGTTGTATGAACAACTTGTGGCATTAGAATAGCCAATATCACTGCCTACAAGTAATTTCTATGTAAAAACATTTTGAGACACTAGAAATACAAATGAACATGGTTGGTTTTTTCCTTTCTTTTCTATTTCACCTTTGGTGATCATTCTTGGTCTGTTTCACCTTTGGTTTCTGGTTTGTTAAGGTGAAGTTTTTTAATTTTTTGTAATTTGTAAGTTTTATTTTTTTAGCATTCAGTTAGTGAGTTTTTAGTGTGAGTTCTGCGGTTTCCTTTTAGGATCGGTAGCATTGCATTTTAGAAGTTCAATGGAGCTTGAGACCAGAAATTTTTTAGTATTCATCAAATTTTTTGGTGACATCTGATTGCTTGTTACATATGTGCATGATTGTGGAGAAGTGTGAATATATGAAGTACCAATATTATAATTAGTTGAAATCAATTATGAGAATTTCTTTTATTTGTTGAATATCTATTTTGTAAATTCTCTTTTTAAAATTTCTAGTCATATTTTTAGAATTGAATATCTATTTTATTTAGTACTCTCTTCTCTCTCAGACGTTCACTGTCCTTGTTTGCCGCCTCGGATCTGCATCATATTAGATTCCCAAAAGTTTCTGCCTTTCAACAGTCATCCAGTGTTCTTGAGGAAATCAGCCCAAACAACTGGAAAGAAGATTGATTTTCGAACTATGAAGATCGAAGACTCAGAATTAAATGATAAGAATTGTTTAATTTTGATGTTTGTAACTCAAAGAGTCAGAATAATCATCAAAGTTAAACACATAAAAGTTCTTCACTACCTGCCCCAATGCAGGCTAGGGTTATTAATGGGGAAGGGACATAACCAGAAACATAGTTCATCCTTTGCCTATTTTGCAAGATTATGCGCAGTTCTATTACAGTTTTGATAACGTCTGTGTTGATTTAACCATGCTGTGTGATGTCAGAAAGAAAGCAACTTTTATTGTTCACCGTTGTAATTTTTACGTCGAATGTGCATTCCGTCTCTCAACAGTCATAAACTTTTCTTCCTAAATTGCTATTTTTATTTATTTTTAGTTAACTCGCCGTGAGTCAGCCAAGTCTCGATGGACGATTCATCCTGGTGACTCTGAAGTTACCGAGGAGTTGTCATTCTTTACATAAGGGGGTCACGTCAGATCAGCAATCACTGTTCTGGAGTCAACTTGGACAAGGCCGAGACTTGGAACCAGAGACAATATAGCTTTAGTTGTAGTTCTTTTATGCTTTCTCCTGTTCAATACAAGCTCTGGAACTTTTCATTTCCCTCTTTTTGACAATAGGATCTTTCAAACTTTGGCCATTTCCTGTAATGGTGACAGAAGTAGAGGAAAGAGGGTGTGGAATAGGAAAACTAATAGGAAATCCTAGGTTAGGGGCCAATTTAACTAACCCTTGAGGATACAATGCCGAAGGGAATATCATGCTAATGTGAAAGATATAAAGATGATTCTGCAACTGTGAGCTTATTGTAGACTCTTGTCCTCTAAAGTGTAGCCTATTGTAGGATTCTAAATTATAAGAAATAGTAAACCTAACTACCAAAGATTTTGTCTTACATCATTCTGATTCTAAGTTCTTTTTTCACATTGTTGAATATCTTACCTCTTATTTCCCTCCTAGTTTGTGAGATTCCTTTCCAGGATTGTTGCTTGATCTTTGCATCAATGGAAGATGAAAAATACAAATCAAGGAAGGAGGATTCTTCAAAAAGGGAGGAGTCGAAGAGGAGTCACCGTGAAAGAGAAAGAGAGGATCAGGATCTGGACAGAGAGCGGAACGGACATAGGCACAAGGACAGGGACAGGGAGAGCCGTCATTCTGAAAGGGAGAAGGTTACTGACGAGAAATCAAGGGAAAGGGACAGAGAGAGTAAAAAAGATAGACAGAAAGACAGGGAAAAGGACAAGAACAGGAGCCGAGATGATGAAAGAGCCAAAGACAGAGGGAGAGATAAGGAAGACAGAGAAGTTGGTAAAGATAAGGTAGAAAAGGAGAGGGAGAGGGCAAGGGAGAAGGAGAGAGAAAGAGAGAGAGAGAGAAAGGGAGAAGAGGGAACGGGAGCGAGAAAGAGATGGGGATAGGAAGAGGAGGGAGAAGGAAGAGAAGGATAGGGATAAGGAGAGGGACAGGGGAAGGGATAGGATTCAAGAAAGAAAGAAGCATCGTGAAGTAGATAGGGATTATAGTAGTGATGACCATGATGATAAGGACGGTGACAGAAAGAGGAGGAAGAGAGATGATGATTATAGAAAAGCGGACCGTGAAAGAACTAGCAAAAGTGACAATACAAAAAATGATAATTCTCAGAGAAGATCTGAAGAAGACTTGTCCAATACAAAAGAGAAGACACGTGAAAAAGATCTTGCAGAAGAACAGCAAAAATTAGATGATGAGATGGAAAAGCGAAGGAGGAGGGTTCAGGAGTGGCAAGAGCTAAGGAGGAAAAGGGAGGAATCTGAGAGGGCAAAACTTGGAGTTGCAGCCAGCCAGGAAGAACTGAAATCTGGAAAAACCTGGACCCTGGAAGGGGAATCTGATGATGAAGAAGCTGCTTCTAATGGAAAGCTAGATACAGACATGAATATTGATGGAGTTGGTCATTCTGCAGATGGGATTAGAGATGATATGGCTGTTGATTCTGAGAGTGGCACTACTATGTCTGCTTCACAAAATGCAGCAGATGATGGTGTTGAAGATGAAGAAATGGATCCCTTGGATGCTTTCATGAATTCTATGGTACTTCCTGAAGTTGAAAAGCTTAATAGTGCTGTCCTTCCATCACCTGATGATATGAATTCACATATGAAGGAGAAAAGTGGCAAGGCTGAGGGAGAACAACCTAAGAAAGGCAGAAATAAATCTATTGGCAGAATTATTTCTGGTGAGGACTCTGACTCAGATTATGAGGATATTGAGAATGATGAAGACCCTGTGGAGGATGAAGATGATGACGAATTCATGAAAATAGTGAAGAAAACAAAAGCAGAGAAGCTTTCAATTGTTGACCATTCAAAAATTGATTATCCTCCATTTCGGAAGAATTTCTACATTGAAGTGAAGGAAATTGCAGGAATGTCGCCTGAGGAGGTATCTGCTTATAGGAAACAATTGGAGTTGAAGATACATGGGAAGGATGTGCCCAAGCCAGTGAAAACATGGCATCAGACTGGAGTATCAACTAAAATATTGGAGGCAATAAAGAAGATGAATTTTGAAAAACCCATGCCTATTCAAGCTCAGGCGCTGCCGGTGATCATGAGTGGTAGAAATTGCATTGGCATTGCAAAGACAGGCTCTGGCAAAACGTTGGCGTTTGTTTTGCCAATGCTAAGGCATATCAAGGACCAATCTCCACTGATGCCAGGAGATGGTCCTATTGGACTCATAATGGCACCAACAAGAGAACTTGTACAGCAAATACATAGTGACGTGAAGAAGTTTGCTAAGGAATTGGGTCTAAGCTGTGTGCCTGTATATGGAGGTTCCGGTGTTGCCCAACAGATCAGTGAACTGAAACGAGGTGCTGAGGTTGTTATCTGCACCCCAGGGAGGATGATTGATATACTTTGTACTAGTGGTGGAAAAATTACAAATCTGCAGAGGGTCACCTACTTGGTCATGGATGAAGCTGATCGCATGTTTGACATGGGTTTTGAACCTCAAATCACCAGAATTGTCCAAAATACCCGCCCCGTCCGCCAAACTGTACTCTTTTCAGCTACTTTCCCTTGTCATGTAGAAATATTGGCCCACAAAGTTTTGAACAAACCTGTTGAGATACAGGTTGGTGGGCGAAGTGTTGTAAACAAAGACATAGCCCAGTTAGTTGAAGTGAGACCTGAAAGTGAAAGGTTGCTACGACTGCTGGAAATACTTGGAGAATGGTACAAGAAGGGAAAGATTATGATATTTGTCCAAAAGCAGGAGAAATGTGATGCCCTATTCAGGGACTTGATCAAGCTTGGTTATCCTTGCCTCACACTTCATGGAGCCAAGGATCAGACGGATTGTGAGTCTACCATTTCTGATTTCAAGAGTAATGTGTGCAACTTGTTGATCGCAACAAGTGTTGCTGCTAGGGGTTTAGATGTAAAAGAGCTCGAACTGGTGATAAACTTTGATGTCCCTAACCATTATGAGGAGTATGTTCATCGTGTTGGTCGGACTGGTCGAGCAGGTAGGAAAGGCTGTGCTATCACATTCATCTCTCAGGAAGATTCTAGATATGCAGCTGACCTTGTGAAAGCATTAGAACTATCTGAGCAAGTTGTTCCTGATGACCTCAAGTCTCTTGCTGATGGTTTCATGGCAAAGGTAAATCAGGGACTTGAACAAGCCCATGGAACTGGTTATGGTGGTAGTGGGTTCAAATTCAATGAAGAGGAAGATGAAGTGAGGAGAGCTGCCAAGAAAACACAAGCAGAGGAGTATGGGTTTGAAGAAGATAAATCTGATTCAGAAGACGACGATGAAGTAGTAAGAAAGGCAGGAATTGACATCTCCCAGCAAGCTGTCCTTGCCCAAGCTGCTGCCTTTGCTGATGTCTCTAAAGCAAGTGCTCCAGCGGCAACTGGCCCAGCTGCTCAGCTTCTTCCTAGTGCTGGATTACCTGTTTCTGTCCCTGGTATCCTTGGTTTAAGTATACCAGGTGCGGCAGCATTTGTTCCCAGTGCTGGACTTAACATTGGCCCCAATGATGGGGTAGCCAGGGCTGCAGCACTTGCAGCTGCCATGAACCTGCAGCATAACCTTGCCAAGATTCAAGCTGATGCCATGGCTGAACATTATGAAGCTGAATTAGAGATAAATGATTTCCCACAAAATGCTCGGTGGAAGGTAACACACAAGGAAACTTTGGGTCCAATTTCTGAATGGACTGGAGCTGCCATCACAACTAGGGGGCAATTTTTTCCACCTGGGAAGATTACAGGACCAGGGGAAAGAAAGCTGTATTTGTTCATTGAAGGCCCTACTGAACAATCTGTGAAAAGGGCAAAAGCTGAACAGAAACATGTGTTAGAGGATATTTCAATGCAAGCATCCTCCCTTCCAGGCTCTGCTCAACCAGGCCGATACTCGGTTGTTTAGAGAAAAGGTCTAAGGTATTGCTACTTCTCTTTAGGTTATTCTCATGGGAAAAAGGGGGAACAGAAATTAACGTGTTTGAATTCTCTTTAGGTTATTCTCATGGGAAAAAGGGGGAACAGAAATTAACGTGTTTGGCTTTGACATTTGCAATCTTTTTTGCCGATAAAGTTCAATCAGACCTTGTATTTTCTCATTCATAAGAAAAATTACACAGGAAATGAGGCTTTCATTAGAGTAGAAACAGGAAGATGACATGTAATTATGTGTTGATCTTGAGCATTTCTTGAGGTTGTGTTGTCTAATCTTTGTATTTATATTCATTTGATGCCACTTTTCAGGAACATTGCAAAGCTGTGAACTAGCTTTGGGGCGCTAGGATTAAATTATCATTTTCTTTTGTTGGTGGATAAAATTGTCTTTTTAATGTATTTGATAATTCTCCTACCTATCAGAACTTTAAGGCTTTCCCTTTTCTTCTTCAATTGTACAGATGCAGTAAACAATGGAGAGAATAGAATAAAAGAATAGGTCCAATTTTCTATTCTCTTAAAGTTTTTCCTTTCACCTTCTTGAAGCTTTTCTTCCATTCAATTATTGTACTGGATCTTATCATTTTGTTTTCTGAAAGAAAAAGCTTTATTGATTCTAGTTGTTTAAGACTGCAAAGAGAAAACGGATGAATATTCGATTCTTGGACTTAAGGTGAGATGGGATGAAGAAAAGTTTGCAGCTTTTCTAAGGTAAGTACATCCTTTGCTCCGTATTCTTCATACTAATTTTGTGTTTCCAATAGATATTATTCTGGGTTCAGAAATGTCTCTAAATTTCTATTTCTTAAGCAATCTTTGAACATCAGTTCCATTTTGTGTTTTCAATATTCTCTATGCCGAATATTCTTTGCAAAGTTCTATTGCTTAGGCGTGTACTTCTTCAATAGAGAAAGCCCAGAAAAGGGCTTTTTTTGTAAAAGAAACCTAATGGAATAAGACATGAATTTGTTAGTTTATTGATAGGTTGTTGCGCATCTCATTTTTACTGTGCTTTCTCTAATTGCTAAACTAAAGGCTTGTGCTTTTGTTATTCTCTCGTAGCTTGACTGATCAAATTTGTAGGACATGTATGCAGAGAATGTATGGAGAGATTGCCTGAATGCCCCTTTTGGAAAAGGTAATTGGGTTTTTGCCCACTAAGTAGTGTTTTTGAAGAATGGCACTAATTGGGTATTTTTTTTCCGATTCCTACTATAGGAATATCATATATGTAAAGCACTATGCGATATCATTAAAACAGGATTAGTTCGCATTCAGCTGATGTGGCAACAAAAGAGATTGGCGTGGCAATGAAGTGGCATAAGGTGTGATGATTAGGATAGTATCGCATGTAGTGTGTGATATTCCATAATAAGAATTGAAAAAAAAATATTATCTATTTTAATGTCATTCTTCAAACAAAAACCGAAAGAGCACCAAAAGTCCTAGGTAATTTACCCCAAAGTACATTGCCTTTGGACCGTACTCGTTCTCTCACATGGAATAGGAAAGCACCAAAGTTAATAGCTATGCTTATTCCTTTAACGGTGGAGGGAAAGAGAAAAGGACTTCTTCCTCTATGCTTTTAAGTTAATTTGTTATTAGCATTGTTAAACGGATCGAACTGGATCGGATCGGAATGCATTAAGCTCGCATTTAAACGGTTCGATCCAGCTTCATTTGTGACGGGTTAAAATTGTGTAAATTCACATCTAATATACTATTTTTCAAATAAAAACTATTTTAAATGTTAAAAAAACATTGAAAATTAATTTTCTTTAAAAATATTCAACTAATTATAAAATTACAATAATATCTAAATATGAAACAAAATATTTACATTTTAATAACATTTAAATAATGTCTAAAAAAAAAGTTAGTCCGTAAACAGGATTGGATCGTAAAAGCTCGCATTTGAGACGAGTCAATCTCGTCCGAGCTAAATTTTGACAGGATTAATTTTAAAAATTCATAACCGTCCATTTTATAGACAGTCCGGGCCAGCCGCGGGCTTAGGCCCTTTTGACAGTGATGTTTATTATTCTATTATCTAGTTTCGAAATTTTCACCAAATTCCTCCTTGTAAGGTTGATTCCATTATTTTTTATGTACATTGATAAAAAAAGTAGAGTGGTAAACTTTAAACACGTGAATTTGAGACGAAATTTTCACACAAATAATTTTGAGCATCGTTTACAGAAAGAAACTATGGTTTTAGAGGAACAAAATGAGAAAGAAATGAAATTATTATTTATAATTTATAGTCTTACATGTGGTTATATCCTTTAACTAACTAAAAGTGTTATTATTTGATTACGCTTTTTTAATGGTAAAAAGAAATAAAAAAAGAAGTTAACTGTAAAATGGTAGGGATGAAAAATCTTGAATATTCAGAGAAAAAAAATGTTGAAAAAAAAAACATGATTCAAAGTTATTTTTTTTTCAAGCCGAGATTTTATTCAAAATATCATAAAAGAATTAACATTATGGTACATTTAAATAAGAGGAGACTTTTATAACTTGAGAGCTCACCTACCAGAAAGGTCATTTAACGAGCAACTAAGTATGACTTGATAAGGTCATGAATATGTATGAATTCTTGAAAGATTCAAATTCAAGAGTTAGAGTCTTGATGGGGAAGACGGTGTCGCCGCCACATTTGCCACCCAATGCACGGGAGAGCATTGTCCAGGCCGACCTCTATATTCTCTGCTGCCTCATCCTCTGCCCCGGTTGACAGGAGCTTTGCCACTCCTCGGCATCCTCCATCTCTGTCAGAACTTCGGTCGGCCCACCAGTGCTCTGGTGGCCGGTCTGGGAACAGAACCATTTAGTAGCAATTTTTGGTTTCATGTCCTGGCTTGAAACAATGTGTGCATTGCACTGATTTTGGGGTTGCAAACACCACTGCTTCGCTTCCTATATCAGTATCTCGGACTAGTTTCTGTGTGCTTGCTCTTTTACAATCATTGCATATGTTTTCTTAATATTAGGAATGGGATCCATCTGTAAAATATTTGATCATATTGTGCTATAAAATGTGTCATCTAATCCAATTAAAAATTGATGAACTTTGTCTTCCTCTCGTTGTTTGATAATTTCGTTTATCATTCCACAAGTACAATTGGGTAAAAATTTTCTTCAACTTGGCAAAATAAACAGAGACAGACATACCTGACTGCTTACAGTTAACCAAAATAGCCTTCAGTTCATGTTTCTTGGGTGCGTTTCCAGCCATAAATCGCTCCTTCAAGTCTGACCACAACTTATCACACCATTCCGTGTAGGACATGGTAGTTCGCAGATTAGGCTCAATAGTATTCAATATCCATGAACTGACCATAGTATTAATTGTCTACCAATTTTCTTCCTTTGCAGTTCCTGATTCCGATTTTGGTATTTGTCCTTCTACAAATCCTAGCTTTTTCTTAGCTCTTAGTGCCATGGATTTAACCCATTCATCATAATTATCCTTCCTTAGCTGTACTTGTGTAATTATGAGATATAGGTTGTCTGATGATACAAGAGAATAAGCATCTTTTCGAAGATATTCATTGACATAATCTTCATTGTCGGACGTTGATGTATTAACTACTCTCTGTGTATTCATGTTGTGTTTTTCTTTCAAAGAATTAAAAAAAGCTTATATTTGCTTCTTTTAGTTTTCTGGGAAATTCTTTCTTGGCTCTGATACCATAAAGTTTTCAGTAGGAAAATTTGCAGGAATTTTCTGATGTCCTCATTATTAAAAAATGATATTTATACAAAACAGTGATTTACCGATCAGGAAAACTAACTACAGAAACTACTGCCTAAAATATCTGACAGTTACAACATCCTTATCAGGATCCTAACCACCTAACATCTTAACACTTCTCCACTAGGATGATGGTAAGTTTCTACCTCACTATATCAGTTATTATCTCGTAAAATGTTAATTAGCAATTTGAACCAATTTCCTTTATTGTTTTTCTACAATTAAAAAATGTTGATGGGGTTAGTACGTAGTGGGAAATAATGTTTCAAGTTAAAATTTTCTTAATTTTTTTTAGTGAATTTCATGCTTTGAGACTATCTCTTCTATTGAATCTAAGTGTCCATATTTTTATCATTTATTTATTTATTGGTATTCCAATAGAAACATTTAAAGCAAAATTTTGCAAGCTACTGCAACTTTAGTTTGGAGTTTTCCCACTATTCAAAGATTGGGCAATAATTAAGGTTGAGTTATTTTTTTCATTTAGTAGTAAACCTCATATTAATTAGTTTAGATTTTTTATTTGTTTGAAGCTTAAATATCAATATTCTTTATCTCCTTCTTTTCTTCTTTTGGGCTGAATTTTAATAGTTTTTTTATCTTTATATCCTGCTATTACATATCTTCTACATATTCTCATCCATCGTAAAAACTACCCTTGGCACACTCCTATAATATTAATCTTCATGTGGTATTTGAAATTTTTTAAAGGTTATTAAAATTTTTAAGTCATTCATCTAAATTTTTTAATAAATAAAAAATTAGCATATAACATGCTGATCTTACTATCTAACTTGATTAAGTTACTTTTTTTTTTTTTTTTTGAAATTGATTAAGTTACATTGTTGACAATTGTGTATTGCCTTCATTTTTCATCTTCTATGTTTAAATTTATGGTTTTTTTTTTTTTTTTTTTTTAAATGTTAGTTTGCTTCTCAATATAGTTAGGAGAAGATAGTTTTCCATTTCCGTGGTTTGTAATATTTTTGTTATGAATTTTGAGTTTCGAATTTTACGTTTGTGATATTTTTTATATTTATTTTTAACTTCGATTAAATTGACAACTTTTTTATCATTGCCTGCAGGAATGAATACTTCTGTCAAACAATCCATATAGTTAGACTTTAAGTTAAACACATCTTAAACAAAGAATTAAGTGATTTGCGAAAATTGTTATTGAATGCACTTAAATATTAAATATTAAGCACTTAATAATGTGTGTTATCAAATTTACTTAATTCAATAAGTTATTAATTAATTAAATTTTTAAGAGGTAGATTAATTTCTCAAACAAATGCTTAACTTTCTTATAATATTTGGATTAGATTTGGGCCCTATATTTACTTTTTACTCCTTTCGAAGACAATATTTAAAGCTGTTGATTTGCCTATGGTTTCTAAATTATTATCTCCAATGGAAGAAGTGGAATTGAGTTGCTCCTGTCACTGTGGGCGAAGGACGGCGCTGTCATATTTTCTTTGAAAAGGTTATTATATGTTTATTTTTTTACTTCCTAGTATTAGTATTAGTGTACCATACCTACCTAGGGTTTCCAGCGTGTGGGGTTTTTTCAGTTACTTTGTGTATTTTGAGAATATGGAGTTTGATTTGAGATGGGATTTCACAGCTCTGATAATTGGCACTGTTTCTTTTACGGAGAGCAAACAAATGGATATACGTTCGTAGTTTGAGTAAAGATATGTAGGAAAGACTACGGTTTTTTATGTAAGTGGTTAGGTTTTTTAAAAACTTCACTAAAGTGGCCACAATTTTTTTTTTAACTTTTTAATGGGGCATAATGCATATAGGGCGTACATTATCCTTAGTGATAATGCACATGTCGTGTGCGTTATTTCTAGGAAGTAATTAAATCATAAGATTAATCTTGATTAATTATGTCACAGGGAGCAGTTTAGGTGGCCAATAATGCACACTCTATATGCATTATCTTTATTGATAATACAAATGCTCTGTGTGTTATCAAAACCACAAAAATTTTGTGTTTATAAATATTTAAAATTATATTTATTTTTTATGTTGATTAGAAAAGAAGAATTTGTTTAGGTAATTATAAAACTTGAAACATGAATAATTCTGCGATCAGAGGTCCGTTTAACGCGTATAACTACTCGTTTTGATGGGTTCTCGTAAAGATGAATGCAACGGCATTGCCGAAAATGTAATCCAAATGTGCTTCGAGGCTAAAAAAGTTGAAAATTTTGACGGGGCATAACTTTGCCCCGTCTGATCGAGGCGATTCTTGTGGGTATTTCGGATACTTTTCAAGATCTACGCAGATGGTTTCCATCCGCCGTTTCAACAAAAAAAGTCATATTTTCATTTTAATTTACGTTTTTAGATTTTTCTAATACTTTCTCTCTTATTAACTAAAAAATTACGACACCGATTTTAAAATTAAACAGAGGAGTAGTTTTTTTTCTCTAATTAGAAAATTAAATGATTGAGGTTGGTAAATATTAAAATATGTAAATAAGATGTTATTAGATAAAATCTCATGCACTCATTATCATGAAGCTTCATGTTGGTCTTTTGGTAAGTATTATATGTAATTTTTTGTGAGGTTATGTGTTCAAATCTCTTACAATACAAGCTTTTTTTCTTTTGATAAAATAAATAAAACGATGATATGGTAAATAACAACATTCTAGATGCGTTATCAAAGAGGATAACGCACAGGTTATGTACATTACCGAATAAAATTCAAAATTAGTGATAATGCACATGACATGTGCGTTATCAATAATGAAAACGCAAACACCGTGTGGGTTATGGCCGAAATAAGATTTAAAAAAGAATATATTATGACCATTTTAGTGACTGTTTTAAAAAATATGGCCAATAATAGCAAAAGATCAAAAAATACCTCTAGGGCACCTTGGCTGGCCTTTGATTAGAAATATATGGTCTCTTTTTGGATCATTCAAGTTTGGCGATCCTCAATCCTTCATCACCACCTTCATCCACAAGTATGTATATTTTTCATAAACTGCTTATATATAGACTGAAAATATGTAGCAATATTAGCACTCGATGAATACTCCCTTTATCTCTCTCCTATTCATATTATTTGTCGCCTTAGGATAATATATAAAAAATAAGGAAATAGTTGGATGGTTTAAATTTAAAAGAAAAAGACTAAATTATCATTTGACGATCATTAATAATTCTAATTAAAATTTCTAGAAAATTATTTGATCTAACTAAATAGGGATATATGTTAAAAAGTATCATTTAATATGATCTTTCTTTACTAAAGTGACATGTATTTTGTACGGGAAAAAAATATATCCATGCGATTAGATGATATGAAATGAAGTGTGTAGTGACATTATTTATTTATCTTTTACAATATACCACATGAGACAAATGTGAATCATACTCCTTTGTTTTCCTATTATAATATATTATTGCTTTTCAGAGTTTCATAAAATATAATTTCCTCTTTTAAATTCTTTTCTCAATGATCCTCTATCTATTTAAACTCCTCCCACAAACTCACTCAGTTGAAGAAATCCCCAAGCTAAGTTTTAATACTGTTGGTGTTAGGATCAAATCTAGCACTTGTTAGGGAACGGACAAAAGACGCAAATATAAAATATATGAAGATAAAAAATCACACCAAGAATTTCACTTGGTTTGGTCTCTCAATATAGACTTAAATCCATGATACAAAATAATAAATCTCTACTATATAAATTTTTCACGGATAAAATTACAAATCATTGTACTGTGTACTTTTGTATGGATAAAATTACAAATCTTCCTAAGATAACTCTTGACCCATATATGAATCGGGCATCTACAACTAGGTCAAAAGACCTATACCTAATACAACCTATTTATAGGTGTCTCCTCCCTTCCTAATTCTCAAACCTTCCCATGTGGGATTACTGAGAAAATCATGATCTAAAAGAACTTGAGAAACAGAATTCTAACAAATATTCTATTTTTCTCAATTTCCTTATCCTAACAAAATTTTCCCTTTCTCAATTTCCCAAATTATAACATAACAAGTCTTCAAGGTCTTCTTCTCTGTTCCTCCATCAGTTTTACTTCGTTGAAGAATTCTTTAAAAAATGCCCATATTATTAAACTGTTCCTTCAATATGGCACGATCCTCCCAATCCCAATATAGAAGCTGTGCAAACGTCTGGTATGGTAGTTCAAACTTCTTTTCTTTCATTTTGCCCGAACCTTCCAGCTCCGATCTTTTTCTTCTCGTTGGAATTGACTTTCGACTCTGATATCGTTCTCCTTCCATATTGAACAATTGGCTCTGACATCTCTATCCTCCCAGTCAAAACCTTTGGCTCTGATATCTTCGTCTTCCTAGCGGGTCAAAACCATCAGCTCTCATATTTTCGTCTTCCCTAATATAAACATAAGCTCTGATACAACGACTTTTAGGTGCCAAACAAGCTCTAATACCACTTGCTGGGCTCCAAATTTAGCTTTGGTACCACTTGTATGAAAGTGACAACGGAAGCACACATTAAAAAAAGGAAAAAACGATAAAACTATAACACAAAGAATTCAATGTGGTTCGATTTCTCAACATAGACCTACATCCACAATCCAAAAGGGTAAACCTCCGCTATGTAATGTTTGCATGGAAAAAATTATAGAACCTCACACTGTGTAATTTTTGCACGAATAAAATTACAAACCTTCTGAAGTCTCTTAATCCATTGTATGAGTTGAGCAACCATAACTAACACAACATACCTAAATTAACATAACCTATTTATAGATGTCTCTTCTCTTCCTAATTTCCAAACCTTCTAATGTGAGACTAGAAAATCCTACCTCGAATGGAATTCTCAGTGAAGAACAGCCTGCAGATATTCTCACTAAAGCTCTTCATCCGACACATTTTCATCGATTAGCTTCCAAGTTGAGCATTTCTGACCTTCATGCTCCAACTTGAGGGGGAGTGTTAAGAATTGACATATAATTAAATTACAATAGGATTACTATTAATCTTAAACTATGTATAATTATGTTTCCTAGTTGTAATTAGTTAGGTTTTCTACTTATAATCTGTTTAGGATTCGTCAAATGGACAATCTATATATTGTACACTATTTTCACATTAATGAGACACAAAACACAAGATTGTTTTCCCCACTGGAAACTTTCACCTATTCTCTATTTCTCCTTATTTATTTAGAGTGTAAAAAGTATTATGGTTCAAAAGTTATGTTGCTTCAATACCCTTATTTCTTGTACAAATATCTAAAAAAACTTATATTTCTAATTAAAGATAGTATTATTTAAAAAAAGTGAGTATATATATTTGCCTATACCGAGAACGGTTTCAAAATACTAATAGTAAACCGTAAGTGATGGGAATGAGAGTTTTTAGGAGTTAGAAAATGAGAAATTAATCAATTAACCTTTTTGTTTTGACCGATATTGGAGTGCTCCAATATGTAGAGCATTTCTGTTCGGTAATCCATCAATAATTGTTACCACAGCTGATGAATGCAGAAAAGTTCTGACAACCGAAAGATTTTCATTGGGTTATCCGAAATCAATGATAGAATTATTAGGAAGTATGGAATTTCATAACCGAAAGCAATTGCGACAGATGTCACAGCTTCCAATTGCTGGACAAGAAGCACTATCATCATTTGTATATTATATAAAAGGTGTTACAGAACCATCATTTCAAGAATGGGCAAAAATGGATGAACCAATTGAGTTCGTGACTGAAATCAAAATGCTTCCTTCGGAGCATTGACGGAAGTTTTTTTGAGTAATGAAATTGATTAACATTCATTTGGCCTATTTGAAAAGTAATATAATTTAATCTTTCATGGATTCCTTTCCACACCCATTAATTTCCCTGGATTTTCTTTCCACAAGGCACTCATGGTAACCCTTCCCCTCTCCACTTCTTTACTTTATCTGTTTAATATATCATCTGTTACTTTTAACGTATTTTTTCCTTTCAAGATATTTGTTATTTTGGTTGATTACCAAATGATACTATTCCATATATACTCCAATACTTGTTGGAAATAAACAATTATTAAGAAACTTTCATTTGAAGCATTAATGACACTTAAAAGGGATATTTAGTCCATTTTCTTTTAAATCTCCATAATTTAATTATTTCCTTAATTCGTGTTGTGTCTTAAGCAACAAATAATATGAAATAGAGAGGGTACTTTTTAAGATTTATTCATATAAGTAATATAATAAAAAGGGAAAAATAATTTATTTAGTTGTTAAAGTTTAAGCTAGCTTGACATGATATAATAGAATTTCAAAGTTTATTTTTTTATTTATGGTCCTAAAGAATTAATAATAATCTAATAAAATTCTTTTTTCCATTAAACACTTGGCTTCCATCCAAAAAATCTACTTACATGTGGTAATATAAAGGGTAAAATATGTATTATAAGAAATTATTCTCTCTAAAAGAAACACAAGTGAGGTGTGATTTTGCGAGGGAGAGCATCTTTTTTATTTGTCCAAATCAAGACTCAGTTATGTTTTATTCGGAGAGAATTTTTATAATATCTATTTTACCCTTCAAGTAATCTCACGTGAATAGATCATGTGCTTTTTTAGACGAAAGTTAAATTTTTTACCATAAAATAATTTTATTGAATTTTTGTAAAGTATTTATAGACTATCACGACAGAAAATAAATTTTGTGAATAATATCATATCAAGTCAATAAACTTTTGCAATCAAAATTAGCTATTTTTTCAAAATAAAAATGTTATAAAAAATAAATTACAAAAGATCCAAAATTTTACATTAAAGAGTTAAAGTTTTAATTGAGGATGGTTTCTTACTTTGCTCTTTTAACATGAAATTCGATTATGGACTCGGTGCATGTTCTTACTGATAGACAATGTGGTTCATATTAAATCACATCACAGAGTAATGTGGTTTAATAAGAACCATATGATCCATGATGTGGACATAGAACGTGTCTATAACAAAATTTTCCCTTTTAACATTCTCAATTATGTGGTTTTGGATGTTAGACGCGGAAGAATTTTGTGAACATGTTTAAAGGGATCATCTCTATGAGGAGTGAACTATATTGCAGTGATGGAATAATTAATAGAAAGAAGGATTTATTAACATAGTTACCTTTTTGGTTGGTGTCTTTTTAGTCGGACACGAAACTACAACTCTTACTATAACATGGGCGATTATATTCCTAGAGGAAAATCCACATATCTTACAAAAGGCAAAGGTAAGGAAGGTCACTTTTGGATTTTGTATCATTTTGTATAATATCTTTAATGTGACATATTTTATTAATATATGAAACGTATCAAATAAAAAATAAATGGTAAGAACAATAAGAATCATCACCTTTAATACTTTAAAAATAATGAACTATTGATAGTGAGATAATATGTCAGGACGGACGTAGATATATGCTTTCCCACACAACTTTATAAAAAAATATTTATTATTGATATGAATAGTTTGTTTTGTAATTTTATATAATGGGCCTCTGCAAAATTTAAGCGATTTTATAAAATTTTGATACAACTGGACTTAATTTAAAATATTTTTATCTTAACTAACCCTCTAAACTAAAAATTCTAAATTTTTTAACTTTTTTGATCTCATAAAACTTAATTTTTTAAGACTTTCTTATTTAGAGTCTCCTAGTTTCCACCTCTACGATCATCCTTAATGATGAAGATATTCAAGATAATAATTCATAGTAAGATGGAAGATAATTTTCTCTTAATTTGATTCTTTCTTAATATATATGTATATATATATTAAAAAAGAAATTGCTGAAAAATTTTAATGTAAATTCATTTTATTATAATCCGGTGACTTGAAAGACTGATAATGTGTATTTTGATTATTTTTACTAATTTTTCTATAACTTATAAATAATTATATGAATTTTTTACCTTTTGTTCTCACCTAAAATTTAATCATGTGCCGGCTCTTGAAAATATATGTTTATCTCGTACGTTAACATTGATTTAGGAGGAACAAGAGAAAATTGTGAAGAGAAGAACATCTCCAAAAGCAGAGTTAAGCTATAGCAAAATCAATGAAATGAAGTATCTTTGAAGGCATGTATATTCCTCCTGTTATAAGTTTGAATCATAGGGGATTAAAAGCAACGACAATGTTTTTTGTTTTTTATATAATTGGCCAAATGTTTTTAAAAAATCACTAAAGTGGTCGCAATATTTTGTACTCATATTTTAGCTATGATGCACACGTTCTGTACGTTACCAATAAGAATAATGCACATGTTGTGTTCGTTATCACATAATCAGAATTTTGGTCGCTAAGAGTCCTATGTGGTAGATAATGCACATAATGTGTGTTATCTTCATTAATAACGTATCTACTATGTGCATTGTTTGCCATATCATTATTTTATTTTTTTTGCAAAAATCTTTTTTTTGGGCGAAACTTATAATTATATATTTTTTAAAAAAGACTATATTCTATTATTTAACTTATTTGATGTATATTTTATGATAATAATTATAACCATTCTAAAAGTAAAAGTTTATTAAAAAAAATAAGAGGATAATAAATATAACTCGAGAATCTATAAGGATAGTGCAAAAAATTCATTTTTTTCATCAAATTTCTCTCTGGTGAATTATTAATTAGTCTCATTGTGATTTAGCAAAAAAAAAAACTTGTTAGTTAGAGATTTCAACACATGATCTCATGAAAAGTAACATAGAATACTTATCAAAAGATATACAATAAAACTTCATGTTAATGAGTGCATGATATTTTATCTAATAATAACTTATTTACGCATTTTAATATTCAACAACTTCTGAAAAACGTTGGGGGGAGGGGGAGGGGGGAGGGGAGTGAATACTCTTTTGTGTAATTAAAAGATAAACCTGCAATTTTGTTTGAGAAAGAATTATAAAACACTTTTTAGTAAAATTCCCAACCAAACAAAATCTTATAGTTATGACAATCAAGCAAAATACATAGAATGAAGAAGCACAACAATTTATAGTGGTTCACTCTCTCAAAGAGCTACATCCACTACCTTGAGTCAACACCTAAGGATTTTCCAAATCCATTATAATAAAAGGTATACAACAATCACAATTTTGAGGATCACCCACCAAGAGTTTTGCAAGCAACCTCAATCACCAACACAAATACAATCAAAGGATAACCCAAGGGGTTTTTCAACACAAACCTTTGATGTTAGTAAAAGATAGATGAGTTAAGAACAATGTTACCAAATGAGCTTGAGAAGAAAGGATACAACTCAATGCAATACTTCTATAAGCTCATCTTCATTTCTTCTTTGATGATGATCAACAATGAAGCTCAAGAAGATGTATTTTTTTGATGAAAAGGTGTTTGAAGAAAATGTACTTTAAAGCTCTTTAAAGGTTCTTAAATGATCTCAATAAATATTTTACCAAACTTCTTACTTTTGTAGCTCATCAAAAAATTAATATATATAACTGTTGCACTGTATAATGGTAATATTTTCATAGTAAAAAGGAAAACCGGACGATAAGTTTCTAAAAGCGGACATCCAAGTTTCAAACAAAAAGATTCGGATGCTTCTTACAAAAATGGAACTACCGATTTTTTTAAAACTAGAAAATTGGACGACTAGTTTTAAAAACGGATAACCGGTTTTTGAAAAGTATTTTACAGAAAAGAGCTTTCCTTCCTATTTCAAAATCATGTATTCTTGATACTCTTTTAGAGAAAAGAAAACTTTCAAAGGCATCAAAAACTCTATCAAGAACACTTGAATTTCAAGAAAAAATTTATAGAAAGATATTTATGCAAAGAGCTTCATACATGATCAACAATCAAAGATGAGAGTTAGGGACTTTTACAAACAAATACCTTAGCACATCCCTAACTAAGACGTAAGTCTTCAAGGTCTTCAATGGTTTGATCTTTTCTCCATTTTTCCTTGATCACCAAGTTCTTTTGCTTTTAAGAGTGTAGCCTTGATACTTCAAACATGCTTCTTTTTTTCTATGGAAGCTATGCTTAATACTCACACAAACATATTCATAATCAAAATCATATGCAATAATGCCCTTAGGGCGAACAATCTCTACCCTTTTGATTATGACAAATACATATGCAAGAAGAACAAAAGAGCAAGTATTAAAGTATGGTGATGCTTTAAGAAGATCATGAATAACAGTAAAGCATACGAAAACACTATAAGGGAGATAACTCCCCCTATGAATTTGAAAAACATGCCAAGGTTTTGAAACATAATATAGAAAAATAAGCTTACCTTAAAAGCATGCTTCACACCAACAATGACATCAAATAATCATCAAACCAAGAAAGCATCAAGAAAGCATGAACATCTTGCAACTATTTCTCCCCCTTAGTTCTTGAACATATTTCTCCCCGTTTTGTCATAAATCAAAATGATACTTGGGAGAGTTTTTTTTAAGGGATCACAGAAAAGATACTTGGACTTTCAACATTAAAGTATCATCATGAAGTCCATAAAAAGTTAGCATCAAGATACCACAACACCAATATGAGAAATAAAACATAGCATATATCAAGTCATCATAGCATAAAAAAATACAAAAAATTCATAATAGAGTTTGATACGGAGCCAAGATAAAAAAAAAAAAAAAAAACAGTGGTAGTGTAAGGAGTTTTTGAAACAAGGAAAGGGCAGGGATTTGAAAGGAATCCTCAATTATCTTCATCTTCATCGGCATCTTTTCCTCCTTGCTCCAATCTCGTAACCCGGTTTTGAATGTCTACAATCTTATCATTGAGGTCATCAAGTCGGTCATTTAGTTGTGCTTGCATTACAGCAATTCTATCCAATATTAGAGCCGTATCTATTGAGGATTGTCCTTCCTCCGTTTGTTCTTGCCTTTTCTTTCATCTTATTTCTCTTCGAATGTCCTCTTCATTTTTATCTTCTTCATCCATACTTTTGGGCTCATTTCCCTCTTCTTCATTTCCATTATCCTCTTAATCATCATCATCACTTCCTTGTTGACCACCTCTTATCAATAGTCCTTCATCATTTCTTTCAAACCCCATTCTCTTGAAGGTATTTGATTGTAAATCTTACCAGGGCCAATGTGATCACCAACTCCAACCAAGTTGATCATGAAATGTTGAAAGATTTTTGTAATGAAGCATCCATACGGTAAGTACTTGGTGGAAGAGGATTGCGTGGCTAGCATGTGTTCTATAGCCATGAAACCGGAGTTCATCCTCCTATGTTCATGAAGAGCAAGCATGACAAAGGAGTGCATATTTGTGATGGAAGACTTGTGCCCAACATTTGGAATAATGATGTTAGAAATCATATGACGTAGTAATCTCCCATAGGCATCAAATTTATTCACAGTCCTATCTTCAAACCTTCTTTCACTATATAAAATTTGATCAAATCATTTCTTATTCTTAGTGTAGAATCTCATGTCACCTTGAGGGGTTTCTAGAATGGTATTTAATAGCCTATCATCAAATGCAATATTTCTTCCTCCAATTCTAGACAATACCCATTGATGAGGTATATTATCGACTCTTTCAACTCTACCTTTATGTAGATTGGCATAGAATTCATAAATCATTTCAGTATAATATAGCTCATTAACAGTAAGCAACAGTGTCCACCAAATAGCATCAAAGAGATTTGGTATAGCTTCCATACCTTGCATATCATTCAAATCCACTCGGTGTCCAACATCAATTTTTCTTCGATTTCTTGTCCATTCTTCAAAGTTTGCAGCCTCCTTTGCAGAGATGAAACTATCTGGAGCCCTAATTCCAGAAGGTACCTTTTTTTCTTTTTCATCTTCCTCTACTGCTCCCTCCTTCTTCAATATTTACTCCTCTTCCAATGTTGGCATTCTTGGTTTTCACCCTTTTGAAGCAATCCCGACTTAGGGTTTCAGAAGAACTTGAATATGAAGATTTCTATTGGAGAGGATAGAGAGAGAGAGAGAGAGAGAGAGAGAGAAAACGATGGATTTTCTTGCTTGAGGAGGAGAGAAATTTGAAAGATTTGAGAAGAAGTGTGAAAATCGGACTGAGAAATCAGATAGGCTTTGTGAGAGAAAGGAGTCTCGGTCGAGAGAGTGAGAGAGAGGTGTGAGAAAAAGACAGAAATAAGAGGGAAGCTATGATGATTTGTTTTTATAAAACACAGCCCAACAATTTTAAAGAAATTTGTCGATCGATTTTAAAAAAACGGTCTTCCGGTTTTGTTGAAAATAAGAAATATGATGTTTGATTTTTATTGAGGTCGTCCGATTTTGTCGTCCGAATATCTTGGGAATTTTTGTGAAGAAAATCTTCAGTCTGATTTTGAAACTGGACGTCTGATTTTTAAAAGAGGCGTCCGATTTTATGAAAATTTTTGTAAGAACAGGATAAATAAGAGGAAAACATATAACTCAAACAACACATATTAGTCATGAAGTCTACCAATACCAAGTAATTTTCTTAAATAGCAAAAACGTTCTTCAGTGAGTGGTTTCGTAAAATATCGGCAATTTGATCCTCTGTGAAATATATTCTAAAAATACATCACCTTTAGCAACATGATCTCTAATAAAGTGATGTTTTATTTCAATATGTTTTGTTTTTGAATGTTGCACAGGGTTTATGGAAATGTTTATGGCACTAGTATTATCACACATAATAGGTATATTTTTAAAAGAAAAACCAAAATTAATTAAGGTGTGTTTCATCCAAAGTACCTGTGCACAGCAACAACCAGCTGCTATATATTCCGCTTCGGCAGTTGATAAGGATACAAATGATTGCTTCTTGCTGTACCAAGATACTATGCATCCTCCCAAGAATTGGCAATTTCCACTTGTACTCTTCCTTTCTACCTTACCATCGGCATAATCCGCATCGATGTAGGCAATAAGATCAAAACAAGATTGTTTAGAGTACCACAAGCCATAATCGTATGATGAAATTAAATATCTGAAGATACGTTCTACAGCTATTAAATGGGATTATTTGGGACAAGCTTGGAATCTAGCACACAAACATACCGCAAATACAATATCCAGCCTACTAGCCGTTAAGTAAAGCAAACGACCAATCATACCTCTATACCTTTTCTCATCAACCTTCTTACCTTTTTCATCCTTGTCAAGTTTCAATGATGAGGTCATAGGAGTGCTAATAACTTTTGCATCGCTCATCTCGAATCTTTTGAGAAATTCTTTGGTGCATTTCTCTTGGTTGATGAAGATTCCTTCTTTTGTTTGCTTGATTTGTAGTCCAAGGAAGTAGTTCAATTTTCCCAACATGCTTATTTCAAACTCATTTTGCATAAGGGAGGCAAATTCTTCACACAGAAATATTAGTAGCACCAAAAATAATATCATCTACATAAATTTGGACAAGAAGAAGACCATTGTTACAAGAGGTTTTTGTAAAAAGAGTAGTATCCACCACACCTCTTGAAAAATTGTTTGAGAGAAGAAATCCACTTAATTTTTCATACCAAGCTCTTGGAGGTTGGTTTAGGCCCTAGAGAGCTTTTGAAAGTTTGAAAACATGATTTGGAAATTTTTCATGGACAAAACCGGGAGGTTGTTCAACATAAACTTCCTCCTCAATATAACCATTTAGAAAAACACTTTTAACATCCATTTGATAAAGCTTGAATCCTTTAAAACATTGAAAAGTCAAAAGCATCTTAATGGATTGAAGTCTAGCAACTAGAGCAAAAGTTTCATCAAAGTCTACGCCCTCTTTTTGATTGAATCCTTGGGCAACAAGTCTAGCTTTGTTTCTAATAACTTCTCCGGATTCATTTAGTTTATTTATAAAAACCCATTTAGTGCCAATGGTGGGGTGATCATGGGGTCTTGGGACTAAAGTCCAAACTTTGTTTCTTTCAAATTGGTTTAATTCCTCTTGCATAGCAATAATCCAAAACTCATCACACAAAGCATCATCAATAACTTTAGGCTCAATTTGGATAATATTACAAAGTTGTCTATCAAGTACCTTCTTGTTCTTACCACTTGTGATACATCGCTAATGATTTTATCCTTTGAGTGCCCTTCGGGATATATCACATCTTGAGGAAGACTTTGAGTTTCTTGATAATTTTCTTGTTTTTCCTCAATCTCTTCTTCCTCCATAGCATGCTCTTCCAATGCTTGAGTTATCTATGTCATCATCATTTCTCTTTTCAGAAAGGTTAGTTTCATCAAAGTTCACATGAATGGACTCTTCAACACATAAAGTTGTTTTGTTGAAAATTCTATAAGCCTTTTTCTTTTGAAGAGTAACCAAGAAAAATTCCCTCATTAGATTTTTTATCAAATTTCCCAAGATTTTCTTTGGTGTTTAAAATAAATAATTTGCATCCAAAAACTTTAAAATAGTTAATTGAGGGGGTTTTGTTAAAAATGAGTTCAAAAGGAGTTTTTTGAAAAAAATGTCTCAAGAGAACACGATTCATAACGTAGCATGCGGTGTTAACGGCCTCGGCCAAAAAATATTTAGGAAGGGAGTTTTCACAAAGCATTGATCTTGCCATTTCTTGTAAAGTACGGGTTTTCCTTTCCACAACACCATTTTGTTGTGGGGTTTTAGCGGCGGAAAAATTCTGTGTTATGCCAAAATCATCACAAAGTTTTGTAAAATCTTGGTTGTTAAATTCTCTCACATTATCACTTCTCATAGAGATCAATTTACAATCAAGGGAGGTTTGAACTTTTTTGAAAAGTTTGACAAATTCTTGAAATGCCTTATCCTTTTGGCTTAAGAATAAAGTCCAAGTAAATCTTGAGAAATCATCCACTATAAAAAAAGCATACCTCTTACCACCAAGACTAGTGGTCCTCATTGGTCCGAATAAATCCACGTGAATGAGTTCTAAAGGTTTTGAAGTAGAAATCATTTTCTTTGGTTTAAAAGAGGTCTTAATTTGTTTTCCAAATTGGCAAGCATCACAAAGTTTAGCTTTCTCAAAGTGAAGTTTTGGCAAGCCTCTAACAAGTTCTTTTGAAGAAAGTTGGTTCAATGAATTCATACTAACATGACCAAGCCTTCTATGCCACAAAAATGCATCATCACATGAACCGAGAGACACTTTAAGTTTTGAGAAATAAGATCTTCAAGATGAAAGACATAGACATTTCCAACTCTTTTAGCAACAAAAATAGTTTTATTTTCATGCTTATCAATGATAGTAGAAGAATCACTATAAAAAAACAACATTTTTCCCATTGTCACACAATTGACTAATACTAAGCAAATTGAATTTTAAACCATCAATTAAAAGAACATCCTTAATAAAAGAAAAAGAATTGTTACCAATGTTTCCTATACCAATGATTCTTCCCTTCTTCTTATCTCCAAAGGTGACGAAGCCACTTTCGGTTTCTTTAAGCTCACAAATAAGAGATGTGTTCCTGGTCATATGTCTTGAGCAACCACTATCCAAATACCACTTAGTTGAGCTTGATTTGGGTTCCTACAAAAGAAGAAGTAGAAATGACTTTTGGTACCCATATCTTTTTGGGTCCATGAATGTTAGTTGAGTTTTCTTTATTTTCCAAAATGTTTTTATTCCCCTTTCAACTTTTCTTTTTATAAAGCATTTTGTTGCTTTATGACCACTCTTTTCACAATAAGTACAACAAAGGTGTGAAAGGGATGAGGAAGCTTTTACAAAATGTGTTTGTTTAGAAAAATTATTGGAATGATTATATCCAATACCATTTTTGTCGAAAGGTGATCTTTGAGAGCCAAGAAGTTTTTCAAAGTTTTCTTTTTCTTTTGTCAACTTTTCAACACCTAGGGTGAGATCACTCACCTTTTCCTTCAAATCATTGTAATCTACCATGCATTTCTCAAGTGAGAGGACTTTTTCACAAAGTTTTTTGTTTTCTAAAACGAGTTTTTGAAATTCTAATTTTGAGATGTCCTTTTCCTTTTTCAAAATTTCTAGATTCAAAAAGAGTTTTGTTTTCACAAACAAGTTTTGAATTTTCATTTGATTGGTTATCAATCTTATTCTTTAACTCCTTGTTCTTTTTGGTGATCTTTTCCAATTCATGATACATTTCGATAAGCAAAGAATTAAGATCATCGTATCATCATCAACAAGATCAGATAGATTTGAGGGTGGAGAGTGTACCTCATTTTCTAATGCCATGAAGCATAGGTTGGCCTTTTCTTCCCCTTTACTTTCGCTTGAGTCTTGATCCCAAGCTCCTATTAGGCCCTTGACTTTCTTCTTCTTCTTTAATGCCTCAAGCTTTGCTTCTAAAGCTCCTTTTTATTTTTCAATGGCTTCGGGACAATCGGCTACAAGATGATCAGTGCTATTGCATTCAAAGCACCTAGCCTTGAAGAGTGATGAACTTTGTCCTCCTTTCTTGAATGGAGGTCTCTCCTTTTGTGTTGAGGCCTTTCTTGTACAATCTTTTAAATTTCCTCATTACCAAGGCCATCTCTTCATCATCATCAATCTCATCTTCATTGTTTGATGAGTATGTTCGATCATCCTCATTTGCTTTGAGTGCTATGCTTTTTCTTCCTTTGTCTTCATCTTCCATTTTATTTAACCTTTTTATTTTTATTTCATAGGTGAGGAGTGATCCTATGAGTTCTTCAATAGAAAGTAGTCTCAAATCTTTTGATTCCTCAATAGCAAGAGTTTTTGGTTGCCATGCTTTTGGGAGTGCATCAAGAATCTTTTTATTTACTTCTCCCCTTGTGTACTTTTTCCCATATGCCTTTAGGCCATTTGTGATATTGGTGAACCTTGTGAATATTTCGCTAATGCTTTCATTTTGTTTCATCATGAATAGCTCATAATCTCTCACCAACATAGCCAACTTTGACTCATTCACTTCATTGGTACCTTCGTGAGTAACTTCAAGTCATTCCCATTTTGAAAACATTTCATGTGCCGAGTCGCATCCGCTCACTCTATTGTATTCATTAGCATCCAAGGCACAACTCAATATGTTCATAGCTTGAAAGTTTAGAGTCATCTTTCTTGAGTCAAGCTCATCATATTCTTCAACCTCCTTGACAATTCCATCATTTTTAGGAACATAAGGTCCTTTTTCTACAATACTCCAAAGATCAAAGTTAATAGAGTAAATATAAATTTTAATTCTTGACTTCCAAAAAGTGTAGTTAGTTCCATTAAAAAGAGGAGGCCTATTTGTAGAAGAGCCTTCTACATAGGGTAGGTTTAAATACTAACCATATTGAAAAAGATCTTTTGCTTCTTAGGATGTTAAGCCTTAAGAAAAAGACCCGCTCTGATACCAATTGAAAAACCTTAGGGGGGTGAATAAGGTTTTTGGCTAATTTTTGAAAACTGTTTTGTGTAATTAAAAGATAAACCCCCAATTTTGTTTGAGAAATAATTCTAAAACACTTTTTAATAAAATTCCTGACCAAATCTTATAGTTATGACAATCAAGCAAAAAACATAGAATGAAGAGGCACAACAATTTATAGTGGTTCACTCTCTCAAAGAGCTACATCCACTACCTTGAGTCAACACCCAAGGATTTTCCAAATCCACTATAATAAAAGGTATATAACAATCACAATTTTGAGGATCACCCACCAAGGGTTTTGCAAGCAACCTCAATCACCAACACAAACCTTTGATGTTAATAAAAGATAGAAGAGTTAAGAATAATATTTCCAAATGAGCTTGAGAAGAGAGGATACAACTCAATGCAATACTTCTACAAGCTCCTCTTCATTTCTTCTTTGATGATGATCAACAATGAAGCTCAAGGAGATGTATTTTTGAGATGGAAAGGTGTTTGAAGAAAATGTACTTTAAAGCTCTTTAAAGGTTCTTAAATGATCTCAATAAATATTTCACCAAACTTCTTACTTTTGCAGCTGATAAAAAAAATAATATATGTAGGAAGGAGAAGAAAGTAACCTTTGCACTGTGTAACGGTAATATTTTTCACAGTAAAAAGGAAAACCAGACGACCGGTTTCTAAAAGCGGACGTCCGAGTTAGAAACAAAAAGATTCGGATGCTTCTTACAGAAATCGGACGAACGATTTTTCTAAAAGTAGAAAAATCGGACGACCGGTTTTTTAAAAGGATTTTACAGAAAAGAGCTTTCCTTCTTATTTCAAAAATATGTATTCTTGATACTCTTTTAGAGAAAAGAAAACTTTCAAAGGCGTCAAAAACTCTATCAAGAATACTTGAATTTCAAGAAAAATTTATAGAAAGATATTTATGCAAAGAGCTTCATGTATGATTAATAATCAAAGATGAGAGTTGGGGAGTTTTACAAAGAAATACCTTAGCACATCCCTAACTAAGACACAAGTCTTCAAGGTCTTCAATGGCTTGATCTTTTCTCATCATTTTGCCTTGATCACCAACATCTTTTACTTCTAAGAGTATAGCCTTGAGACTTCAAATATGCTTCTTTTGTTCTATGGAAAATATGCTTAATACTCACACAAAGATATGTTAATCATAATGAAAATCATATGCAATAATGCCCTTAGGGCTAACAACTACAATCATTTAAATTTTTAATTAGAGCAAAAAAAGAACTGCCCATCTGTATAATTTTAAAACTGGCGTTGTAATTGTTTCATTAATAAGAGAGAAAGTATTAGAAAAATATAAAAACGTAAATTAAAATGAAAACAGAATATTTTTGTGAAAACAGTGGATGGAAAACCAATCATGTAGATCTCCAAAAGATACCTTAAATACCCACAAAAATCGCCTCAATCGGACGTCTGATCGCAAAGTTATGCCCCGTCAAAATTTTCAACTATACGGAACAAATTTTTTGCCTCGAATTGCATTTGGATCACATTTTTGGTGATGTCGTTGCATTTATCTTTACGAGAATTATAAAAACGAGTGGTCATACGTGTGAAACAGACCTCTGATCACAGAGTTATTCATTTTTCAAGTTTTCCAAATGCCTACATAAATTCTTTCTTTTTAATCAATATAAACAAAATAAACATAATTTGAAATATCTATAAACACAAAACTAAATAACATAACTAATAGAAATAAAAAACAAAAAATTTTAAACTGTTGAATTTCGCACAGGTTGTTGATAATGCACACGCTATGTGCGTTATTGACCACCTCAACACCCCCCATTGCCACGACATTGCCAAGTCATTAATCAAGATTAATCTGGAGATTTAATTGCTGATTACAGATAACACACGGCATGTATGTTATCATTAAGAATAACACACACGCTGTGTGCGTTATGACCCGTTTAAGAATAAGGGAAATGTGGCGTCTTTAGTTAATTTTTTTAAAAACGTGGCCAAAATTGGGAAAAGAACCCAATATTTGCTCATATGACTAATATGCCATATCTCACATAATGTTATTATTTTTTAAGGTGATCAATGAAATACTGCGTCTGACCAGCTTGTTAACAACCCTTCATAAGGAGGCCAAAACAGACGTTAACCTTAATGGTTTGTTAAGCTAATTTTGTAAGAATGTTTCTCATATTTTTTTCAGTGGTCAGAATCATTTGGTACATTTTTTACTATATTCTCTAATATATTCTTTTTATAACAATTTTATTAATATAAATTATATTAAATAAAAGATAAACTGTAAACTTAAAAAAATAAATTATTAAAGAAAAACTACTGTTAAAAAGAACATAATAGAAGATGCAATATGCGATACGTGATCGTGACGGCTTTCTTGGGCACTTCTTCTTTACTGGAATGATGTACAAAAGGATGGACGGTCTTTATATCTCTCTTTATTTTACCAAAAAAAGTAAGTCCATTGTGTAGGTTACATAATTCCAACACGATGGAAGGTCTTATCTTAGCTTAGGAATATTCATTTTGATCCTGAAAACTATGAGAATCCAAACGATTTTAATCCATCACGATTGAACGTGTGTATTACGATGAAAATTCAATACGTATTATATTTTTACATATGCACACCTACCGTATGTTTCATTAATGATTTTTTCTTCCCTTTTGGTTGATATTTTATTCATGCCGTACAAAGTTTAGAAGTTGTATGTGGTTCTCACTATTTTATTATCCAAATCAACACAATTTATGGCAAATTATAATAGATTTATTTGTTTGGCAAGATAGTATCTTGGTAGTAGAAGCATTTGAAAAACTTTAGCGGGGGTAAATAAGGTTTTTGGCTAATAAAACACTTTTTAAGCAATTTTAAAAAATTCAAACCTACAATTTTGTTTGAAGAAGAATTTAATAACTCTTTTTAATAAAATTCCTAACAAAACAAAATCACTTTCAAGATCAAGGATCATCACATAAAGGGACGTTTGAATCTTTTTGAAAAGTTTTATAAATCCTTGAAATGCCTCATCCTTTTGGCTAAAAAATAATGTCCAAGTAAATCTTTCGAAATCATCCAATATGATAAAAGCATACCTCTTACCACCAAATCTTCTGATCCTCATTGGTCCAAATAAATCCATGTGAATGAGTTCTAAAGGTTTTGAAGTAGAAATCATTTTCTTTGGTTTGGAAGAGATCTTAATTTGTTTTCCGAGTTGGCAAGCATCACAAAGGTTAGTTCTCTCAAAATGTAGTTTTGGTAATCCTCTAACAAGTTCTTTTGAAGAAAGCTGGGTAAGTAAATCTATGCTAACATGGCCAAGCCTTCTATGCCACAAAAATGCATCATCATCATGAACCGAGAGACACTTTAAATTTTGAGTAATAAGATCTTCAAGATGAAAAACATAAACATTTCCAACTCTTTTGCAACAAAAATAGTTTTATTTTCATGCTTATCAATGATAGAAGAAGAGTCACTTTCAAAAGCACCTTTATACCCATTATCACATAATACTAAGCAAATTAAACTTCAAACCATCAATTAAAAGAACATCCTTAATAATAGAAGAGGAGCCATTACCAATGCTACCTATACCAATGATCTTTCCTTTCTTCTTATCTCCAAAGGTAACGAAGACACTTTCGGTCTCCTTAAGCTCACAAGTAAGAGATACGTTGCCGGTCATTTGCCATGAGTAACCACTATCCAAATACCATTTAGTTGAGCTTGATTTGTGTACCTACAAAAGAAGAAGTAGAAATGACTTTTGGTACCCATATCTTTTTGGGTCCATGAGTGTTAGTTAAATTTTCGTTTATTTTCCAAACGGTTTTTACTCCCCTTTCAATTTTTCTTTTTATAAAATATTTTGTGACTTTATGACCACTCTTTTCACAATAAGTACAACAAAGGTGTGAGAGGAATGAGGAAGCTTTTATAAAACGTGCTTGTTTAGAAAAAAACTATTAGAATAATTATATCCAATACCATTTTTTACAAAAGGTGATCCTTGAGAATCAAAAAGCTTTTCAAAAAGCTTTTCCTTTTGTAAACTTTTCAATAGATAGGGTGAGATCACTCACCTTTTCCTTCAAATCATTATAATCTTCCATGCATTTCTCAAAAGAAAGAACTTTTTCACATAAATTTTTGTTTTCTAAAACAAGTTTTTGAAATTCTAACTTTGAGAAGTCCTTTTCCTTTTCCAAAACATCTAGAGATTTAAGAAGAGTTTTGTTTTCACAAACAAGTTTTGAATTATTATTTAATAGGTTATAAATCTTATTTTTAAACCCCTTCTTCTTTTTGGAAATCTTTTTCAATTCATCATACATTTCAATGAGTATAGAATTAGGATCATCATCATCATCAACAACAACAACAACATGATTAGATAAATTTGAGGGTAAAGATTGTAGCTCATTTTCTAATGCCATAAAGCACAAGTTGGCCTTTTCTTCTCCTTCACTTTCACTTTAGTCTTGATCCCAAGTTCCTATTAGGCCCTTGCCTTTCTTCTTTTTCTTCAATGCCTCAAGCTTTGCTTCTAAAGCTCTATTTTCTTTTTCGATGGCTTTAGGACAATCGACTACAAGATGGTGGGTACTATTACACTCAAAGCACCTAGCCTTGAAGAGTGAGGAACTTTGTCATCCTTTCTTGAATGGAAGTTTCTTTCCTCTTTTGTTGAAGCCTTTCTTGTAGAATCTTGTAAATTCTCTAATTACCAAGGCCATATCTTCATCATCATCAATCTCATCTTCATTGTTTGATGAGCATGTTGATATTCCTCACTCACTTTGAGTGCTATGCCTTTTCTTCCTTTGTCTTCATCTTCTATTTTATTTAATCTTTCAATTTTCATCTCATAGGTGAGGAGAGATCCTATGAGTTCTTCGATAAGAAGTACTCTCAAATCTTTTGATTCTTCTACGGCAAGTGTTTTTGGTTGCCATGCCTTTGGGAGTGCATCTAGAACCGTTCCATTTACTTCTTCTCTTGTATATTCCTTCCCATAAGCCTTTAAGCCATTCGTAATGTTGGTGAATCTTGTGAACATCTCACTAATTCTTTCATTTTGTTTCATCATGAATAGCTCATAATCTCTCAACAACATAGCAAACTTTGATTCCTTAACTTGATTGGTGCCTTCATAAGTTACTTCAAGCAATTTCCACATTTCATGAGCGGAATCGCATCCACTTACCCTCTTGTACTCATTAGCATCCAAGGCACAACTTAATATGTTCATAGCTTGAAAGTTTAGAGTTATCTTTCTTGAGTCAAACTTGTCAAATTCTTAAACCTTCTCGACTCTTCCATCCTTTTGAGGAACATAAGATCCTATCTCTACAATGCTCCAAAGATCAAAGTTAATAGAGCAAATATAAATTCTAATTCTTGACTTTCAAAAGGTTTAATTAGTTATATTAAAAAGAGGAGGCCTATTTTTAGAAGAGCCTTCTACATAGGGTAGATTTGAAATACTAGCCATTATGTAAAAGATCTTTTGCTTCTTAGGTTGTTAAGCCTTAAAAGGAAGACCTGCTCTGATACCAATTGAAAAACCTTAGCTTGAACTTACCTATCCTCAAGCATCTTAACCATATAAACTTCATTGGTTAAACGATAGTGGAGAAATTAAGGTTAACAAACAAGTGCTATTTCTATTAAGGGGCCATATAGTGATGAAATTCTTTGTGATGTGGCTCCTAAGCAAGCGGGGGATTTGTTTTTGGGACGTCCTTGGGAATATGATAGAAAACTTAGTCATGATGGTATGAAAAACACTTACACTTTTGAAAATGATGGAAATAAGTTCATGTTGAATCTTTTGGCTCCTAGTCAAGTCCTTGAAAAATAAAAGAAAATGAGAGGAAAAAAAAGATTAAGAGTGAGAAAAAAGAGTGAGAAAAAGAGAGAGTATTAAAGAGGGACAGAGAGTTGATGAAAAAGAAATGAGTGTTGAAAAACCTAGAGAGGAAAAATTGAAGAAAGACAAGAAACTGAGTGATCTAAAAAGTGATCATTGCTAAAGAGAAAGAGATGTTTCAATGCAAAAGACAGTGAGATCATAGAGGCCATTGAAAAAGAAGATTTGGTTTTACTTCTTTATTGCAAGGTACATTTGTTTCTACTAATGATCACTTATCTTCCATATCTAATGCTATAGTAAAGATCAGTAAGGAATTCAAGGTTGTTTTCCCTAAAGAGGAGCCCAGTGGACTACCTCCTTTAAGAGTAATTGAACATCAAAATGATTTGGTGACCGATAAGGTATAGAGTTATGCTACTTATGACAAGGAGCTCTATGCATTGTTTATCAAAAGACAACAAAAAACTCAACAAGAGGCATACAAGATGGACGGAATTCATAGACATTTGCAACTGTCATTTGGTACAATGAAGGTAAAGAAAATGTTGTAGTCAAGGCTTTGTCAACAATGCACACTTTAAACTCTACTTTACAAGCTTAAAAATATTTGGTTTTCAAATGCTTACTGAGTTATATGCTAGTGATAATGATTTCAAAGACATGTTTGATGCTTGCTGGTTGTGCCTAATGATAAGTATCTTATACATGATAGTTTTCTTTATCTTGAAGGTAAATTGTGCATCCCTTCTTGTTTCTTAGATTCTTGTTAATTAAGGAAGCTCATTGTGGTGGTTTGATAGGTCATTTTGGTAGTGCCAAAACTTATGACATTTTACTTGAGCATTTCTTTTGGCTTCACATGAAAAGAGATGTAGAAAGGTTTACTGATAATTGTTTAGAATGTAAAAGAGCTACATCTACATCTTTACAACATGGATTTTATACTTCTTTGAATGAGTCTAGAGAACCTTGTGTGGACATATCTATGGATTTTATATTTGGACTACTTAGGTTTCCTAAAGTTATAGATTTTATATTTGTTGTGGTTTATTTGTATGACATCTTGATTTATAGCAAAACTTATGAAGATCATTGGCATCATCTTAATCAAGTTTTGCTTATTTTGGGAAATGAGAAATTATATGCTAACCTTGGAAAATATGAGTTTTATATGGAAAATGGTACTGTCTTAGGTTATGTGGTGAGTTCTCAAGGTCACCAAATGAACAAATCTAAGGCGTATGTAATCAAGGAAATGACTAGATTAAAATGGGAAGCTTGTTCACCTCATCTTCAATTTGCTTACAATAAAGCTCCCCACTCTACTACTCTTTACTCTCCTTTTGAAATTGATTATGGTTTCAATCTTTTAATTCCTTTTGATTTAATTCCTTTCTCTATAGATCACGCGTTGAGGTTGGGTGAAAAGAGGAAGACGGAGTTTGTCAAGTATATCCATTCCCAAAACCATGGTGATATTAAAGCTAACAACAAGAAACTCGTGGCTAAAAGAAATGTTGGAAGGAAACAATTAGTCTTTGATCCCTAAGTTTGGGGTTGGGATCACCTCAGAAACGAACGATTTTCTTCTGAACACAAGTCTAAGCTTGATGCTTGTGGCGATGAACCTTTTCAGTTTCTTGAATGCTTTAGTTCTTATATAATTGATCTTCTGGGTGAACTTCATGTTAGTGCTACTTTCAATATTTTTTACCATTTTTTGTTTGATGTAGATGGAGATTCGAGGATGAATCTTTTCAAAGGAGAGGCGGATGATATGAATCGGGATGAACAAGAAGCTAAGGAATTTATTCATGGCCTAATCACTAGAGGAAGGGGAAGAAGATCAAGGCACATGATGATAGCTTGGCTAAAGGAATGATTTCTTTCATTAAAGAAACAATGACAAATAGATTAAAGAGCTAGAATGAAGGCTTGAAAGATGAAGGAAATCATCCCATGTTGCTTATGGAAGAAGAATAACAAAAGAAAGATAGAAACAGATCTACCGTTAATGGTAGGCCCTGACGCTACCATCCCTAGTAGGCTTCTTCCTACAAATATCTTAACGATTGAAGACCTACCACGTACATTAGGGTATACCCTACCGTCGCCGGTGGGTGCCAGGATTATTTCTAATGCATTGTTTTTTACGATTTTTAAGGTTTAAACTTCATTTTCAGTTGTTAATTAAAGGTTTAATTGGTGTTTAGAGTTTAAGTCATAGTCAAGAATTTAATAACTCTTCTTAATAAAATTCCTAACCAAACAAAATCACTTTCAAGATCAAGGATTATATAATAACCATAAAAAGGAAATATAAGTCACAAAGAGAATAGACAGGATATTTATAATGGTTCACTCTCTCAAAGAGCCACATTCACTACCTTGAGACTTAATTCAGGGGTTTCACAAATTCACTATTTTTAAAGTAGTATACACAATACAAAATGAGGATCACCCTTCAAGGGTTTTACACCAAAACCTCAAAGATAACACAACACAACAATACAATAATTATCAAAGGATCACCCAAAGAATTTTCTACAAAACTTTGATCACAATGGAAAAGATATGAGTAAGGAACAATGTTACCAAATAAGCTTGAGAACAGAAAGATACAACACAATTGAATGCTTCTACAAGCTCCTCTTTTCTCCTTCTTTGATGGATCATCAATAATGAGAATCTAAGCCTCATAAACCCAAGATTGAGAGGCAAAAATCTTTCCTAATTTGATAGGAAGACCCTTGAGGAAAATAAAGTCTCAAAACCCCAAGTACAAAAAACTAGAAGACCTAAGATCATCTTCGAAGATTCTATGCTTTTGCTAAGTGAAATTTGGTATTACTTCCTCGCTTTGTAAACTCTTATTTGTTATATTATGATACATTGCAATATATACGTAATGAATATGTGGATTAGCTTTAGATAGTTTGATCATTGTTACGAACTTTAGTATTTTTATTCAAAAAAAACATTACGTGTTTTATAATGCATGCAAATATTTTTTAAAACAAATGAAGAAATAATAGGGAGGTTTCAAATCATTGCAAATATTTACTTTTCAAAAAGAAATTATTATTACGATGGTTTAAAAATGCCGCAAAATATGGATAAAAACCGCCTCAACCATTAACGGCAGTGTGCGGGAAGGTTATTAGGAAACCACAGCCAATTATTTAACTGACCTTTGATCTGGAAAACCACCGTAAAACCATTTAGAGGACTTTGTAAACCCCCGCAAAACCGCAAAATAACCCCCACAAGTTTGCCTATTTTTTTAGTGTCAATTGAATCAAAATATACGAACTCTACGACTCAATCAATGAAATGAATTAGAATGATCAATCGAGTTCCGTAAATTCATCAACCTAAGGTAATCAATTGTTCACATCTAAGGACATTAACCCTTAGTAAGCTAACTAAGCAAAGGTGAAGAACCCTAGAGACAAAGAGAATTATTTCTCAACAAAATTCATCAATAGTTGTTTACAAGAGGAGGCATAAGTAGGTATTTATAGAGAAAACCTATTCCTCTTCCTAAAAGATAATAGGAATTAAAAATACCTAATTAACCTTAAAATAAAAGTTAATTACAAATTTGAAAATAAAGAAACCAAGAATTAATAAAAAAATAACTAGAATTGACAAAAAATAAGTTGTAGATTTGACCCGGCTGGGTCTGGCCGAGAAGGTGGGCGGGTGAAGCATTTAAACTTCAAAACGAGCCACTATAACTATATACCTACTGGGGATCGTAGGGTGGGAGCCTATTGTCGCCGGTAGGCTCTGTTTTAGCCTTTCTGTTGCGATTATGGATCTCTTCGGTTATCGGCTTTGTTTGACCTTCAAAACGTCAGACTGGTTCTTGGTGTCTGTAGAAACATTGTAGAGAATTCCCTAAGTTATACAATGAATCTTGAATCTCCTCAATTTGACTCCTATACTGAAAGTTATTGCCATTTTACCGGAATGGGTCATCTTTGCAATCGAAGGTAGAATGTTTGGTTTAAGACTGGTTATAGGATATCTAAATAAAATATCTATGCATGAGCTATAACATTCTGGAAAGCTAAAGAAGTCTTATACAATCTTCATGAAGATTCCTTGTTCATTAGAAGTCATCAAAAGCCCCAAAATGGAGTTCTTCCAAAATTCTATTTTATCTCCATTTTAACCATTCTTCTAGCTTTAACTCTTGGACTTGAGTCTTCCAAGAATTCATGCATATCTGTGGTCATATCATAATCCCACATTGCTTGTCTATTAAAACTACCTTCATAATACTCCTTATGTAAAGGAAAGGGTTAAGCCTTTTAAGGTGTGAGAAACGTGTAGGGGTTGGGCCGTTTGTCTTGCTATAGGCTAGTAGCCCAATTTGGAACCTAGCAAAGTCATTTTTGTTAGATTTCTCAGAAATAGTGTAGTTTTTGTTTTGGCTTTTGTGGGTTAAAAGTTTCTCTACACTATAATTCCTTAAAGTGAGTTAGTGGATTTGTTTCTCCTTTGCCATGGACATAGCTCAATTGAATGAACAACGTAAATCTTGTGTCTTTTCTTTATTGCTTTCATATTATTTTTTCATACCATCTCCTTTATTAATTTTAGGTAACACAGTAAGTTATTGACGACAAAAGGAACTATTTTTCTACCTAACATACCAACAAAATGTCGACGAAATAATCGGCAACATAAAATTGCATTAAAAAATGCGAGATAGATCCTCAAGAAAAATACCGACAGAACATTCAGTTGTCAGTTAACTTACCGACGAATTTCATCAATGAAATTGTTGTTGTCGGTAACTCAATTTATAAACGATGATTCGTTACTACGTTTTTGTCACTACTAATGTTCAAAATAAAGTACCAACATAATTATGTGAATGTTCTATCGATAATGAAATGCCCTAAAAGGACAAATTCACCCCTTCCCTTATTTTCACCAAAATCTTATTCCCCTCACCCCACCCCACCCCCTTCTCTTCCCGAGCTCACCCCACCACTTTTCTTTCTCTAGTATCCTTCTACGCCCTCCGCCAAGCTCTGACTACTCTATACCCCTCTCTCCTCTATTTTCGTATCCAAAAACTTCACCCCTCTCTCTCTCTCTCTCTCTCTCTCTCTCTCTCTTATTGCCACTGCTTCTCGGTTCATCTCCCACTATTCCTCAGGAAATCTCCGTTGTTGTATCCCAAAAATAGAAGCGCATCTATACCAGGGTAGAGTCTAGGTTTGAACCATATCTCTATTCCCCAAATTGAAAAAAAAAAAAAAAACTAGGGCATAGTCATTAAATTACTTTGTTAATTTAATTAATTTGTTTGGCTCAATTTAGTAATGAAATAACTAGGGCCCAGTTAATTAAAGCATTTAGCCCAAAAAAAGAGTTAATTAAGGCATTTTCTAAACTATCCATTCATGTTTTTGCAGTGATTAATAAAAATCACTCCAGATTAATGATTTACTTTGGTGACAAAAGACCGATTATTCTAGACTACTAAAATGATCAAAAAGCCCTTATTATAAATAACAAAATTTCTCATTTTGGATATTTCGAAGTACGACCATGTTGAATTGACCTCTAGAATACTCAAAGATAATAGTTTTTGTACCCTATTGGAGTTAAAACGAAAATGATTCTCTGTGCTTGCACCCATCATTAAGTTTATGAAGTTATGTACTAGCACATTCCTCAATAATATCTGCTATCATTAGACTTCCAGTCCGATATTCAATTACTCTAACTTGTTTCTGCTTATCTCAAAGAGAGACCATTAAGCAATCATTTATAGACATATTCTCGAGGCTTTGGATTGTAGGATATCTCGGACAATCATAAAAGAGTGATTATCATAAAAGCATTAATCATACAAGTTTCTCTTGAATACCTAAGTCCATCTACCTAACATACGTAGTATATCGATCCCATTCATAGTGATATATTCCTATAGCTTATCAAGGCAGTTAAGTCATTAGTTCGCTACACTGCTAACTGATATGAATATCATAAGGCACTCATCCATGTTGTCGCTGTGATAGTCTTAATTTCTCTTCTTTATAGTAACCTTTGTAAAAATTATATCATGGGGTTCAGTTTTACTTACTCTAAGCAAACTTGCATAGTTAGTCAGGAGATAGACATTAACCTAATGTAAGTCATCCATTAAGGAAACAAATTTGCAATAACCTTTTACCTATGATGGCATGCCCAACTCCATCAGAACGGAAATAAATTACTTATATATCTCAAGTAATAAAAGTCTAGACTTTATTGTGAAGTACGGCTCATCCCGTGGACTATCTAATATACGTCAGCCTTTTGAAGGTAATTGTGCATCCATATTCAGAAACTTGAACTAAGAAATAATTATTTAATTAATATATTCCAATATTACAAAATAGAGGCTTTTTGAGCTTACATCCCAACAAACTCACACTTGCAAAATAAGACTACTTTATTCCATAAACCCTAACCCCTAAAGCATCAAAATGCCGCTTGTACCCCATCTCTGCTAAAGGCTTGGTAAAAGGATCAACTGTAGATTCTTCTCGGAGGAATCTGCTCCACCATGATCTTCTGTTTCTGGACAAAATCCACGATGGAAATGGTATTTCCTTCCGATGTATTTTCCCTTCTTGTGGTTTTGGGATTCCTAACATTCGGTACTATCCCGTTGATTTCACAATATAAGACTATAGGTCTATCCATATTAGACACGATTCCTAGTTCTGCTAGGAACTTCAGGAGCTAGACAACGTCTTCGGATGCTTCAGACGCTGCTATAAATTCATGTTTCACAACAGAGTTAGTAATACAAGATTGCTTGACGCTTCTCTACAAAATACCCCCTCCTGGCAGAGTGAAGACATATCCACTAATGTAGTTTCATTCGTATCTATCATCCTTTCGAGTATATTTCCAGTTACTATTCTAATAGCACACGTGGTATTGGAATTATATGGAATAGAATCCCTTTCCATCCAGAATCTTTTCTACCCAAAATGGAATAATCCTCCTTTTATTTTAGTGTCTGGGAGGAAAGATAGAATGGAATTATAATTTCTTTTTTTTTTTTGGAAAACTTATTATTTAATGTCAGAATGGATGAAATTATGTATAGTATGACCTAAACCTCCTTCAATATCAAATGTATTTTCAAACTGCACCACATATTAAGGCTCCAAAAAATTCAAATACTTTATTGAAGTGTAAGTATTCATATATATACGCTTACACACACACATGTAAGTATTTTCAATCTTATGACCTAAATCCCCTTTCAATATAAAATGTATTTTTCAAACTGCACCACATATTAAGGCTCCAAAAAATTCAAATATTTTATTGAAGTGTAAATATTCATATATACACACACACACACACACATATGTATAAGATTGGAATTAGTCATAAAATAACTCATTTTTATTATTAAAATAAAAGGAAGTACGATACATAGAAATTAAAAAGTTACAAAATTATTATTTTAATCATTCAATTTTCTCATTGTCATGAATTAATTAAGCATACTATATGTAATACATGGGAGGTATAATAGTCTATACACTTTTTAAATGATTCCCACCCATCCTAGAAAGCTTTTCCTTAACCTTTCATGGGGAAAGGTTTTTCCAACTTCATCCTGGAATAGTCATTCCTGAGGAATAGTCTTTCAAACTTTGAGTGTACATACCAAATGTAAGAGTGGAAAAAGAAGTAGGAAAACTCACTGTGTTCATGTCCATTCCCATGTACCCAACATAGTGTGAAACTTGAACCCTATATGCGATATGTATGATGCGTTTGTAAGCTATATAAATAAGTATGAGCCTAAGTACCCATGATTACCCTTGGGATATCCATTTTGGCATAGCAAGCACGCTTTTTGAGTAGGGATCGTGGGCCTGCTAGGCTTTTAACTTGCAGTCTCGAGCCTATGGGTCCGAAGCGCTCTTGAACCTACGAGTCTAGGGTGTGACATTATATATATGGTATCAGAGGATGGTTATACCAGTCGAATGTGTGGGAACTAACTGCTACATCAGCGGTAGCTATCTCTAGAGAATCCCGTGTGGAACTAAGTGTTACATCGGTGGTAGCAAGCACTAGAATCCCGCACCCTTATTAGGTCCTGGGTTAAGTGTGATGGGCACCTAACGAGAACATTAAGGCCTTAATTAAAAGGGGTGAATGTGAAACTCTAATCTCACATCAAATATGTATGATGTGTTTGTATGCTATAGAAACATCAAGCATAACCTTAATTCTTACTCGTTATTGTTTCCTAATCACTCAACAATTTCTAGTGTCCTATGCATACCAAGATTTGACAAAGAAAACTTAATGGCTATAACCATAGAAATATGGAAACCTGTTTAAATTTCAGAATTTAAGACATGATGTATTTGAATTGAAATCCTCGACATTAATTTAAATACGTCATGCCTTACATTGTGAAATTTAAATATGTTTCCATATTTCTATGTGTAATGGTCCTGGATGTAATTCTTATTGTTGTGTGAGCAAATATCCAGTAATATATTCACATTTTTTCTCAAAAAAAAAAAAAAATCATCTACATTAAGAGAGTATCTTGGTGTTAAATGACAACAAATGTCATTTCAAATAATATTTTCCTAATTTGCACACTATTTTCCATAGATTTCAATAAGTTAAAATATTAAAGTAGTCCACATAATGATAAACATAAATAAATTCTTTCCATAATCTAGGAAATTACAATTGCATTGTCATGTAAAGATATACATTTGATATATATGAAATTCTTGCATTTAATTACAACTTGCATCTCCAAATCCCTATATATAGTTGTCAACATTCCAAGTTCAAACCACAAAAATTATTTTGCTACAAACTCCTTCCTTGTAGCTACTTCTTTTTGCTACTTTGTGCGATTTATGTCAAAAAGCAAGGTCAAATTCGCCTTTATAGAGAATGATGCAAAAAGGCAAGCAGTATACAATAAACAGAAGAAGGGTCTCCTCAATAAGGAAAGTGAACTTACTACACTTTGTGGAATTAATGCTTGTTCAATTGTTTATATCAATTTTGATTCTGAACCTAACGTATGGCTTGGCTACTCAACAAGTGATATTACAATTCAAGCATTTGCCGGAGATGATGAAAGAAAGGCAAATGTTGAACCAAGAGGCATATTTGAGGGAAAGAATTATGAAACTAAAAGAATGGTTGAATAGGCAATTGTCAGAAAATCGTGAGAAGGACCTTGTGGAATTGATGTTTAAGTATTTGTTGACTGACAAAAGAGAGCTAGATATGTTGTCACCTACCGATCTTGATGATCTTGAGAAAAAAATTGAGAAAAAGATGATGGGCATCAATTCAAGGCTTAAAGTTATTCTGGATGGAGATGAAGCACAAAGCAATCCCACACGACCCTAGTACAATGGTTCAAGGACCAGACCAACCCCGTGAAGAATATGATATATTTTAAGTTAGAAAAGGATGTGTTTTCTTTAATATATGAGCACATGCATGAAGAATAAAAAAAATGTGAATTTTTTTATGTGGATTGTTTTTAGTTTGGAATAAAGGAATTTTCTTATTATTGAAATTTCGTGGAAGTTATAACGTGCCAATAGGTGCTCTGCTTAATAGACGGGTTTATGGGTGATATAGTCGGCCATGTTGGTTTCATTATCATTATATTTAAAAATTTGTCTTTGACATACCTTGATATCTGAAGCAAATTTTGAATAATGAATTTTATATTAGGTTTGAATAATTTATGACTAAATAGTAATCAAGATTTGAAATTTTCATTTTTAATTATTTTTCGGAAAGAATTTGTCTTAAATTATGTCAAAAAAGTTTTGGAAACAAATGATTTGTTTCGTCGTTAAAATTTTGCAATGAGGTTTTAAAAGTATATTGTTTCTGTCTCCAATGCATCAAATTTATAATATAGGACGATGTACAAAATGAATCTATATATTGTCCCTACAATGATAATTTCTCCTAGTGTATAATCAATCTAACCTGGTCCACATATCTATGTGTTAAGGAGATATGTATTAATTATATCCATTTTATATGATTTGTCACTTTAAGACAAGACACAAGAATTGAAGAAAATGATTTCGTTGTCTAAATTCAAAATGAAATTAACTAAAAGTTACTTTTTAACTTGTCATTGATAGTTCTAATGAAAGTTTCTAAACAATGTTTAATTCTAATAAGATAGAGTTCTATATGGAAAAATATCATATAATGCTGTTTTGATTTTCACAGATATTTTGAGACAAAAAAGTATGTATATCAGAAACGATAGATAATATGAAATGGAGGTAGTTTATGCCAATAAAATTACTACATGCTTTGATTTTTTAAAGCTAGACGCAGGAAAATACAAATATCTGTAACCAAACATTTTGGCCGTTAAAACTCCAATTTTGGTCGCCAAGACCCTTTTTGACAAAAATACTTGGTTGCTGTGATGTTGCAAAGGCTCTTAACGACCAAAACTTTTTATTTGGTCGCAAAAAGAGACCCAATAATGACGAAATTTGTCATCATTGAGATGTTGCTTAGCAAGGAAATTTTTTTGCCCGCATCGCCTTCCAAATTTCGTTTCCAAAATGTAATTTGGTCAACAATGCATTGTCAAAGAAAAGGAATATTAATGTTTGTTGCTAAACTCATCTTTACGAAATGTTAGTTTTTAATTTTTAAAAACAATTATACTAGAAGGTTCGATCCGGTAGCCTGCGAACCATTTGAAACCCAATGTGGGAAATAATTGTAGTTAGAAAATAATTTTATTGCCATTAGTTAGGCTTCAGTGCCACTAAAATAATAACTAGTCCTTAGTGAGAAAAATGATTTTTCGTCGCCAATGACTAGCTTTTGGTGAGGAAAAATATCTGTTGCCAAAATATATCTTTTAGCTCGGAATACTGACAATAAATATTTGGTCACCAAAGGAAAGTATTGGTGAGGAAATTCATATTTTCTCAGTACTGTTATAAATTTTGGTTGGCAGATCGTTTTTTCTTTTTTCTTAGGTAAAAGAAATTTGGACGTGAAAGCTCTAATTCTATAGTGATAGAAAATTTTAGTTGCTCACTGATCCCTTTGGCAAAGAATTCTTTTTCCAAGAAAAAATGTTATCACTTATACTCCATTTTCCTGTAATCCATTGTTCTAATGTTAAATGATTAATGTTCATTCTAAAATCATTGGACCAAAGAAGAAATAAACAACATTGAATTAATCACATTTTTCCTTTGAGAAGAAGAGTTGTGGTCATAGGTAAAGAATGATGCTACACAATGTTATAGATCTTTGCAATTTTCAAACTTGGGAGCGACTCAAGGCATCTTTGAGATTTATCCAAATTACAATTTTATGGTTCTATTTTATATAAATTACAAATACATCCTTATCATTTGTATACTCATAGCTAATTAATCCCTACAAGTAAGTTTGGTAAAAAAGCGTATCATAAATTAATGATTCTGTAGTAAAATGTTTCAATTCATCTTAAAATATTATTTTGTTGGTTAAATTATTGTTTAATATTATTAAAATAATAATATCATCCATTACAAAAATTTGATTCACAAAAAATATTTTAGGAAGAATATTATAGCCTTATTATTCAGTACCGATAAAAAAGTAGGCATATAAAATGATATAATTTTATTAAGATTTTAAATTTTTTACTACAAAATAAATATTTTCAGACAATTTTTCGTATTGAAATTAGTAATAGGGATAATTAATTTTGAATAAACAATAAGGATGTATTCCTAACTTATACAAACTAAAGGGATAAAATTGTAATTTGGACAAATCTAAAGGGGGAAATGTAATTATGAAATAATTACATGTATGTATTACCTATGAAATTTGGGAAAATTTAACATTCATGATCATCTAGTATATCCGATCGTTCATTCTATAGTACACTTTCTTTAACTTTCCCTCTAAGGTTGATCTTTTAGAGTTTAGGATTTATCTTTTATTCTGTAGGGTTTAATTAATAAAACTACTATAAAAATTGTGTATTAGAGAGTGTACTAAAAGATGTACTAGATGATCGAGTCAAAAATTTGGCGACTAATTTTTTTGGCACTAAGACTACACAAGCTTAAAGTGTAAAGTTATTCCACCAAATTTAAATCTAGAAAGAAAAAGGTGATCCTTTCAGTGCACGAGTTCAAGCTACAATGTCATCTCAAGTCCAAATGATGAAATCGATGCTCCTTCTACACAAGCCTAAACTGTAAAGTTACTTCAAATCTAAATGTTGCAAATGAATGCACCTTGACTGCACGAGCCTAAACGACAAGTTATTTTACCAAGTTTAAATCTGGAAAGAAAAAGATGCTCCTTGACTGCAAAAGCCTAAACTACAAACTTACTTCAAATCTAATGAAAAAGAAGATGTTCCCTGATTGCACTAGCATAAATTGCAAGTTACTCCTGACACACATGAGTATAAAATTTTGTCAAGGCAACCATCGAAAGTGTAGCATGTGGCTAAACTGCTAAAACACTCTAACAAATCAAAATTAGTAAAAATGGATATTCCTGGTCCATACGATTTGAAACTTTGAATGGCTAAGAGATCTCTTTACTCAAACTTTCAACTTCATTTGACTTGATTCCTTAAGATTTCTTAAGATACTAAGGAAGCTTGGAGAAAAAAAATCTAAGTTCAGTCACAATTTTGAAACAAATTTGTTTGGATTGCGCTTTGTTACTGGTGCTCCTAATATTTTTCTTTGATTACAAAGTATGTTCTTCTGCTATCCATTCTTCATAATGTGAAATAATGTCGGAAAGATCTTCATGAACTTGGGCCTCGATCATTGTTCTTTCTTCTGAGAGAGGTGTCCTCTACTTCACAACTTCTTTGAACTAAAAATTTATCCATGCATTGATGATAACTTCTAAGTTGATGTAGTTGCCTTTTTTGATCAAGTGGTTCTATAGAAGATGAACAACGTCACCATGAAGATGACCGAGTATAGGTAAGCCTCCATTGTCTTTCAAATGGACACTTGTTGGTGGTCGTGGAAAGTACTAGATAATGTTTCAAATGTCTTTCAAATGTACTAGATGATCCGATCGAAAGTTTTGTAGCCAATTTTTTTGTCACCAAAACTGCACGAGCTTAAATTGCAAAGTTATTCCACCAAATTTAAGGTTGGAATGAAAAAGATATTCTGATAAAAAATTTGATGGCCAATTTTTTTGTCACCAAAATTGTACGAGCTTAAATTACAAAGTTATTCCACTAAATTTAAAGCTGGAAAGAAAAAGATGATCTTTTTAGCGGAGGTGTTTAAAATGCAAAGTCATCTCAAGTCCAAATGATGAAATCGATGCTCCTTCTATACGAGCCCAAACTGCAGTGTTGTTCTAAGTCCGAATGTTGCAAATGAATATACGTTGACTGCACAAGCCTAAACGACAAAGTTATTCCACCAAGTATGAGGCTGGAAAGAAAAACATGCTCCTTGACTGCACGAGCCCAGATTTCAAACTTACTTCAAATCTAAATTATGAAAAGGAAGCTGTTCCTTCATTGTACTAGCATAAACTACAAGTTACTCCAGGCCCACATGAGTATAAATTGTGTCAAGGCAACCACCAAAAGTGTAGCCTGTGGCTAAATTATTAAAACACCCTAATAAATCAAAGTTGGTAAAAATGGATACTCTTGGCCCATACAAGTTAAAACTGTGAATGGCTAAAAGATCTCTTTACCAAAACTTTGAACTTCGTTTGACAAGATTCTTTAAGATTTCTTAAGATACGTTGAAAGCTTAGAGAAAAAAAATCTAAGTTCAGTCAAAATTTTTAAACAATTTTTTTGGTTTGCGCTTTGTTGCTGGTGCTCCTAATATTTAGCTTGGATAACAAAATATGCTCCTCTGCTGTCCATTCTTCATAGTGTGAAACAATGCCGGAAAAGTTTTGATGAAATTGGGATTCGATCGTCGTTCTTTCTTCTAAGAGTGGTGCCCCATACTACACAGCTTCCTTGAACAAGAAATTGATCGATGTGATCGGTGATGAGTTATAAGTTAATGTAGTTACCTCTTTAATCAAGTATTTCTATAGAAGATGAACAACTTCACCATGAAGATGACCGAGATTGGCAAGCCTCTAATGTCTTTCAAATGGACATCTTACTGATAATCATTGAAAGCGTATTTGTAGAAGTACACAATCCCTTGCAAGACGCTTTCAAGATATTATAGTTGTGGTCATTGGTAAAGAATGATGCTACACAATGTTATAGATCTTTGAAATTATCAAACTTAGGAGCGACTGGAGGCGTCTTGTGCATACTCTCAATGCTGTAATGTGTAACTTGTTGGGCAACTGAATTCATGAACTTCATTGAACCTCTCTGTTGACTGTTCTTTGATCGAGTGAAGGAAGTTCGTCAAAGCAATTCGGAGAACGATTAGTTGAGGTGAGAAACATCGAAGATTTCTGAGATCGCGGACTGCTGAAGTTGTTGCTCGTGTCTATAATCCTTCATGGGATGTTGTTGTTGTCTCAGGAGAATGAGTACTTTTAAAGTTGATATTTCCTGATGCGTTGACCATCCTTCAAGCTCTGTCACTGAAGTCTTTGGAAATGAGATTCCATGCTTTGAAATCGACGAGCATTGAAACAATTCTTGATCCGATAACTAATAGCTGTTTCTGTCAAGGGGCTCACATATTTGTCAGAGACTAATTTGTAAGCCATCAAATTTTTGTCATCCCAATGGGTCTTCCAAAAACCTTGGGTTGAGAAGACTTTGGATTCAAAGAGTGTATCATGATTGGCTTAAAAAGTCTTAATTTCAATGTTAAATTAATTAATGAGTGGTAATTAAAAAAGTGCAATAGTTTGACAAACAATATACATATTAGATTTCAAAATTTTAAATTGAGAAAAAAATTAAGTACATGTTAACCACTTAAGTGATTTGCAAAAATTGTTATCAAATACACTTAAATATTAAGAGGTGGATACTTTCAATTATCAAACACACTTAATTCAATAAGTTCTTTATTAATTAATTTTAAGAGATAATTTAATTTAACGTAGAAGCGGTGACAAAATGGATATTTTGGGACCAATTTGATCAATTTTCATCATTTAATATAAAATTATAAAAGTGAATCCCTCATCTCCAAGTTGAATGTGACTTGCAAGAGGTCACGCAAAAGTCCGTGGCTTTTTTTCATTTGGAGCAGGCAATAGATAGTATCTCGGATCAGATTTGGCCGTTTTTTAAATTTCAATCTATCTTCATTCTTCACTATTTCCTTCTTTATTAATGGTAAATTAAAGAAAAACAAATAAAAACCTTCTATGAAGAAAAAAAATAACAAATCTTGAAGGAACTTTTTTTTCTTAACATAAATTGATGTTTTATTTTTTTGCGGGCTTCACAGAATTAATCCGAAATACAAAGTGAAATATTTGTTTGTGCAACCTGTTGACAAATGTTTGTCAAGACCAGGAATGTTGTCCTCATGAGCAATATTTGAACTTGCAAATAATGTTTTATCTTTTTTATGCGCATGGATAGTACTTTACATGAATGTATTATCATGTCCTACATTATAAACTAAGAGAAATTGGCTATAGGTAAGCATATATCAGTTTTCCTTTTTTGTTTATAGTCATAAGCTTTTATTTCAGCTCTTTTATAAGCATGAATTATTTTAGATATTGTAAATATAGCAATTTAAAGATTTTATGATAGAATGCGGTGTATTTTGACACATTGATGCAATAGAACGGTAACAATTAATTAGTTAAATTCTTTAAGTAATGTAATAAAAAAGTGTAAAAAATACACCAATTGTTTTTAATGAAATCATTGAATTATTATAAATTTGGAAAATTAAAAATAATTCATGGTTAAAAAAAGCTAAAATAAAAATTCTTTACTATAAACAATTAAATAAATTTCAAGCGCTATAAATAAAAAAGTAAAAGCAGTTAAAGGGCCAATTTCAATTTTTTTTTTCTTAGCCTTGTTTTCCAAAAAGGCCACTAAATTGGCTACAAAACTTTTTTTATTTGGAATGGGGCCATAATGCACAGTGGTTGTGCGTTATTACTAATGATAACACATAATCACTGTGCATTATCAGTCAATCTCAGTTTTATAACTTAATATGCCAATATGGCGGATAACGCACAACAGTCATGCCTTACATACCAGTAATAACGCACAAATGTTGTGCGTTATCTGCCACATCAGTTTTTATAAAATTTTTTATTTTTTTAAAATTTTTCTAAGAACTGAAAATTTCTTTATATTTTTTTAAAACTTATAGTAATATAATTTATTTAAAAAGATTGTATTACATTATTTAACTTATTTTGGTGTTTTTTTTAATGATAATATTTATAACTGTTTTTAAAGAAAATATGTTTAACTTGTGACCATTTTATGAAAAAAAATAGGAAGAAGTAATAATAAAGATATTGTAAATTTTACTGTCAAAATTTAGAGCAATGAAGTAGTAGTTAGAAGAAATTCAAGGAAAAATTTCATTAATAGAAACACTGTTTTATTACAACACTTTCAAGAAAACGAACTTATATATTGCTTGAACCGAGGTTATTACAATTTTTTCTATTATGTCCCAGCATGTGGCATCTACCACATCTTGGGAGAGAATCCGGATTTCTATAATCCATTTCCTCCTGAAATCACGTGTCCTATTTCCTACCCCGTTCTTTGTTCATGTTTGGTGGATAAAATGTTAAATTAAAAGGAGCATCCCTCCAATAGTTCTCATTCAAGACCAGATGAAAATTCTCTTGGTATGTTCTTCTGTACGTTTCTCGCGAATATATATCCGGCGCATAAGTATCTACTCTCATACCATTTTCTCAACAATAAGTAATAATAAGTAATAACGCATAGCAGTTATGCGTTGTCAGTCACGATAACGCGCAACCATTGTGCGTTATCATCCACCTTAACACCAATCATCGTCACGTCCTTGTCACGTCAGTAAACAAGCTTAGTGTCCGGATTAAGTTTGTTATTAGGTATAACGCACAATGAGTGTACATTATCTAATTTTATAACGCACAATGGCTGTGCATTATGGCCCCTTTAGGGATAACTAAAAAGGTTGGCTACTTTATTAGCTAAAGGACTAGTAATAGAAAAAAAAAAAAAACGGCCAATTTCTCATTAATTAAAAGTGCTTGTGGCCCGTTGCTATGCAAAATGATGTCGTAAGAAGAGGATGAATTGGTAATTTAAAAACTTTCGCAAGTTTGAAATGGTGTTTAAGGTTAAGCAGAAATTAAAATGTTGAAATCGTAGAAAAATCAATTTTAATTATCAAGCTACGTCCAAGTAATTCCTAAAAAAATATTAAAACAAAAAGGAGCTTTGTTCAAGTAAACTTGTTATAATAGGCGAAGCCATACATGAATGACTAGATGGGCCAAAATTCATATAAAAACTTTATTGAGAATATTGTGCGAGATTTCTGGGGATTTTCTCCATTGTACACTCAAGTTGTATTAGGAAATTAATGTAGTTGTTTATCTTCGAATTCTCATCATCAACTTGGAATATGCCAAGATGATTGGAATTAGATTGTAATTAGATTAGGAAGTTTCCTACTTTAGTTAGACCAAAAAGTGTATTCATCGTTGTGAATTTTTTTTAATGCAGAGTTTTTCTTTTTGCATAAGAATCCATTTTTTCTCACAATAAATAAAGACAAAGAGAAAGAAAAAACCAGTGTTATTTCTGATATGCAGCAAGAGACTCCAGTACAGAAAAGTATGGTGAAGAAGGATGCATGTTATGTAGTATCCTCATATGGATCAGGACAGATTATCACTCAGGCCCAATTGAAAGAAAGAGTTCCAAGGAAATGACACAATTATATTGAATGGGCCAAAGTTGTGAGATTAGCCCTCCGTTCAAAGAAAAAACTAGGATTCATCGATGAAACAATTTCATTACGTGAGAATGATCCTGATAAGGAACAGGAATGGTGGGCAATTAAAAATTAGGTAACTGTTGGATTCTCAACACAATTGAACTAATCCTATGATCGTCTATGAATTATTCTGAGAGCGCAGATGTGTTGCGGGCAGATCTCAAACAATATTTTTTGGTGGGTAATGGTCCGTAGAAATATGAAATGAAGGCCATGTTGGCAAACCATAAACAAGGGGGAGATTTTATAAACACATATTACAGTCGTTTACAGAAAATATGGGATGAGTTACAGAATTACATGCAATTGCTAGTGTGGGATGCTACTACTCACATTATCAAAGAAAAGGGTGGAGGGGCAAGTTTACCAATTGTTTTGGGAGCTCAATTGTTTGCGTATTTCTTTTTCAAGTTACTCCATTTCTTTTCTCACTTCTTCCTCGTAGTGTCGCTGAGAAACAATTCTTTACATTATATATAAGTATAGAAACAAAGTGTAATAAATACGTTTAATAGCAAAAGAATATGTAATCAAATCCAATTGAAACTATGCAATTATACATGAAATACATTTTTTATAAAAGAAAAATTCAGCTATCATTGTTCAAGACAAGAGAAAAAATTTTTAAAAAAATAAGATTTTTCAAATCAAATGTCTTTCCCATTCTTTGACTTTAAAGAACAAGTTTACAGCCCAACAATAAAAGAACTCTTATGATCACTATGTTTCATTATGGTAGGTGAGGTGGCAAATATTTGATATCCACTATTACAGCTTACTTCAATTGGATTTAAACAAGAAATTTAACTTTTTCTGTAGTAGTTGTTAATTTCTTTAAGAAATGAAATATTTATTCTGCAAAAGAAGAGTCCATAAATGCATAGCTTCTTCTTGTTATAGTAAATGAGAATGAGATGCAAACGAGTCTCTAGAATAATTCTTCATGAAATAGTGAATCCAATTCTATTATTGTTATTCTATTGAAAGAAAATAAGTATAAAGTATATAACCAGCACAAAATATTTTAGCCAATCAAGAAATCCAATTCTAATGTTCTGAAAAAATGTGTAAAACATAAATATAGGGTTGGATGATTTCATAAATTAATATATTTTGTCAAGTGATTTGATAACCACGATCATCATGTACAAAGATTATTCCAGATATGCAAACCTGATCGACATCATACAACTCTCTAGCTTGAAAGTAGAGAAAATAAATTAAGAAAATGGTATACTACATTAGATATGACGATAATGTTTGTTATAAGTGGAAAGTTGAAATCAGTCATTGATGTCTCAAAGAGCAATCCAACTATAAAACCAAATAACACAAATTCTAATTCCATTAGATGAACTAGCACTAAATTTAGACAACCAACATCATTCTTAGAGTCTAGTGTATACCAACTTTTATGGTTAACATATCATAATTTATAAATAAACGGAATTGAGTACAATAAAATTCCTAACTCAATTAAATGGTAAAAAAAAGAGATTAAAAATGGCTACACACAGGTGTTTTCTCTCAGCGCTTGTCAGTAAATTCAAGAGTTGGACCCTCTAATTCCACATCTTCACCGAATAGGATTCTTTGATGTTTTTCGAGCACCTTTGATATCTCTTCTTCACTATATTTGCAGTGAGTGTAGAGATAAACATCACAAAGTGAGTAGTCCTTTTGAAAATTTTCTTCCTATATTAGAGAAGAACAAGGTAATCATATATAATAACTAACATAAATAACATTAACTGATATTTATATAATGATAAATTGCTAAAACCCATAGTTAAATTACTAGTTTTCTCTTATAAAATCTTGTCGGGATAGATCGTCCTAAATTGTATGAGCCCCCTAAGCTTCCTTGGTCACTTATTTTGTTGGTTGACATAATCTTAGAGATGGTCTTGTATCCAACATTATCCCATAATTTCCGCAATGCATTGTAAAATTCAATCTTCATGATGTTACCCCTTTTATTCCCATTTCTAATTTCATCCATCAAAGTTGTATAACTTTTACCTCCTTTTGTTCCCAACTTTCTCTCACTATGAAATCATACTTCACGTTTCCATATATCTTCTTTTGCATATTTACAAGTACATATCAATTTCTATCGCTTTGAATATTTCTTTTAAAAAATTATAATACAAGCATAAAATAAACTACTCACCACCCAGTCAACATACCTATATCTAGGGATGGCAGTGGGGTTGGCGCCTCGGCCCCATCTCCACCTCTCTACTTTGTTCCCATCCCCAACCCATTCCTGTTCTTGGGTATGAAATTTATCCCTATCCTCAACCCAACCTTCCATTTTTCAGCCCCATCCCAAACCATCCCCGTCAAATCCACTAGGGGAATTGGAGATCCAAATAGGAATAACATATATTATTTTCAATATCCAGTGAATAGAGTAGAGATTGAGTGAATATGATGTTTAATTTAGTATTTTTTTTTATTCTTACAACTCTTTTGTTACTATTTAAATTAATATTTTACTTTAAAAAATTATATCTATATATATCTAAAATGGGGATGGGACGAGTTGAGGATGGGGCAAGTGAGCGAAATAGAGATTGATTATCGTATTTTATATTTCCTAAATTTCAAGATTTACAAATTTAGATTCTACAAGTATTTGCATCTATATTATTTGTTTTTATATTAATCTTTTGATCATTCTATATTGATCAAACGTATTTAAATTTGCAGTTTATATTGGAGGTCGTCTCTAATCGTGCACGATTGGTTCCTAACTATAGTTGCACTCATATCTTCTACTTTAAAAGAGGTAATTTTTCCTGTGAGTGATGGGTAATCACTTCTCTTTGGTAATTGGGGATTACCTTGTTTTTATTTTTATTTTTTGTAAAATTTTTTATTATTTAATGAATGTTGGTGAGTGATTAATTCATATGTACTATTTTCTTAAAATTTGGAAAAGTTTGAGCGTCTCTTTATTCTTGGAAAGTGGTCATTATATTAACGAAATGTTGCCAAAATTTTAGTGTAGTTTAGTCCTCCAGTCTGTAAATCCTCGATCGTCACTTGGATTAGGGAACTTCTTTAAAAGAGTTTTGATGTAATTTCGCATTACTTGTCTATTAAAACTACCTTTGTAATACTCCCCATATAAAACAGTGGGTTAAGTTTTTTAGGGTGTGGGAAATGTGCTATGGGCTAGTAGCCTAATTAGTGGTCTAAGTCATTCTTGTTGGGTTTCTTGGGAATAGTTGTAGTTTGTGGGTTGAGATTTTCTCCATTGTAATTCTCTATAGTGAGTTGCTAGATTTGCATCTCATTAACACATGGACGTATGTCGATTTATCGTACCATTTAAATCTTGTGTCTTCTCTTTACTACTTTTCACATCAGTTTTCTTCAGAATCTCGTTTATTTATTTCAGGCCCAACAAATTGGTATGAGAGCCAGGTTACACAAACAAGATTTTTTTTTGTGGGCATTGAGAATATTTTTTGTCGCGGAGAATGAGAAGGTACACAAAGCAATTACTACAACTTATGGGTGATATATTATCACCAATGCTTGAAAGACTCGATGGGTGACATCGGGATTTTGTTTGCAGGAGAGGAGTCTTCGAAATAGAAGTCAAGGTGGAGATTTGTTAGGATTTGATTTATATTCTTAATTCAAGTTGAAGACTATTATATATTTACTTAGATTCCTAATTCATATTGATTAGATTAGGGAACTTCTTTAAAGGAGTTTTATGTAATCCCATATTACTTGTCTATTAAAACTACCTTTATAATACTCTCTATATAAAGGAGTGGGTTAAATCTTTTAGGGTGTGAGAAACATGGAGGGCTTGGGTTATTTATCTAACTATAGGCTGGTAGCGAATTCGGTGCCTAAGTCGTTCTTGTTGGGTTTCTCCGAAAAGTTGCTTGTGTTTTGGGCTTTGTGCGTTGAGAGTTTTTTCTATACTATAATTCTCTACAGTGATTTAGTTGATTTGTTTCTCTTTTGCCCGTGAATGTAAGTCGATTGATTGAACCACGTAAATCTTGTGTTTTCATTTTATTGCTTTCGCATTATTTTTCCGCACTATTTCGTTGATTTATTTCAAGTGCAACAAATTGGTATCAGAGTTAGGTTATATAAACGCGATTGTTCTTGTGGGCATCGAGAGGATTTTTTTGATGGAGAATGAGAAGGTACACAAAGTAATTACTACAACTTACGGGTAATGTTTGGAAGCTATGAGCTTGATGAATGTTATAACCAATACTTGAAGACTCGATGGGTGATGTCGAATTTGGTTTGGAGAAGGAGAGAAGTCTTTGGTATAGAAGTCGAGATGGAGATTTGTTCGGATTGGACTTATATTCCTAACTACAAAAACTAGAAGACCTAAGATCATCTTCGAAGCTTCTATGCTTTTGGTAAGTGAAATTTTTTATTACTTCCTCGCTTTTGTAAAGACTTATTTGATATATTTTGATACATTTCACTGCAAACTCTTATTTGATATATGATACATTCAATATGAATGTAATGAATATGTGGATTAGCTTTAGATAGTTTGACTTTAGTATTTTTATTTAAAACAAATTGCGGGATTTATAATGCATGCAAATATTTTTTTAAAAGAAATGAAGAAATAATAGCAGAGGTTTCAAAACACTACAAGTATTTACTTTTTAAAGAGAAATTATTATTTTGAAGGTTTAAAACCGCCACAAAATAGGGATAAAAACAGCTGCAACCATTAACGGTAATATGCGGGGCAGTTATTGGGAAACCACCGCCAACCATTTAACGGCCCTTTGATCTTGAAAACCGTCGTAAAACCATTTAGCTGGGTTTGTAATCCACTGCAAAACCAAAAATAATCCCCACAATTTCGCCTAATTTGTTAGTGTCAATTGAGTCAAAATATAAGAACTCTATGACTCAATCAATGAAATGAATGAGAAGGATGAATTGAATTCTGTAAATTCATCAACCTAAGGTAATCAATTGTTCACATCTAAGGACATTAACCCTTAGTAAGCGAACTAAGCAAAGGTTAAGAACCCTAGAGACAAAGACAATTATCTCTGAACAATTTCATCAAAATTCATCAATAGTTGTTTACGGCATAAGTAGACATTTATAGAGAAAACCTACTCCTCTTCCTAAAAGATAATGAGTATTAAAAATACCTAACAAACCTTCTAATAAAAGTTAATTACAAATTTGAAAATAAAGAAACCAAGAATTAATCGAAAAAGAAGTAGAATTGACGAAAACTAAGTTGTAGACTTGACCCGATCAGGTCTGGCCGAGAAGGTGGCCAGGTCAAGCCATTTAAGCTTCAAAACAAGCCATTCTAACTAGAGACCTACTGGGGTGGGTAAGGTGGGAGCCTAATATCTCCGGTAGGCTCTGTTTTAGCCTTCCTGCTACGATTTTAGATCTCCTAAGTTAACGTCAAACTGGTTCTTTGTGTCTTTAGCAAAATTGTAGAGAATTCCCTCAGCCTTCCAATGAACCTTGAATCTCCTCAATTTGACTCCTATAGTAAAATTTATTGCCATTTAACTAGAACATGTCATCTTTTCAATTGAAGGTAGAATGTCCAGCTTAAGACTGGTTATAGGATATCTAAATAACATATCTATGCATGAGCTATACCGTTCTGGAAACCTCAAGAAATCTTATACAATCTTCATGAAGATTCCTTGTTCATTTGAACTCATCAAAAGTTCCAAAATGAGTTCTTCCAAAATTGGTCAAGAAATTCTGGTTTATCTCCGTTTTGACCATTCTTCTAGCTTTAACTCTTGGACTTGAGTCTTCAAAGAATTCATGCATATCTGTGGTCATATCATAATCCCACATTGCTTGTCTATTAAAACTACCTTCACAATACTCCTTATGTAAAGGAGAGGGTTAAGCCTTTTAAGGTGTGAGGAACGCGTAGGAGTTGGGCCGTCTGTCTAGCTATAGGCTAGTAGCCCCAATTTGGAACATAGAAAGTAGTTTTGTTAGATTTCTCCGAAATAGTGTAGTTTATGTTTTGGATTTATTGGGTTAAAAGTTTCTATACACTATAATTCTCTAAAGTGAGCTAGTGGATTTATTTCTCCTTTGCCATGGACGTAGCTCAATTGACTGAACGACATAAATCTTGTGTCTTCTCTATGTTGCTTTCACATTATTCTTTCACACTATCTCCTTTATATATTTTATGTCCCACACTAACTTATTGACGACAGAATGAATCGTTTTCCAGCCTAACTTACCAACAAAAATCAACGAAATAATTGGCAACTTAAAATTGCTTAAAAAAATGAGGGATAGATCCTCAGGAGAAATACCGACATAACATTCCGTTGTCACTTAACTTACTGACGAATTTCATCAATGAAATTATTGTTGTCAGTAACTCCATTTATAAATGACGATTCGTTACTACGTTTCTGTCACTACTAATATGCAAAATAAAATACCAATATAATTATGTCAATATTGTGTCGATAATGAAATACCCTAAAAGGACAAATTCATCTTTTCCCTTTTTTTCACCAAAATCTTATTCCCCCACCCCCTACCACCCCACCCTTTCTCTTCCCGAGCTCACCCCAGCACTTTTCTTTCTTTGGCGTCCTTCTACGCCCTTCGCCAAGCTCTGGCTACTATATACCCTCTCTCCTCTTTTTTTGTATCCAAAAACTTCACCGCTCTCACTCTCTCTCTCTCCCTCTCTCTCTCTCTCTCTCTTGTTGCCACTGCTTCTGGGTTCATCTGCCACTCTTGCTTAGGAAATCTCTCTTATTGTATCCTAAAAATAGATGCAGATCTGTACCAGGGTAGAGTCCAGGTTTGAACAAAATCTCTATTCCCCAAATTTAAAAAAAAAACTAGGGCGCACTCAGTAAATCACTTTGTTTATTTAATTAATGTGTCTGGCTCAATTTGGTAATGAAATAACTAGGGCCTAGTTACTTAAAGCATTTACCCAAAAAAAAAAAAAAGTTAATTAAAACACTTTCTTAACTATTTATGTTTTGGTAGTGATTATTAAAAATCACTCTAAATTAATGATTTACTTTGGTGACAAAAGACCAATTATTCTAGGTTACTAAAATGATCAAAAAGCCCTTATTATAAATAACAAAATTTATCATTTTAAATATTTCCAAGCATGAACATTTTGAATTGGCCTCTAGAATACTCAATGATAATAGTTTTTGTGCCCTATAGGAGTTAAAATGAAAATGATTCTCTGTGTTTGCACTCATCATTAAGTTTACGAAGTTATGTACTATCAAATTCCACAATAATATCTACTATCTTATGACTTCTAGTCCGAAATGTAATTACTCTAACTTGTTTCTGCTTATCTCAAAAAGACACCATTAAGCGATCATTTATAGACATATCCCCAAGGCTTGGGATTGTAGGATATCTCAGACAATCATAAAAGAGGGATTATCATAAAACCATTAATCACACAAGTTTCTCTTGAATACCTAAGTTAATATACCTAACATACATTGTATATCGATCCCATTCGCAGAGATATATTCCCATAGCATATCAAGGTAGTTAAGTCATTGCTTCGCTACACTACTAACTCATATGAATACCATAAGGCACTCATCCACGTTGTAGTTGTGATAATCTTAGTTTCTCTCCTTTATAATAACCTTTGTAAAAATGATATCACGGGGTTCAGTTTTATTTACTCTAAGCAAACTTACACAGTTATTCGTGAGATAGACATTAACCTAAGGTAAGTCATCCATTAAGGAAACAAATTTGCAATAACATTTTACCTATGATGGCATGTCAAACTCCGTCAAAAGGGAAATAAGATTACTTATATATATCTTAAGTAACAAAAGTCTATACCTTATTATGAAGCATAGCTCATCCCGTGGACTATCTAATATATGTCAACCTTATGCAAGTAACTGCACCGAACTTCACAAACTTGAACTAAGAAATAGTATTTATTTAATATACTCCAATATTACAAAATAGAGTCTTTCTGAGCATACATCCCAAAAAACTCCCACTTGCAAAATAACACTACTTTATTCCAGAAGCCCTAACCCCTAAAGCATCAAAGTGCCGCTTGTACCCCTTCTCTACTAAAGGCTTGGTAAAAGGATAAACTGTATATTCTTCTCGGAGGAATCTGCTCTACCATGATCTTCTCTTTCGAGATAAAATCTACGATGGAAATGGTACTTCCTTCCAATGTACTTGCCCTTCTTGTGGTTTTTTTATTCCTAACATTCGGTACTATCCCATTGCTTTGAAAACATAAGACTACAGGTCTATCCATATTAGGCATGCTTCCTAGTTCTGCTATGAACGTCGGGAGCTACACCCCCTTTTTCGATGCTTCGGACGCTGCTAGATACTCATGTTTCTCAATAGAGTTAGTAATACAAGATTGCTTGACGCTTCTCTACAAAATAGCCCCTCCTAGCAGAGTGAAGACATATCCATTAATGTAGTTTCATTCGTATCTATCAGCCTTTTGAGTACACTTCTAATTACTATTCTAGCAACGCATGTGGTATTGGAATGATATGGAATAGAATCTCCTTCCTTCTAGAATCATTTCCTACCTAGAATGGACTAGGAATCCTCCTTCTATTTTAGTGTATGGGAGGAAAAGATAGAATGGAATTATAATTTCTTTTCTTTGTTTGGAAAACTTATTGTTTAATGTCAAAATGGATGAAATTAAGTACAATATGACCTAAATCCCCTTTCCATATAAAATATATTTTTCAAACTGCAACACATATTAAGGCTCCGAAAAATTCAAATATTTTATTAAAGTGTAAGTATTCATATATATATATATATACACACAAACACACACATATATATAAGATTGAAAATAGTCATAAAATAACTCTTTTTTATTATTAAAGTAAAAGGAAGTACGATACATAGAAATTAAAAGGTTACGAAATTATTATTTTAATCATTCAATTTTCTCATTGTCATCAATTTATTTAGCGTACCATATGTAATACATGGGAGGTATAATAGTCTATACACTTTTAAAATGATTCCCACCCACCGTAGAAAGATTTTCCTTAACTTCTCATGGGGAAAGGTTTTCCAGCTTCATCCTGGAATAGTCATTCCTGAGGAATAGTCTTTTCTATTTTGAGTGTACGTACCAAACGTAGGAATGGAAACAGAAGTAGGAAGACTCATTGTATTCATGTCCATTCCCATATACCCAGCGTAGTATAAAACTTGAACTCAATATAGGATATGTATGTGTTTGTATGCTATATAAATGAGTATGGGCCTAAATACCCATGATTACCCTTGGGAAATCCATTTTGGCATAGCAAGGACGGTTTTCGAGTAGGGATCGTGGGCCTGCTAGGCTCATGACTCGCGCTCTTGAGCCTATTGGTCTGAGGTCCTCTTGAGCCTACAAATCTAGGGTGTGACATTATATATAAGGTATCAGAGCATGGTTATGCCAGTAGGACTTGTGGGAACTAAGTGCAACATCGGCGGGAGCCATCTCTAGAGAATCCCGTGTGGAACTATGTGTTACATCGGTGGTAGCAACTACTAGAATCCCACACCCCTGATCTAGTCCTTGGTTAAGTGTGATGGGGCACCCACCGAAAACATTAAGGCCTTAATTAAAGGGGGTGAATGTGAAACCCCAATCCCACATGATACCTTGTAGAAGCATCAAACGCAACCTTAATTCATAATCGCTATTGTTTCCCAATAACTAAAAGATTTGTAGTATCCTCTTCACACAAAGATTTGACAAAGAAAACTTAATCGCTATAACCATAGAAATATGGAAAGTTGTTTAGATTTCAAAATGTAAGACATGACGTATTTGAATTGAAATCCTCGATATTAATTTAAATACGTCATGCCTTACATTGTGAAAATTAATATGTTTCCATATTTCTATGCTTAATGGTCTCGGATGTAATTCTTAATTATGTGCGAACAAATATCTAGTAATATATTCACATTTTTTCTCAAAATAAATAAAAAAATAAAAATCATCTACATTAAGAGAGTATCTTGGAGTTAAATGGCTAAAAATGTAATTTCAAACAAAATTTTCCTAATTTGCACTAAATTTTCCATAGATTTCACTAAGTTAAAATATTAAATTGGTCCACATAATGATAAACATACATAAATTCGTTCCATAATCTAGGAAATTACAATTGTATTGTCATGTAAAGATATACATTTGACAAATATGAAATTCTTGCATTTAATTACAACTTGCATCTCCAAATCCCTATATATTGCTGTCAACATTCCAAGTTAAAACCACAAAAGTTCTTTTGCTAGAAACTCCTTCCTTGTAGCTTACTTCTTTTTGCTACTTTGTGCAAGTTATGTCAAAAAGCAAGGTCAAACTCGCCTTTATAGAGAATGATGCAAAAAGGCGAGCAGCATACAAGAAATGTAAGGAGGATCTCCTCAATAAGGTAAGTGAACTTACTACACTTTGTGGAATCAACGCTTGTACAATTATTTACAGTAAATTTGATTATGAACCTGACGTATGGAAGAACACTTTGGCTGCTCAACAAGTGATATCGCAATTCAAGCGTTTGCCGGAGATGATGAAAGAAAGGAAAATGTTGAACCAAGAGGCGTATTTGAGGGAAAGAATTATTAAACCTTAAAGAACAGTTGAATAAGCAATTGTCAGAAAATAATGAGAAAGACCTTGTAGAATTGATGTTTAAGTGTTTGTTGATTGACAAAAGAGAGCTAGATAAGTTGTCACCTACCGACCTTGATGATCTTGGGGAAAAAATTGAGAAAAAGATGATGGGCGAAAATTCAAGGCTTAATGGAAATTCAAAGAAAAAAGTTATTCTGGATGGAGATGAAGCACAAAGCAATCCCGCACCACCCTAGTCCACTGGTTCGAGGACCAGACCAGCCCCATAAAGAATATGATATATTTTAAGTTGGAAAAGGATGTATTTTCTTTAATCTATGAGCACATGTACGAAGAATAGAAAAAAGAGTGAATTTAATCTCTGAGCACATGTATAAAGAATAAAAAAAGAGTGAATTTTTTTATGTGAATTATTTTTTAGTTTGGAATAAAGATTTTTCTTATTATTAAATTTCGCGGAAGTTATAACGTGCCAATAGGTGCTCTGCTATAATAGACTGGTTTATCGGTGATATAGTCGGCCATGTTGGTTTAATTTTCATTATATTATTAAAGTTTGTCTTTGATGTACCCCAATATTTGAAGTAAATTTTGAATAATGAATTTTATAATAGGTTTAAATAATTTATGACTAAATAGTAATCAAGATTTGAAATTTCATTCTTAATTATTTTTCGGAAAGAATTTGTCTTAAATTATTTCAAAAACAAGTTTTGGAAGCGAATGATTTGTTTTGTCGTTAAAATTTTGTGATGAGGTCTTAAAAGTATATTGTTTGTCTCCAATGCATCAAATTTATAATTGAGGACAATGTACAAAATGAATCTATATATTGTCCCTATATTGATAATATCTTCTAGTGTAGAGTCAATCTAATCTAGTCTACAAATCTATGTCTTAAAGGGATATGTGATCTGTCACTTTAAGACAAGACACAAGAATTAAGAAAATGATTGCGTTGCCTAAATTCAAAATGAAATTAAGTGAAAGTTACCTTTTAACTTGTCATCGGTAGTTCTATTGAAAGTTTCTAAACAATGTTTAATTCCAATAAGATAGAGTTCTATCTAGAAAAATATCATATAATGCTCTCTTGATTTTGACAGACTTTTTGAAACAAAAAAGCATGTATGTCCAACACGATAGATAATATAAAATGGAGGTACTATATAGCAATTAAATAACCACATAGTTTGAGTTTTTTTAAGCTAGACGCAAGAAAATACAATATTTGTGACCAAACATTTTGGCCGTTGAAACTCCAATTTGGGTCGCCAAGACCTTTTAGTGAAAAAAATACTTGGTTACTGTGTTGTTGCGAAGACTCTGGGCGAGCAAAAATTTTTAGTTGGTCGCAAAAAGAGACCCAATAGTGTGTTGCTTAGCAAGGAAATATTTTGCTAGCAACGCCTTCCAAATTTCGTATCCAAAATGTAATTTGATCAACAATGTGTTGTCAAAGAGAAAGAATATTAATGTTTGTTGCTAAACTTATCTTTATGAAATGTGAGTTTTTAATTTTAAAAAACAATTAATCCAGAAGGTTGGGTCCGGTAGCCCGCAAACCATTTGAAACCCAATGTGGGAAATAATTGTAGTTAGAAAATAATTTTATTACCATTAGGTAGGCTTTAGTGCTACTAAAATAATAACTAGTCCTTATTGTAAAAAATGATTTTTCGTCGCTACTGATACCTTTGGCGAAGAATTCTTTTTCCAAGGCAAACTTTTATCACTTATGCTCCATTTTTTTGTAATTCATTGTTCTAATTTAAATGATTAATGTTCATTCTAAAACCATTGGACGGAAGAAGAGATAAACAAAAACATTGAATTAATTACATTTTTCCTTTTAGAAGAGTTGTGGTCATAGGTAAGGATTGATGCTACACAATGTTATAGATCTTTGCAATTGTCAAACTTTGGAGCGACTCGAGGCGTCCTTGAGATTTTTCCAAATTACAATTTTATACTTCTATTTTATATAAATTACAAAACATCCTTATCATTTGTATACTCATAGCTAATTAATTCTTACAACTAAGTTTAGTTAAAAAAAGTGTATTAGAAATTAATGATTGTGTAGTAATACGTTTCAACTTGTCTTAAAATATTATTTTGTGGGTTAAATTCTTGTTTAATATAATTAAAATAATAATATCATCCATTACAAAAATTTGATTCACAAAAAATATTTTAGGAAGAATATTATAGTCTTAATATATAGTAGTGATAAAAAATTAGACAAATAAAATGATAGAATTTTATGAAGATTTTAAATTTTTTGCTACAAAATCAATATTATCTGACAATTTTTTCGTATTGAAATCAGTAGTAGGGATAATTAATTAAGAATACATAAACGATAAAGATGTATTCGTAACTTATACAAACTAAAAGGATAAATTGTAATTTTGACAAATCTAAAGGGAGAAATTTAATTATGAATTAATTGCATGCATGTATTACCTCTAAAATTTAGGAAAATTTAACACTCATGATCATCTAGTACATGGTCTAGTTCACTCTATAGTACATTTTCTTTAACTTTACCTATAAGGTTGATCAATTAGTGTTTAGGATTTATCTTTTATTCTATATAATTTAATTAATAAAGCTACCACAAAAAGTGTGTATTAGAGTGTACTAAAAGATGTACTAAATAATCGAGTCGAAAATTTGGTGGCTAACTTTTTTGGCACTAAGACTACACAAGCTTAAACTGCAAAGTTATTCCACCAAATTTAAATTTAGAAAGAGAAGGTGATCCTTTTAGTGCACGATTTTAAAATGCAATTATCTCAAGTCCAAATGATGAAATCGATGCTCCTTCTACACAAGCCTAAACTGCAAAGTTGCTTCAAGTCTGAATGTTGCAAATGAATGCACCTTGACCACAAGCCTAAAAAGTTATTTTACCAAGTTTAAAGCTGGAAAGAAAAAGATGCTCCTTGACTGCAAAGCCTAAACTGCAAACTTACTTCAAATCTAAATGAAAAAGAAGATGTTCCTTGACTGCACTAGCATAAACTGCCAGTTACTCCTAACCCACATGAGTATAAATTGTGTCAAGGCAACCACCAAAAGTGTTACATGTGGCTAAACTGCTAAAACACTCTAACAAAAAAAAGTTGGTAAAAAAAGATACTCCTGGCCCATACGATTTAAAACTATGAATCGCTAGAAGATCTCTTTACTCAAACTTTCAACTTCATTTGACTTGATTCCTTAAGATTTCTTAAGATACGTAGGAAGCTTAGAGAAAAAAAAATTTAAGTTCACTCACAATTTTGAAACAATTTTTTTTAGTTTGCGCTTTGTTGCTGGTGCTCTTAATATTTAGCTTTTTTTCCAAAGTATGTTCTTCTCCTATCCATTCTTCATAACGTGAAATAATGTCAGAAAAGTCTTGATAAACTCGGGCCTCGATCATTGTTCTTTCTTCTGAGAGAGGTGTCCTATACTTCACGGCTTCTTTGAACTAAAAATTTATCCATGCATTGATGATAACTTCTAAGTTGATGTAGTTGCCTTTTTTGATCAAGTGGTTCTATAGAAGATGAACAACGTCACCATGAAGATGACTGAGTATAGGTAAGCCTCCAATGTCTTTCAAATGGACACTTGTTGGTGGTCGTGGAAAGTACTAGATAATGTTTCAAATGTCTTTCAAATGTACTAGATGATCCGATCGAAAGTTTTGTAGCCAATTTTTTTGTCACCAAAACTGCAGGAGCTTAAATTGCAAAGTTATTCCACCAAATTTAAGGTTGGAATGAAAAAGATATTCTGATAAAAAATTTAATGGCCAATTTTTTTGTCACCAAAACTGTACGAGCTTAAATTACAAAGTTATTCTGCTAAATTTAAAGCTGGAAAGAAAAAGATGATCTTTTCAACGGAGGAGTTTAAAATGCAAAGTCATCTCAAGTCCAAATGATGAAATCGATGCTACTTCTATACTAGCCTAAACTGCAAAGTTGCTCTAAATCCGAATATTGCAAATGAATATACCTTGACTGCACGAGCCTAAACGACAAAGTTATTCCACCAAGTTAAAGTTGGAAAGAAAAAGATGCTCCTTGATTGCACGAGCCTAGACCACAAACTTACTTCAAATCTATATTATGAAAAGGAAGATATTCCTTGATTGCACTAGCATAAATTCCAAGTTACTCCTGGCCCACATGAGTATAAATTGTGTCAAGTCAACCGCAAAAAGTGTAGCCTGTGGCTAAACTGCTAAAACATCCTAATAAATCAAAGTTGGTAAAAATGGACAGTCCTGGCCCATACGAGTTAAACTGTGAATGGCTAAAAGATCTCTTTACCCAAACTTTGAACTTCGTTTGACTTGATTCTTTAAGATTTCTTAAGATACATCGGAAGCTTAGCGAAAAAAAATCTAAGTTCAGTCAAAATTTTTAAACAAATTTTTTGATTTGCACTTTGTTGCTGGTGCTCTTAATATTTAGCTTGGATAACAAAGTCTGCTCCTCTGCTATCCATTCTTCATAATGTGGAACAATGCTGGAAAAGTTTTGATGAAATTGGGATTTGATTGTCATTCTTTCTTCTAATAGTGGTGCCCCATACTTCACAGCTTCCTTGAACAAGAAATTGATCCATGTGATCGGTGATGACATCTAAGTTGATGTAGTTACCTCTTTAATCAAGTAGTTCTATAGAAGATGAACAACGTCACCATGAAGATGACCGAGATTGGCACACCTCTAATGTCTTTCAAATGGACATCTTGCTGGTAATCATCGAAAGCATATTTGTAGAAGTACACAAACCTTTGCAAGACGCTGTCAAGATGTTAGAGTTGTGGTCACTGGTAAATAATGATGCTACACTATGCTTTTATAGATATTGAAATTGTCAAACTTAGGAGTGACTCGAGGCGCCTTGCGCATACTCTCAATGCTGTAATGTGTAACTTGCTGGGCAACTCAATTCATGAACTCCATTGAACCTCTCTGTTGACTGTTCTTTGATCGAGTGAAGGAAGTTTGTCAAAGCAATTCGGAGAACGATTAGTTGAGATGAGAAACATCAAAGATTTCTAAGGTCGTGGACTTCTGAAGTTGTTGCTCGTGTCTATAATCCTTCATGGGATGTTGTTGTCGTCTCTGGAGAATGAGTACTTTTAAAGTTGATATTTCCTAATGCATTGACCATCCTTCAAGCTCTGTCACTGAAGTCTTTGGAAATGATATTCCATGCCTTCGAAGAAGAAGTGCTTTTGAAATCGACGAGCATTGAAACAATTCTTGATGGGATAACTAGTGGTTGTTTCTGGCAAGGGGCTCACATATTTGTCAGAGACTAATTTGTAGGCCATCAAATTTTTATCATCCCCAATGGTTCTTGCACAGACCATGGGTTGAGAGGACTTTGGATTCAAAGAGTGTATCATGGTTAAAAATTCTTAATTTGAATGTTAAACTAATTAATAAGTGGTAATTAAAAAAAGTGTAATAGTTTGACAAACAATATGCATATTAGATTTCAAAATTTTAAATTGAGAAAATAATTTTCACTTAAAATTTACTACTACAATTAAGTACATCTTACCCACTTAAGTGATTTGCAAAAATTGTTATCAAATACACTTAAATATTAAGAGGTGGATAATTTCAATTATCAAACACACTTAATTCAATAAGTTCTTTATTAATTAATTTTAAGAGATAATTTAATATAACGTAGAAGCGGTGACAAAATGGATACTTTGGGACCAACTTTGTCAATTTTTAGCATTTAATATAATACTATAAAAGCGAATCCCTCATCTCCATGTTGAATGTGACTTGCAGGACGGTCATGCAAAAGTCTGTGGCTTTTTTTCATTTGGAGCAGGCAGTAGATTGTGTCCGAGATCAGATTTGTCCATTCTTCAAATTTCAATCTATCTTCATTCTTCACTATTGCCTTCTTAATTACCGATAAATTAAAAAAAAACAAATAAAAACCTTCTATGAAGAAAAAAATAACAAATCTTGAAGGAACTTTTTTTTTCTTAACATAAATTGATGTTTTATTTTTTTGCAGGCTTCACAGAATTAATCCGAAATACAAAGTGAAATATTTGTTCGTGCAACAACCTGTTGACAAATGTTTGTGGAGACCAGAAAAGTTGTCCTCATGAGCAATATTTGAACTTGCAAATAATGTTTTATCTTTTTTATGCACATGGATAGTACTTTACATGAATGTATTATCATGTCCTACATAATAACCTAAGAGAAATTGGTTATAGGTAAGCGTATATTAGTTTTCCTTTTTTGTTTATAGTCATAAACTTTTATTTCATCTCTTTTATAAGCATGAATTATTTTCGATATTGTAAATATAGCAATTTAAAGATTTTATGATAGAATTCAGTGTATTTTGATATGTTGATCCAATAGAACGATAAAAATTAATTAGTTAAATTCTTTAAGTAAAGTAATGAAAATGTGTAAAAAATACACCAATTTCTCATTAAGTAAAAGTTGGCTACTTTATTAGCTATATTTTAAAAAAAGACTAGTAATAGAAAAAAATGGCCGGTTTCTCATTAACTAAAAGTGCTTGTGGCACGTTGCTATGGAAAATGATGGCCGAAGAAGAGGATGAACTTGTGATTTCAAAACTTTCTCAAGTTGGAAATGGTGTTTAAGGTTAATCAAAAATTAAAATATTGAAATAGAAGAAAAATCAATTTTAATTATCAATCCACGTCCAAGTAATTTCACAAAAGAGCTTTGTTCAAGTAAACTTGTTATAATAGGCGAAGCCATACATGAATGACTAGATGTGCCAAAATTCATATAAAAACTTTATTGAGAATATTGTACGAGATTTCGGGGGATTTTCTCCACTGTACACTCATGTTGTAATAGGAAATTAATAGAGTTGCTTATCTTCGAATTGTCGTCATAAACTTGGAATATGCCAAGATGATTCTAATTAGATTGTAATTAGATTAGGAAGTTTCCTACTTTAGTTAGGACAAAAAGTGTATTCATCATTGTTAATTTTTTTAATACAGAGTTGTTTTTCTTTTTTATGGTATAAGAATATGTTTTTTCTCAAATAAATAAAGACAAAAGAGAAAGAAAAAACCAGTGTTATTTCCGATATGTAGCAAGAGAGTCCAGTACGGAAAAGTACGGTGAAGAAGGATGCATATTATATATTATCCTCAAATGGATCAGGACAGATTATCACTGAGGTCCAATTGAAAGAAGGAGTTCCAGGGCAATGACAAAATTATATTGAATAGGCAAAGTTTTGAGATTAGCCCTCCATCTAAAGAAAAAACTAGGATTCATCGATGAAACAATTTCATTACCTGAGAATGATCCAGATAAGGCATAGGAATGGTCGGCAAAGCTCTTTTGTTTTATATTACCTAAGAAACAATATACATATTAGATTTCAAAATTTTAAAATTGAGAAAATAATTTTCACTTAAAATTTACTACTACAATTAAGTACAGCTTAAACACTTAAGTGATATACAAAAATTGTCATCAAATACATTTAAATATTAAGAGGTGGATAATTTCAATTATCAAACACACTTAATTCAATAAGTTCTTTATTAATTAATTTTAAGAGATAATTTAATTTAACGTAGAAGCGGTGACAAAATGGATATTTTGGGACCAATTTTTTCAATTTTCAGCCTTTTAATATAATATTATAAAAGTGAATACCTCATCTCCATGTTGAATATAACTTGTAGGACAGTCATGCAAAAGTTCATGGCTTTCTTTCATTTGGAGCACGCAGTAGATTGTATCCTGGATCGGATTTGGCCGTTCTTAAAATTTCAATCTATCTTCATTCTTCACTATTTCCTTCTTAATTACCGTTAAATTAAAAAAAACAAATAAAAACCTTCTATGAAGAAAAAATAACAAATCTTGAAGGAACTTTTTTCACTTAACATAAATTGATGTTTAATTTTTTTGTAGGCTTCACAGAATTAATCCAAAATACAAAGTGAAATATTTGTTCGTGCAACCACTTGTTGACAAATGTTTGTCGAGACTAGAAAAGTTGTCCTCATGAGCAATATTTGAACTTGCAAATAATGTGTTATCTTTTGTATGCATAGGGATAGTACTTTACATGAATGTATTATCATGTCCTACATAATAAACTAAGAGAAATTTGGTATAGGTAAGCATATATTAGTTTTCTTTTTTTGTTTATAGTAATAAATTTGTATTTCATCTCTTTTATAAGCATGAATTATTTTCAATATTGTAAATATGCCAATTTAAAGATTTTATGATAGAATTCGTTGTATTTTGACACATTGATCCAATAGAACGATAACAATTAATTAGTTAAATTCTTTAAGTGAAGTATTAAAAATGTGTAAAAAATACACCAATTGTTTTTAATGAAATCATTGAATTATTATAAATTTTTAAAATTAAAAATAATTCATGGTTGAAAGAAGATAAAATAAAAATTCTTTGCTATAAACAATTAAAATAAAATTTTAAGCCCTATAAATAAAGAAGTAAAGTAGTTAAAGGGCCAATTTCGGTTTTTTTTTTCTTAGCCCTGTTTTCGAAAAAGGTCACTAAATTGGCCACACAAATTTTTTTTAATAACGCACAATCGCTATGCATTATCAGTTAATCTCAGTTTTATAACTTAATTTGTCGATGTGGCAGATAACGCACAACAGTCATATGTTACATACCAGTAATAACGAACAAAGGTTGTGCATTATCTGGTACATTATTTTTTAAAAAATTTTTTTAAGAACTGAAAATTTCTTTATATTTTTTCAAAACTTATAGTTATATAATTTATTTAAAAAGACTATATTACATTATTTAATTTCTTTTGGTGTTTTTTTATGATAATATTTATAACTGTTTATAAAGAAAATATGTTTAACTTGTAACTATTTTATGGAAAAAAATAGGAAGAAGTAATAATAAAGATATTGTAAATTTTATTATCAAAATTTAGAGTAATAAAGTAGTAGTTAGAAGAAATTCAAAGAAAAATTTTATTAATAGAAACCCTGTTTTATTACAACACTTTCAAGAAAATAAACATATACATTGCTTGAACCGAGGTTATTACAATTTTTTCTATTATGCCCCGGCAAGTGGCATCTGCCACATCTTAGGAGAGAATCCTGATTTCCATAATCATTTCCTCCTGAAATTACGTGCCCTGTTTCCTACCCCGTTCCTTGTTCATGTTTGGTGGATAAAATGTTAAATTACAAGGAGCATCCCTCAAGTAGTTCTCATTCAAGACCGGATGAAAATTCTCTTGGTATGTTTTTCTGTACGTTTCTCGCGAATATATATCTGGCGCATAAGTATCTACTCTCATACCATTTTCTCTACAATAGGTGATAATAAGTAACGCATAGCACTTATGCGTTATCAGTGACGATAACGCGCAACCCTTGTGTGTTATCATCCACCTCAACACCAATCATCGTTACTTCCTTGCCACGTTAGTAAACAAGCTTAGCCTCTGGATTAAGTTCATTATTAGGTATAATGCACAATGAGTGTGCATTATCTAATTATATAATGCACAATGGTTGTGCGTTATGGCCCCTTCAGGAATAAATAAAAAAGTTGGCTAGTTTATTAGCTATATTTTAAAAAAGGACTAGTAATAGAAAAAAATGGCCAATTTCTCATTAACTAAAAGTGCTTGTAGCCCGTTGCTATGCAAAATGATGGCCTAAGAAGAGGATGAATTGGTGATTTCAAAACTTTCTCAAGTTTGAAATGGTGTTTTAGGTTAAGTGGAAACTAAAATATTGAAATAGTGAAAAAATCAATTTTAATTATCAAGCTAAGTCCAAGTAATTCCTAAATGAAATATATAAAAAAAAAAAAAAAGGGGCTTTGTTCAAGTACATTCTCAGGTAATATAGAAAAAAAGAGCTTTGCCTACCATTCCTATGCCTTATCTAGATCATTCTCAGGTAATGAAATTGTTTCATCGATGAATCCTAGTTTTTTCTTTGGATGGAGGGCTAATCTCACAACTTGGCCTATTCAATATAATTGTATCATTGCCCTTGTACTCCTTCTTTCAGTTGGACCTGAGTGATGATAATATGTCCTGATCCATCTAGGATACTACATAATATGCATCCTTCTTCACCGTACTTTTCCGTACTGGACTCTCTTGCTACATATCAGAAATAACACTGGTTTTCTCTTTCTCTTTTGTCTTTATTTATTGCGAGAAAAAACATATTCTTATACAATGAAAAAAGAAAAACAACTTTGTATTAAAAAAGTTAACAATGATGAATACACTTTTGGAATGGTGGGCAATTATCAAATTAGTTAACTCTTGGATTCTCAACACAATTGAAGTAATCCTGTGATCGTCTATGAATTATCCTTAGTACGCAGACGAGTTGCCGGCAAATCTCAAACAATATTTTTTGGTGGGTAATGGTCCATAGAAATATGAAATGAACGCCATGTTGGTAAACCATAGTATATCGATCTTACAAGTTTCTCTTGAATACCTAAGTTCATCTACCTAACATACATAGTATATCGATTCCATTCACAGAGACGCACTACCATAGCATATCTAGGTAGTGAAGTCATTGCTTAGCAACGCTGCCAACTCATATGAATATTATAAAGGCACTCATCCACGTTGTAGCTGTGATCATCTTAGTTTCTTTCCTTTACAGTAACCTTTGTAAAAATTATATCACGCGGTTCAATTCTATTTACTATAAGAAAACTTGCACAGTTGGTCATGAGAGAGACATTAACCTAAGGTAAGTCATCCATTAAGGAAACAAATTTGCAATAACCTTTTACCTATGATGGCATGCCCAACTCCATCTAAAAGGAAAATAAGATTACTTATGTATCTTCAGTAACAAAAGTCTATACCTTATTATGAAGTACGGCTCATCCCGTGGACTATCTAATATATGTCAACCTTATGCAAGTAATTGTGCATCCAACTTCAGAAACTTGAACTAAGAAATAATATTCAATTAATATATTCCAATATTACAAAATAGAGTCTTTCTAGGCATACATCCAAACAAACTCCCACTTGCAAAATAAGACTACTTTATTCCATAAGCACTAACCCCAAAAGCATCAAAGTGCCTCCTGTACCCCTTCTCTACTAATGGCTTGGTAAAAGGATTAACTGTAGATTCTTCTCGGACAAATTTGCTCCACCATGATCTTCTCTTTCTAGATACAATCTACAGTGGAAATGGTACTTCCTTCCGATGTATTTGCCCCTTTTTGTGGTTTTTGGATTTCTAACATTCGGTAATATCCCGTTAATTTCACAATATAAGACTATAGGTCTATCCATATTAGGCATGATTTGTAGTTTTGCTAGGAACTTCAGCAACTAGACCCCCTCTTTGGATGCTTCAAACTCTACTATAAACTCATGTTTCACAATAGAGCTAGTAATACAAGATTGCTTGACGCTTCTCTACAAAATACCCCCTCCTAGCAGAGTGAAGACATATCCACTAATGTAGTTTCATTCGTATCTATCACCCTTTTGAGTACACTTCCAATTACTATTCTAACAGCACATGTGGTATTGGAATGATATGGAATAGAATCTCTTCCCTTTTACAATCGTTTCCTACCCAGAATTGGAATAGAAATCCTCCTTCTATTTCAGTATCTTGGAGGAAAAGATAGAATGGAATTATAATTTCTTTTCTTTGTTTGAAAAACTTATTATTTAATGTCAGAATGGATGAAATTATGTGCAATATGACCTAAATCCCCTTTCAATATAAAATGTATTTTTCAAACTGCAACACATATTAAGGCTCCAAAAAATTCAAATATTTTATTGAACTGTAAATATTCATATATATACACACACATACATATGTATAAGATTGGAAATAGTCATAAAATAACTCTTTTTTATTAATAAAAAGTTACGAAATTATTATTTTAATCATTCAACTTTCTCATTGTCATTAATTTATTAAGCGTACCATTTGTAATACACGGGAGGTATAATAGTGTATACACTTTGAGTGTACATACCAAACGTCGAAATGGAGACAGAAGTAGGAAAGCTCATTGTATTCATGTCCATTCCTATGTACCCAACATAGTGTGAAACTTGAACCCCATATAGGATATGTATGAAATGTTTGTATGCTATATAAATAATTATGGGCCTAAGTACCCATGATTACCCTTGGGATATCCATTTTTACATAGCAAGGAGGGTTTTCGAGTAGGGATCGTGGGCCTGCTAGGCTCATGACTCGCACTCTCGAGCCTATGGTTCCGAGGTGCTCTTGAGCCTACGAGTCTAGGGTGTGACATTATATATACGGTATCAGAGCATGGTTATACCAGTAGAACGTGTGGGAACTAAGTGCTACATCGCCAGGTGCCATCTCTAGAGAATCTAGTGTGGAACTAAGTGTTACATCGGTTGTAGCTACCACTAGACTCCCTCACTCCTGATCTGGTCCTGGGTTAAGTGTGATGGGGCACCTAATGAAAACGTTAAGGCCTTAATTAAAGGGGATGAATGTGAAACCCCATTCCTAGATGAGATATGTATAATGTGTTTGTACGCTATAGAAGCATCAAACAAAACATTAATTCTTAATCCATATTATTTCCCAATAACTGAACAATTTGTAGTATCCTTTGCATACCAAGATTTAACAAAGAAAACTTCGTCGCTATAACAATAGAAATATGGAAACATGTTTAAATTTCAGAATGTACGACATGATGTATTTGAATTTAAATCCTCAACATTAATTTAAATACGTTATGCCTTACATTGTAAAAATCAAATATGTTTACATATTTCTATGCTTAATGGTCTCGGATGTAATTCTTATTGTTGTGCGAACAAATATCTAGTAATATATTCACATTTTTTTCTCAAAAAAAGTAAAAAATGAAAATCATCTACATTATGAGAATATCTTGTTGTTAAATGGCTACAAATGTATTTTCAAATAAAATTTTCGTAATTTGCACAATATTTTCCATAAATTTCACTAAATTAAAATATTAAATTTGTCCACATAATGATAAACATACATAAGTTCTTTCCATAATCTAGGAAATTACAATTGTATTGTCATGTAAAGATATACATTTGACAGGTATGAAATTCTTGCATTTAATTACAACTTGCATCTCACCATCCTGATATATAGCTGTCAACATTCAAAGTTAAAACCACAAAAGTTCATTTGCCACTAACTTCTTCCTTGTAGCTTACTTCTTTTTGTTACTTTTTGCGAGTTATGTCAAAAAGCAAGGTCAAACTCGGCTTTATACAGAATGATGCAAAAAGGCGAGCAGCATACAAGAAAGGGAAGAAGGGTTTCCTCAATAAGGTGAGTGAACTTACTACACTTTGTGGAATAAATGCTTGTACAATTATTTACAGCAAATTTGATTCTGAACCTGACGTATGGCCGAGCACTTTGGCTGGTCAACAAGTGATACGCAATTCAAGCATTTTTCGGAGATGATGAAACAAAGGAAAATGTTGAACCAAGAGGCGTATTTGAGGGAAAGAATTATGAAACTAAAAGAATAGTTGAATAAGAGATTGTCAGAAAATCGTGAGAAGGACCTTGTGGAATTGATGCTTAAGTGTTTGTTGACTGACGAAAAATAGCTAGATAAGATGTCACCTATCGATCTTGATGATCTTGAGGAAAAAATTGAGAAAAAGACGATGGACATCAATTCAAGGCTTAATGGAGATGCAAAGAAAAAATTAATTCTGGATGGAGATGAAGCACGAAGAAATCCCGCGCCACCATAGTACAGAGGTTCAAGGACCAGACCAGCCCTATAAAGAATATTATATATTTTAAGTTGGAAAAGGATGTCTTTTCTTTAATCTATGAGCATATGTATTCAGAATAAAAAAAGGAGTGAATTTTTTTATGTGAATTGTTTTTTAGTTCGGAATAAAGGAATTTTCTTATTATTGAATTTTGTGGAAGTTATAATGTGCCAATGGGTGCTTTGCTATAATAGACCGGTTTATAGGTAATATAATCGGCCATGTTGGTTTAATTATCATTATATCATTGAAGTATGTCTTTGATATACCCTGATATTTGAAGCAAATTTTGAATAATGAATTTTACATTAGGTTTGAATAATTTATGACTAAATAGTAATCAAGACTTGAAATTTTCATTTTTAATTATTTTCCGAAAAGAATGTCTTAAATTATGTCAAAAAATTTTTGGACACAAATGATTTGTTTCGTCGTTAAAATTTTACGATGAGGTTTTAAAAGTATATTGTTTTTGTCTCCAACGCATCAAATATATGATATAGGACGATGTACAAAATGAATCTATGTATTGTCCCTATATTGATAATTTCTACTATTGTAGAATACATCTAACCTAGTCTACATACCTCTGTTAAAGAGATATGTATTTATTATATCCATTTTATATGATGTGTCACTTTAAGACAAGACACAAGAATTAAGAAGATGATTGCATTGTCTAAATTCAAAATGAAATTCACTAAAAGTTACCTTTTAACTCGCATTCATAGTTCTAATGAAAGTTTCTAAACAATGTTTAGTTCCAATAAGATAGAGTTCTATATGGAAAAATATTATATAATTCTCTCTTGATTTTGACAGATATTTTGAAACAAAAAAGTATGTATATCCAACATGATAGATAATATAAAATGGAGATAGTATATGCCAATTAAATAACTACATGCTTTGTTTTTTTTAAGCTAGACGCAAGAAAATACAATATATAAAACCAAACATTTTAGTCGTTAAAACTCAAATTTTGGTCGCCAAGACTCTTTAGAAAAAAATACTTGGTTGTTGTGTTGTTGCGAAGGTTGTTGGCGACTAAAACTTTTTATTCGGTCGCAGAAATAGACCCAATAGTGACGAAATTTGTCACCAGTAAGATGTTGCTTAGCAAGGAAATATTTTGCCAACAACGCCTTCCAAATTTCGTATCCAAAATGTAATTTGGTCAACAATGTGTTGTCAAAGCGAAAGAATATTAATGTTTGTTGGTAAACTTATCTTTATGAAATGTGAGTTTTTAATTTTAAAAAATAATTATTCCAGAAGGTAGGGTCCGGTAGCCCCCGAACCATTTGAAACCCAATGTGGGAAATAATTGTAGTTAGAAAATAATTTTATTACCATTAGGTAGGCTTTAGTCCACTAAAATAACAACTAGTCCTTAGTGAGAAAAATGATTTTTCGTCGCCACTGATGCCTTCGGCAAAGAATTCTTTTTCCAAGCCAAAATTTTATCACTTATGCTCCATTTTTTTGTAATCCATTGTTCTAATGTTAAATGATTAACGTTCATTCTAAAACCACTGGACCAAAGAAGAAATAAACAACAACATTGAATTAATTACATTTTTCGTTTGAGAAGAGTTGTGGTCATAGGTAAAGAATGATGCCACACAATGTTATGGATCTTTGCAATTGTCAAACTTGGGGGTGACTCGAGGCGTCTTTGAGATTTATCCAAATTAGAATTTTATCCTTATGTTAAATTTGCAAAATTAAAAATAACTCATGGTTAAAAAAAGATAAAATAAAAATTATTTGCTATAAACAACTAAAATAAAATTTTAAGCGTAAAAATAAAAAGGTAAAAATAGTGAAAGGGCCAATTTCGGTTTTTTTCTTTTCTTAGCATTGTTTTTAAAGAAGGCCACTAAATTGGCCACAAAATTTTGTTTTTTTATTCTGGAGTATGGCCATAACGCCTAGTGTTTGTGCGTTATTACAAATAATAACACAAAACCACTATGTGTTATCAGTTAATCTCAGTTTTACAACTTAATCCGCCGATGTGACGGATAACGCACAACAGTCATGTGTTACATACCAGTAATAACGTACAAAGGTTGTGCGTTATCTACCACATCATTTTTTTAATCTTGTTCATTTTTTTAAATATTTTTAAGAACTAAAAATTTCTTCATGTTTTTTTCAAAACTTATTGTTATATAATTTATTTAAAAAGACTGTATTATATTATTTAACTTCTTTTGGTGTGTTTTTTATGATAACATTTATAACTGTTTTTAAAGAAAATACGTTTAAGTTGTAACCATTTTATGAAAAAAAAAAAAATATGAAGGAGTAATCATTAAGATATTGTAAATTCTACTCTCAAAATTTAGAGCAATGAAATAGTAGTTACAAAAAATTCAAAGAGAAATTTCATTAAAAGAAACCCTGTTTTATTACAACAATTTCAAGAAAACAAACTTATGCATTGTTTCAACTGGGGTGATTACAATTTTTTTCATTATGTCCCAGCATGCGACATCTACTACATCTTGTTGGAGAATCCAGATTTCTATAATCTATTTCCCCTTGAAATCGTATGCCCTGTTTCCTACCCCATTCCTTGTTCATATTTGGAGGATAAAATGTTAAATTATAAGGAACATCCCTCCAATAGTTCTCATTCAAGACCGGATGAAAATTCGTTTGGTATGTTCTTCTGTACGTTTCTCGCAAATATACATCTGGCACATAAGTATATGCTCTCGTACCATTTTCTCTACAATAAGTAATAATAAGTAATAACGCATAGCAGTTATGCATTATCAGTGACGATAACACGCAACCATTGTGCGTTATCATCCACCTCAACATCAATCATCGCCACGTCAGTAAACAAGCTTAACATCCGGATTAAGTTCGTTATTAGGTATAACGCACAGTGGATGTGCATTATCTAATTTTATAACGCACAATGGCTACGCGTTATGGCCCCTTCAGGGATAAAAAACAAAAGTTTACTATTTTAGTAGCTATGTTTTAAAAAATGACTAGTAATAAAAAAAAATGCCAACTTCTCATTAACTAAAAGTGCTTGTGGGCTGTTGCTATGCAAAATGATGGCCTAGGAAGAGGATGAACTGGTGATTACAAAACTTTCTCAAGTTAGAAGTGGTGTTTTAGGTGAAGCAGAAATTAAAGTATTCAAATAGTAGAGAAATCAATTTTAATTATCAAGATACGTCTAAGTAATTCCTTAAAAATTTTTCTTCTTAAAAAAAAGAGCTTTGTTCAAGTAAACTTGGTATAAGAGGCGAAGCCATACATGAATGACTAGATGGGCAAAAATTCATATAAAAACTTTATTGAGAATATTGTACGAGATTTCTGGGGATTTTCTCCATCGTACACTCATGTTGTATTAGGAAATTAATATAGTTGTTTATCTTCGAATTCTCATCATCAACTTGGAATATGCCAAGATGATTCAAATTAGATTGTAATTAGATTAGGAAGTTTCCTACTCTAGTTAGGCCAAAAATTGTATTCATCATTGTGAATTTTTTTAATATAAACTTGTTTTTCTTTTTTCATGGTATAAGAATATGTTTTTTCTTACAATAAATAAAGTTAAAGAGAAAGCAAAAATCAGTGTTATTTCTAATATGCAGCAATAGTCCAGTACGGAAAAGTACGGTGAAGAAGGATGCATATTATGTAGTATCCTCAGATGGATCAAGACAGATTATCACTCGGGTCCAATTGAAAGAAGTAGTCTAGGGTCATTACACAATTATAATGAACGGGCCAAAGTTGTGAGATTAGCCCTCCGTTCAAAGAAAAAACAACGATTCATCGATGAAACAATTTCATTACCTGAGGATGATCGAGATAAGGCACAGGAATGGTGGACAATTAACAAATTAGTTAATTGTTGGATTCTCAACACAATTGAACTAATCCTATGATCGTCTATGAATTATTCTGAGTGCGCAGACGAGTTGTGGGCATATCTCAAACAATATTTTTTGGTGGATAATGGTCCGTAGAAATATGAATTGAAGGCCATCTTGGCAAACCATAAGCAAGGGGGAGATTCTATAAATGCATTTTACAATCGTTTGCAAAAAATATGGGATGAGTTACAGAATTACGTGCAATTGCTAGTGTAGGATGCTACTACTCACATTATCAAAGGAAGGTGGAGGGGCAAGCTTACCAATTGTTTTGGGGGCTCAATGACCCCATGTATGGTACTGTTTGCGTATTTCTTTTCCAAGTTCCTCTATTTGTTTTTTCACTTCTTCCTCGTAATGTCGTTGAGAAACAATTCTTTACATTATATATATAATTATAGAAACAAAGTATAATAAATAAGTTTAATAGCAAAAGAATATGTAATCAAATCCAATTGAAACTATGCAATTATACATGAAATATATTTTTTATATAAGAAAAATTCAGCTATCATTGTTCAAGACAAGAAAAAAATTTTAAAAAAATAAGATTTTTTGTAAATCAAATGTCTTTCCCATTCTTTGACTTTAAAGAACAAGTTCACAGCCTAACAATAAAAGAACTCTTATGATCACTTTATTTCAGTATGGTAGGTGAGGTGGCAAATATTTGATATCCACTATTACATCTTACTTCAATTGGATTTAAACAAGAAATGAAATATTTCTTGTGCAAAAGGAGAGTACATAGATGCATAGCATCTTCTAGTAATTGTAAATGAGAATGAGATGCAAACTAGTATCTGGAATAATTCTTCATGAAACAGTGAATCCAATTCCAATATTGTTATTCTATTGAAAGAAAATGAGTATAAAGTATATGACCAGCACAAAATATTTTAGCCAATCAAGAAATCATATTCTAATGTTCTGAAAATGTGTGTAAAACATAAATATAGGGTTGGATGATTTCATAAATTAATATATTTTGTCAAGTAAGTTAATAACCATGATCATCATGTGCAAAGATTATTTAAGATATGCAAACCTGATCGACATCATACAACTCTCTAGCTTTAAAGTAGAGAAAATAAATTAAGAAAATGGTATACTACATTAGATATGGCGATAATGTCTGTTATAAGTGGAAAGTTGAAATCAATCATTGATGTCTCAAAGAGCAATCCAACTATAAAACAAAATAACACAAATTCTAATTCCATTAGATGAACCAGCACTAAATTTAGACAAACAACATCATTCTTAGTTTCTAGTGTATACCAACTATTATGGTTAACATGCCATAATTTAAGTACAACAAAATTCCAAACTCAATTAAATGGACGAAACAAATTAAGGTACTTTCATGGTAAAAAAAAAGATTAAAAATGGCTACACACATGTGTTTTCTCTGAGCGCTTGTTAGTAAATTCAAGAGCTGGACCCTCTAATTCCACATCTTCTCCGAATATGATTCTTTGATCTTTTTCGAGCACCTTTGATATCTCTTCTTCACTATATTTGCAGTGAGTAAAGAGATAAACATTACATAGTGAGTAGTTCTTTTGAAAATTTTCTTCCTATATTAGAGAAGAACAAGGTAATCATATATAATACCTAACATAAATAACATTAACTGATATTTATATAATGATAAATTGCTAAAACCTATAACTAAATTACTAGTTTTCTCTTATAAAATGTTTTTGGGATAGATCCTCCTGAATTGTATGAGCCCCCTAAACTTCCTTGGTCGCTTCTTTTTTGGTTGACATAATCTTAGAGATGGTCTTGTATCCAACATTATCCCATAATTTCCGCAATGCATTGTAAAATTCAATCTTCATGACGTTACCCCTTTTATTCCCATTTCTAACTTCATCCATCAAAGTTGTATAATTTTAACCTCCTTTTGTTCCCATTTTTCTATCACTATGGAATCATACTTACGCTCCTATATATCTTCTTTTGCATATTTACGGAACATATCAATTTCTATCGCTTTGAAATTTCTTTTAAAAAAATTATAATACAAGCATAAAATAAACTACTCACCACCCACTCAAGATACCTATATCAAGGGATGGCAATGGGGGCTGGTGCCTCGGCCCCATCCCCACCTCTCTACTTTGTTCCCATCCCCAACCCATCCCCGTTCTTGGTTATGAAATTTATCCCCATCCCCAACCAAACCTTCCATTTTTCAGCCCCATCCCCGTCAAATTCACTGGAGGAATTGGAGATCCAAGAATTAAATATAGTATTTTCAATATCCAGTGACTAGAGTGGAGATTGAGTGAATTTGAATTTTAATTTAGTTATTTTCTTTATTCTTATAACTCTTTTTTACTATTTAAATTAAGATTTTACTTTAAAAAATTATATATATATCTAAAATAGGGATTGGACGAGTTGAGGATGAAGAGAACTTAATCCCTGCCCACAACCCATCTACAAGTTTGGGTACAAAATTCATCCTCATTCCCAAGCAGATCCCCACCAGCTGTATACCCAATCAAACCGGAATCAAATAGCTTGAAACATGTTGTGGACGGGTGGGTACCTGGTTATACCCTCCCCATTTCCATCCCTATGCATATCACTAATTTCCTTGAATTCCTAATTTTACACGTACGAACCTAGCTTAGGATTTGTATGGGCTGAGCCCCTCCGGTTACCAGTCCGGTAAGGTACTGGTAATGATTTGGAGAACTTTAAGGCCCTTAAAAAATTTCCATTCTTCATATACAATGTGTAGTAATAAGAAAATTTTCTTTTCCTCACTTTATTTCCTCTTCATTAGGCTACAGACTAGCCCTTTTGCAACTTTTTGTGTTTCATTTTTGGTGAAATTACAGCAGTTCTAAGAAAGAAGACCTATGCTAATTGCTTTTTAAAAAAAAAATACAGGGAGAAACGATGTCTCTTTGTTATGGCGTTTCAAAAAAGAATTCAAAATAATTTGAGTAGTTGAATTACATTCAACCTTAGAGAGAGTATTTGCAATTGCAAAAGCAAATCGATCTATTGCGCCACGCCTCTGCCCATGCTATCTTTCTCTTCTATTCTCTGTCCGGCTACCGCTGTGTTGCCGATACGAAATCACAGTTCGCCCCCTTCTCCTCGACCCTAGGCCTCCACGGCTCCGTCACTGTTCCTGTTCAATTCAAATGGGACAGCAAAAGCCAATTAGAAGAGCAAGTTTTATTTTAAACTCTTATATCTCATATTTTTTTCAAACGTTAGATAGAATTTTGGAGATTTTATTTTCTCTTTCTTTTGGGCTCTTTTTTTACTTTTTGGGTACCAAACGGCAAAATTCCTCGCCCACAGGTCCCACCAAACCGCTCGGCGTGCAGGTAAAGGATGTAAATCATGGTGACTCAGCGGTCCTGCAGACTGAATGTCAGGAACTGATGCGCACAAGGAACCACCTCCCACGTTGGAGAGGTTGAAATACCCACACTACCACTGGGAGGTAAATAATTATTATCGTAATTGATATATGTTAAATTAGACTAAGTATGTGAGTTTATTTCATTGGTTATAAATATTTTTTGGAAGTTAGACCTTTTTTTTTTTTTGAAGAAGTGTTACTGAAGTTGGAATTAGAAATTAAAAAAAAAAGCTAAAAATAAATTTAAAGCAAATGAAGGATGTCTAAATAGTATACACTCTTATGCTATAAATCAGTATTTGGGATTAAAAAATGAAAAGTATGATGTGCATTATATATTATTGGGGCAAGTGAGCTAGATAGAGATTGATTATCGTATTTTATATTTCATAAATTTCATGATTTAAAAATTTACATTCTACAAGTATTTGCATCTATATTATTTGTTTTTATATTAATATTTTGATCATTCTATTTTAATAAAACGTATTTAAATTAGTTTATATTGGAGGTCGTCTCTTGATCGTGCACGATTGGTTCCAAACTGCAGTTGCATTCATATCTTCTACTTTAATAGAGGTATTTTTCCTTTGAGTGATGGACAATCACTACTCTTTGGTAATTGGGGATTACCTTGTTTTCATTTTTATTTGTTTGTAAAAAATTTTTATTATTTAATGAATGTTGGTGAATGATTAATTCATATGTTCTATTTTTTAAAATTTGGAAAAGTTTGAGCGCCTCTTTATTCTTGGAAAGTGGTCATTACATTGACGAAACGTTGTCAAAATTTTTAGTGTAGTTTAGCCCTCCAGTCTGTAAATCCTTGATCGTCACTCGGATTAGGGAACTTCTTTAAAAGAGTTTTGATGTAATTCCGCATTACTTGTCTATTAAAACTACCTTTGTAATATTCCCCATATAAAACAGTAGGTTAAGTTTTTTAGGGTGTGGGAAACGTGCTATGGGCAAGTAGCCTAATTAGGGGTCTAAGTCGTTCTTGTTGGGTTTCCTTGGAATAGTTGTAGTTTGTGGGTTGAGATTTTCTCCCCTGTAATTCTGTATAGTGAGTTACTGGATTTGTATCTCTTCACACATGAACATATGTCGATTGACCGTACCATATAAATCTTTGTCTTCTCTTTATGGCTTTTCACATTAGTTTTCTTCACAATCTCGTTTATTTATTTCAGGTCCAACAAATTCGTATGAGAGCCAGGTTACACAAACAGGATTGTTTTGGTGGGCATTGAGAATATTTTTTGTCGTGGAGAATGAGAAGGTACACATAGCAATTACTACAACTTATGGGTGATATTTGAAAACTAAGTCTTGAAGAATATTATCACCAATATTTGAAAGACTCGATGGGTGACATTGGGATTTTGTTTGGAGGAGAGAAGTCTTCGGAATAGAAGTCAAGGTGGAGATTTGTTAGGATTTGATTTATATTCTTAATTCAAGTTGAAGACTACTATATATTTACTTAGATTCCTAATTCATATTGATTAGATTAGGGAACTTCTTTAAAGGAATTTTTATGTAATCCCACATTACTTGTCTATTAAAACTACCTTAATAATACTCTCTATATAAAAGAGTGGGTTAAATCTTTTAGGGTGTGAGAAACATGAAGGGCTTGGGTCATTTATCTAACTATAGGCTGGTAGCAAATTAGGTGCCTAAGTCGTTCTTGTTGGGTTTCTCCGAAAAGTTGTAGCTTGTGTTTTGGGCTTTCTGCGTTGAGAGTTTTCTCTATACTGTAATTCTCTATAGTGAGTTAGTGGATTTGTTTCTCTTTCGTCCGTGGATGTAAGTCGATTTTGACTAAACCATGCAAATCTTGTGTTTTCATTTTATTGCTTTCGCATTATTTTTCCACGCTATTTCGTTTATTTATTTCAGGTGCAACAAATTGGTATTAGAGTCATGTTATATAAACGAAATTGTTCTTGTGGGCATCGAGAGGATTTTTTTATGGAGAATGAGAAGGTCTACAAAGTAATTACTACAACTTATAGGTAATGTTTGGAAGCTACGAGCTTGATAAATGTTATAAACAATAGTTGAAGACTCGATGGGTGATATACAATTTTGTTTGGAGAAGGAGAGAAGTCTTTGGTATAGAAGTTGAGATGGAGATTTGTTAGGATTGGACTTATATTCCTAATTCAAGTGAAGATCTATTAGAAATTTCCTTGGATTCCAAATTCATGTTGATTAGGATTAGAGAACTTCTTTAGTGGAGTTTTGATCTAATCCCACATTGTTTGTCAATTAAAACTACCATTGTAATACTCTGTATATAAAGGACTATATTAAGCCTTTTAGGGTTTGAAAAATGTGTAGGGGTTAGGCCATTCGTATAGCGATGGGCTACAAGCTCAATTTGGAGCCTAGCTAACTCATTTTTGTTTGGTTTTCCAGAATGGTGTAGTTTGTCTTTTGGGTTTTGTGGGTTAAGAGTTTTCTCTACACAGTAATTATGTATAGTAAGTTAAGTGGATTTATTTTTCCTTCACCAATGTATATATGTCAATGGACTGAATGATGTAAATCTTGTATCTTCTCTTCATTGCTTTCATAATTATTTTCCCCCACTATCTCATTTATTTATTTTACGTCTCACACTAACTTATTAATGACATAAGGATTCGTTTTCCAATCTAACTTACTGGCAAAATATCGAAAAAACAATAGACAACTTAAAATTGCTTGGAAAAATGTTAGATAGATTCTCAAGAGAAATACTGAAAGGATATTCAGTCAGCACTTAACTTACCGACAAATATTATCAATGAAATTATTCTCGTCGATAACTCCAGTTATAAATGACGAGTTTTTACTACATTTTTGTCACTACTAATAGGCAAAATAAAATACCAACATAATTATGTCAATATTCTGTCGATAATGAAATACCTTAAAGGGACAAATTCATCCCTTCCTTTATTTCAACCAAAATCTAGTTTCCCCGCCCCCTCGCCCCAACCCTTTCTCTTCTCGTGCTCACCCCACCAACTTTCTTCCGCTGGAGACTTTCTGTGCCCTCCGCCAAGCTCCGGCTACCCTAGTGCCCTTTCTCTCTTTTTTTTTTTCGAATAAAAAATTCACGCTCTCTCTCTGTCTCTCTGTCTCTCTCTCTCTCTCTCTCGTATTCCTTGCCATTGCTTCTGGGTTCATCAGCCACAGTTGCTTAGGAAGTCTCCATCGTTGTATCCCGAAAGTAGAAGTAGATCCTAATTACTAGGATAGAGTCTTGGTTTGAACCACATCTCTATCCCCCAATTTTTTTAAAAGAAAAAAACAAGGGCCCAATAATTAAATTACTTTGTTTTGAGGATTTTATAGTTTCAACGCTCCAATAGAGAACTATGAGAATCTAAACCTCATAAACCCAACATTAAGAGGCAAAAATATTTCCTAATTTGATAGGAAGAAACTCAAGGAAACAAGGGCTCAAAACCCTAACTACGCAAACTAGAAGACCTAAGATCATCTTCGAAGATTCTATGCTTTTGCTAAGTGAAATTTTGTATTACTTCCTCGCTTTTGTAAAGACTTATTTGATATATTTTGATGCATTTCATTGTAAACTCTTATTTGATATATGATACATGCAATATAAATGTAATGACTATGTTGATTAGCTTTAGATAGTTTGACTTTAGTATTTTTATTAAAACCAAATTGCAGGCTTTATAATACATGCAAATATTTTTTTAAAACAAATGAAGAAATAATAGCGGAGGTTTCAAACCGCTGCAAGTAGTTACTTTTTAAAGTGAAATTATTATTACGAAGGTTTAAAGCTGCCGCAAAATAGGGATAAAAACCGCCACAACCATTAACGGCAGTGTGCGGGGCAGTTATTGGGAAACCACCGCCAACCATTTAACGACCCTTTGATCTTGAAAACCGTCGTAGAACCATTTAGCGGGGTTTGTAAACCGCTGCAAAACCAAAAAATAACCCCCGTAATTTCGCCTAATTTGTTAGTGTCAATTGAATCAAAATATAAGAACTCTACGACTCAATAAATGAAATGAATTAGAAGGATCAATTGAATTCCATAAATTCATCAACCTAAGGCAATCAATTGTTTACATCTAAGGACATTAACCCTTAGTAAGCTAACTAAGCAAAGGTGAAGAACCCTAGAGACAAAGAGAATTATCTCTGAACAATTTCATCAAAATTCATCAATAGTTATTTAAAAGAAGAGGTATAAGTAGGCGTTTATTGAGAAAACCTACTCCTCTTCATAAAAGATAATGATTATTAAAAATGTCTAACAAGCCTTCTAATAAAATTTAATTACAAATTTGAAAATAAAGAAACCAAGAATTAATAAAAAAAGAAGTAGAATTGACCAAAAATAAGTTGTAGACTTGACTCGGTTGGGTCTGGCTGAGAAGGTGGCTGGGTCAAGCCATTTAAGCTTCAAAACAAGCGATTCTAACTAGGGACCTACTAGGGACGGTAGGGTGGGAGCCTAATGTTGCCGGTAAGCTCTATTTTAGCCTTCCTGCTGCGATTTTAGATCTCCTCCATTAACATCAAACTGGTTCTTGGTGTCTTTAGAAAAATTGCAGAGAACTCCCTAAGCTTTCCAATGAACCTTGAATCTCCTCAATTTGACTCCTATAGTGAAAGTTATTGCCATTTTACTTGAATGTGTCATCTTTGCAGCCAAAGGTAGAATGTCCAGCTTAAGACTGGTTATAGGATACTCAAATAACATATCTATGCATGCGATATACCATTCTGGTAACCTGAAGAAGTCTTATACAATTTTCATGAAGATTCCTTGTTTATTTGAACTCATCAAAAGCCCCGAAATGAGTTCTTCCAAAATTGGTCCAGAAATTCTAGTTTATCTTCATTTTGACCATTCTTCTAGCTTTAACTCTTGGGCTTGAGTCTTCCAAGAATTCATGCATATCTATGGTCATATCATAATCCCACATTGCTTCTCCATTAAAACTACCTTCATAATACTCCTTATGTAAAGGAGAGGGTTAAGCCTTTTAAGGTGTGAGAAACGTGTAGGAGTTGGCCCGTTTGTCTAGCTATAGGCTAGTAGCCCAATTTGGAACATAGAAAGTAGTTTTGTTGGGTTTCTCCAAAATAGTGTAGTTTGTGTTTTGGCTTTTGTGGGTTAAATGTTTCTCTAGACTATAATTCTCTAAAGTGAGTTAGTTGATTTATTTCTCCTTTTCCATGGACGTAGCTCAATTGACTTAACGACATAAATCTTGTGTCCTCTCTTTATTGCTTTCACATTATTTGTTCAAACTATCTCCTTTATTTATTTTATGTCCCACACAAACTTATTGATGAAATAAGGAATTGTTTTCATGCCTAACTTACCAACAAAATATAAACGAAATAATCGGCAACTTAAAATTGCTTAAAAGAATGTAGGATAGATCCTCATGAGAAATACCGACATAACATTCTGTTGTCACTTAACTTGCCGATGAATTTCATCAATGAAATTGTTGTCGGTAACTCCATTTATAAACGACAATTCATTACTACGTTTCTGTCACTACTAATAGGCAAAATAAAATACCAATATAATTATGTCAATGTTTGTCGCTAATGAAATACCCTAAAAGGACAAATTCATCACTTCCCTTATTTTCATCAAAATCTTAGTCCTCCCTCCCCCCCCAACGCCAGCCCTTTCACTTCCCCAGCTCACCCCAGCACTTCTCTTCCTCTGGCATCCTTCTACGCCCTCCGCAAGCTCCGGCTACTATATACCCTCTCTCCTCTTTTTTTGTATCCAAAAACTTCACCTCTCTCTCCCTTTCTCTCTCTCTCTCTCTCTCTCTCTCTCTCTCTCTCTCTCTCTCTCTCTCTCTCTTCCCACTGCTTCTGGGTTCATTCGCCACTGTTGCTCAGGAAATCTCCGTCGTTGTATCCCAAAAATAGAAGCAAATCTGTACCAGGGTAGAGTCTAGTCTAGGTTTGAACCATATCTCTATTCCCCAAATTAAAAAAAAAAAAAAAAACAAGGGCACAATCATTAAATGACTTTGCTTATTTAATTAATTTGTTTCCCTCAATTTAGTAATGAAATAAATATGGCCTAGTTAATTAAAGCATTTAACAAGGAAAAAAAAGAGTTAATTAAATTATTTTCTTAACGATCATTTTATATTTTTTTTGCAGTGATTATTAAAAATCACTCCAGATTAATGATTTACTTTGGTGACAAAAGATCAATTATTCTAGGTTACTAAAATGATCATAAAGCCCTTATTATAAATAACAAAATTTCTCATTTTAAATATTTCCAAGTATGTCCATTTTGAATTAACCTCTAGAATACTCTATGATAACAGTTTTTGTGCCCTATAGGAGTTAAAATGGAAATGATTCTCTATGTTTGCACCCATCATTAAGTTTATGAAGTTATGTACTATCACATTCCACAATAATATGTACTATCTTATGACTTCTAGTCCGAAATTCAATTACTCTAACTTGCTTGTACTTATCTCAAAGAGAGACCATTAGGCAATCATTTATAGACATATCCCCAAGGCTTTGGATTGTAGGATATCTCGGACAATCATAAGAGAGTGATTATCATAAAAGCATTAATCACACAAGTTTCTCTTGAATACCTAAGTTCATCTACCTAACATACATAGTGTATCGATCCCATTCATAGAGATATATTCCCATAGCATATCAAGGTAGTTAAGTCATTGCTTCGCTACACTGCTAGCACATATGAATATCATAATGCACTCATCCACGTTGTAGCTGTGATAATCTTTGTTTCTCTCTTTTATGATAACCTTTGTAAAAATTATATCACGGGGTTCAGTTCTATTTACTCGAAGAAAACTTGCACAGCTAGTCATGAGATAGACATTAACCTAAGGTAAGTCATCCATTAAGGAAAGAAATTTGCAATAATATTTTACCTATGATGGCATGCCCAACTGCATCAAAAGGGAAATAAGATTACTTATATATATCTTAAGTAACAAAAGTCTATACCTTATTATGAAGCGGCTCATCCCATAGACTATCTAATATATGTCAACCTTAGGCAAGTAATTGCGCATCCAACTTCAGAAACTTGAACTAAGAAATAGTATTTAATTAATATACTCCAATATTACAAATCAGAGTTTTTTCTGAGCATACATCCCAACAAACTCCCACTTGCAAAATAAGAATACTTTATTCCATAAGCCCTAAACCCTAAAGCATCAAAGTGCCACTTGTACCCCTTCTCTACTAAAGGCTTGGTAGAAGGATCAACTGTGGATTCCTCTCGGAGGAATCTGCTCTACCATGATCTTCTCTTTCTAGATAAAATCTACGATGGAAATGGTACTTCCTTACGAAGTGTTTGCCCTTCTTGTGGTTTTTGGATTCCTAACATTCGGTACTATCCCGTTGATTTCATAATATAAGACTACAGGTCTATCCATATTATGCATGATTCCTAGTTCTGCTAGGAACTTCGGGAGCTATAACCCTTCTTTGGATGCTTCGGACGCTGCTATAAACTAAGTTTCACAATAGAGTTAGAAATACAAGATTGCTTGACGCTTCTCTACAAAATACCCCCTCCTGGCAGAGTCATGACATATCCAGCAATGTAGTTTCATTCGTATCTATCAGGCTTTTGAGTACACTTCCAATTACTATTCTAACAGAACATGTGGTATTGGAATGATATGAAATAGAATCTCTCTCCTTCTTAAATCATTTCCTACCAAGAATGGAACATAAATCCTCCTTCTATTTTAGTGTATGGGAGGAAAGAATAGAATGGAATTATAATTTCTTTTCTTTGTTTGGAAAACTTATTATTTAATGTTAGAATGAATGAAATTATGTACAATATGACCTAAATCCCCTTTCAATATAAAATTTATTTTTCAAACTGCAACACATATTAAAGCTCCAAAAAATTCAAATATTTTATTGAAGTGTAAATATTAATATACACACACACACAAACACACTCATATATATAAGATTGAAAATAGTCATAAAATAACTCTTTTCTATTATTAAAATAAAAAAAAGTATGATACACAGAAATTAAAAAGTTACGACATTATTATTTTAATCATTCAATTTTCTAATTGTCATCAATTTATTAAGCGTACCATATGTAATACATGGGAGGTATAATAGTCTATACACTTTCTATATGATTCCCACCCACCCTAGAAAGCTTTTCCTTAACTTTTCATGGGGAAAGGTTTTTCTAGCTTCATCCTTGAATATTCATTCCTGAGGAATAGTCTTTCCTACTTTGAGCATACATAGCAAACATCGGAATGGAAACAGAAGTAGGAAGACTCATTGTATTCATGTCTATTCCCATGTACCCAGCATAGTGAAAAACTTGAACCCCATATAGGATATGTATAATGTGTTTGTATGCTATATAAATATGTATGGGCCTAAATACCTATAATTACCCTTGGGAAATTCATTTTGGCATAGCAAGGGCGGTTTTTGAGTAGGGAACGTTAGCCTGCTAGGCTCATGACTCGTGCTCTCGAGCCTATTGGTCTGAGGTGCTCTTGAGCATGCGAGTCTAGGGTGTGACATTATATATATGGTATCAGAGCATGGTTATGCCAGTAGGACGTGTGGGAACTAAGTGCTACATTGGCCGGAGCCATCTCTAGAGAATCCTGTATGGAACTATGTGTTACATCGGTGCCAGTAACAACTAGAATCCCACACCCCTGATCTGGTCCTTGGTTAAGTGTGATGGGGTACCTATCGAAAATATTAAGGCCTTAATTAAAGGGGTGAATGTGAAACCCCAATCCCACATGAGATATGTGTAATGTGTTTGTACCCTATGGAAGCATCAAACGCAACCTTAGTTCTTAATCACTATTGTTTCCCCAATAACTAAACAATTTATAGTATCCTCCGCATACCAAGATTTGACAAAGAAAACTTAATCGCTATAACCATGGAAATATGGAAACTTGTTTAAATTTTAGAATGTAAGACATGACATATTTGAATTGAAATCCTCGATATTAATTTAAATACATCATGCCTTACATTGTGAAAATTAAATATGTTTCCATATTTCTATGCTTAATGGTCCCGGATGTAATTCTTATTGTTGTACGAACAAATATCAAGTAATATATTCACATTTTTTCTCCAAAAAAAAAAAAAAAATTATCTACATTAAGAGAGTATCTTGGAGTTAAATGGCTACAAATGTAATTTCAAATAAAATTTTCCTAATTGCATAAAATTTTCCATGTTTTTTACTGAGTTAAAATATTAAATTGGTCCACATAACGATAAACATACGTATATTCTTTCCATAATCTAGGAAATTACAATTGTATTATCATGTAAAGAGATATATTTGACAGATATGAAATTCTTGCATTTAATTACAACTTGCATCTCCAAATCCCTATATATAGCTGTCAATATTCCAATTTCAAACCACAAAAGTTCTCACAAAAAGGCGAGCAGCATACAAGAAACGGAAGAAGGGTCTCCTAAATAAGGTAAGTGAACTTACTACACTTTGTGAAATTAACGCTTGTACAATTATTTACAGCAAATTTGATTATGAACCTGACGTATGGCCGAGCACTTTGGCTGCCCAACAAGTGATATCGCAATTCGAGCGTTTGCCAGAGATGATGAAAGAAAGGAAAATGTTGAACCAGAAGCGTATTTGAGGGAAAGAATTACGAAACTAAAAGAACACTTAAATAAGAAATTGTCAGAAAATCATGAGAAGGACCTTGTGGAATTCATGTTTATGTGTTTGTTGATTGACAAAAGAGAGCTAGATAAGTTATCACCTACCGATCTTGATGATCTTGAGGAAAAAATTGAGAAAAAAATGATGGGCATCAATTCAAGGGTTAATGGAGATGCAAAAAAAAAAAAAAAAATAGTTATTCTGGATGGAGATGAAGCACAAAGCAATCCTGCACCACCCTAGTACACTGGTTCAAGGACCAGACCAGCCCCATAAAGAATATGATATATTTTAAGTTGGAAAAGGGTGTGTTTTCTTTAATCTATGAGCACATGTATGAAGAATAAAAAAAAAAGAGTGAATTTTTATGTGAATTGTTTTTTAGTTTGGAATAAAGAAATTTTATTATTATTGAATTTCGTGGAAGTTATAACGTGCCAATAGGTGCTCTGCTATAATAGACTGGTTTATCGGTGATATAGTCGGCCATGTTGCTTTAATTATCATTACATTATTAAAATTTGTCTTTGATACACCCCGATATTTGAAGCAAATTTTGAATAATGAATTTTATATTAGGTTTGTATAATTTATGACTAAATAGTGATCAAGATTTGAAATTACAATTTTAAATTATTTTTCAGAAAGAATTTTTCTTAAATTATGTCAAAAAAGTTTTGGAAACAAACGATTTGTTTCGTCTGTAAAATTTTGCCATGAGGTTATAAAAGGATATTGTTTCTGTCTCCAATGCATCAAATTTATAATATATGACCATGTACAAAATGAATCTATATATTCTCCCTGTATTGATAATTTGTGCTAGTGTAGAATCAATCTAACCTAGTCTACATATCTGTCTTAAAGGGATATGTATTTATTATATCCATTTTATGCGATCTGTCACTTTAAGACAAGACACAAGAATTAAGAAAAAGATTGCGTTAACTAAATTCAAAATGAAATTAACTAAAAGTTACCTTTTAAGTTGTCATTGATAGATTTAATGAAAGTTTCTAAACAATGTTTAATTCCAATAAGATAGAGCTCTATCTGGAAAAATATCATATAATGCTCTCTTGATTTTGACAAATATTTTGAAACAAAAAAGTATGTATGTCTAACACGATAGATTATATAAAATGGAGGTAGTATATGGCAGCTAAATAACTACATGCTTTGAGTTCTTTTAAGCTAAACGCAAGAAAATACAATATCTGTAACCACAGATTTTGGTCGTTAAAACTCCAATTTTTGTCACCAAGACCCTTTAATGAAAAAAATACTTGGTTGCTGTGTTGTTGCGTAGGCTCTTGGCGACCAAAAATTTTTATTTGGTCACAAAAGAGACCCAATGTGACGAAATTTGTCACCATTGACATGTTGCTTCGCAAGAAAATATTTTTCCATCAACGCTTTGGTCAACAATGTGTTGTCAAAGCGAAAGAATATTAATGTTTGTTGCTAAACTTATCTTTATGAAATGTGAGTTTTTAATTTTAAGAAACAATTATTCCAGAAGGTTGGGTCTGGTACCCCGTGAACCATTTGAAACCGAACGTGGGAAATAATTGTAGTTAGAAAATAATTTTACTACCAATAGGTAGGATTTAGTGCCACTAAAATAATAACTAGTCTTAGTGAGAAAAATGATTTTTCATCGCTACTGATGCCTTTGGCAAAGAATTCTTTTTCCAAGGCAAAAATTTATCACTTATGTTCCATTTTTTTGTAATCCATTGTTCTAATGTTAAATGATTAATTTTCATTCTAAAACCATTGGACCAAAGAAGAAATAAAAAACAAAATTGAATTAATTAAAATTTTCCTTTGGGAAGAGTTGTGGTCATAGGTAAAGAATGATGCTACACAATGTTATAGATCTTCGCGATTGTCAAACTTGGGTGAGACTCGTGGCGTCTTTGAGATTTATCCAAATTACAATTTTATCCTTATATTTTATATAAATTACAAATACATCCTTATCATTTGTATACTCATAGCTAATTAATTCCTACAACTAAGTTTAGTAAAAAAAAAAAATGTATCAAAAATTAATGATTGTGTAGTAAAACGTTTCAATTCGTCTTAAAATCTTATTTCGTGGGTTAAATTCGTGTCTAATATAATTAAAATAATAATGTCATCCATTACAAAAATTTGATTCACAGAAAATATTTTAGGAAGAATATTATAGTGTTGATATGTAGTAGTGATAAAAAAGTAGACACATAAAGTGATATAACCTTATGAAGATTTTAAATTTTTTCCACAAAATCAATATTTTTTGACAATTTGTTCGTATTGAAATCAGTAGTAGGGATAATGAATTAAGAATACATAAACGATAAGGATGTATTCATAACTTATACAAACTAAATGGATAAATTGTAATTTGGACAAATGTGAAGGGAGAAATGTAATTATGAATAATTACATGTATGTATTACCTCAAAAATTTAGGAAAATTTAACACTCATGATCATCTAGTATATCGTCTAGTTCACTCTGTAATACACTTTCTTTAACTTTCCCTATAAGGTTGATCTTTTAGAGTTTAGGGCTATCTTTTATTCTATAGGGTTCGATTAATAAAACTACTATAAAAAGTGTGTATGTGAGAGTGTACTAAAAGATGTACAAAATGATCGAGTCAAAAATTTGGTAGCTAATTTTTTTGGCACTAAGACTACACAAGCTTAAACTGCAAAGTTATTCCACCAAATTTAAATGTAGAAAGAAGAAGGTGATCCTTTCAGTCATGAGTTAAAAATACAGAGTCATCTCAAGTCCAAATGATGAAATCGATGCCCCTTCTACACAAGTCTAAACTGCAAAGTTGCTTCAAGTCTAAATGTCACAAATGAATGCACCTTGACCACGAGTCTAAACGGCAAACTTAAATCACCAAGTTTAAAGCTGGAAAGAAAAAGATGCTCCTTGACTGCACAAGCCTAAACTGCAAACTTACTTCAAATCTAAATGAAAAAAAAAGATGTTCCTTGATTGCACTAGCATAAATTGCAAGTTACTCCTGACCCACATGAGTATAAATTGTGTCAAGACAACCACCAAAAGTGTTGTATGTGGCTAAACTGCTAAAACACTCTAACAAATCAAAGTTGGTAAAAATGGATACTCTTGGCCCATACGATTTAAGACTATGAATGGCTAAAAGATCTCTTTATTCAAACTTTCAACTTCGTTAGACTTGATTCCTATAGATTTCTTAAGATACGTAGGAACCTTAGTGAAAAAAAAATCTAATTTCTGTCACAATTTTGAAGCAAATTTGTTAGCTTTGCGCTTTGGTGCTGGTGCTCTTAATATTTAGGTTTTTTTCCAAAGTATGTTCTTCTCCTATCCATTCTTCATAATGTGAAATAATGTCGGAAAGGTCTTGATGAGATTGTGCCTCGATCGTTGTTTTTTCTTCTGGGAGAGGTGACCTATACTTCACAGCTTCTTTGAACCAAAAATTGATACATTCATCGATGATGACTTCTAAGTTGATGTAGCTGCCTCTTTTGATCAAGTGGTTCTATAGAAGATGAACAGTGCCTCCATGAAGATGACTGAGTATAGGCAAGCCTCCAATGTCTTTCAAATGTACTAGATAATGCGATCGAGAATTTTTTGGCCAATTTTTTTGTCACGAAAACTGCATGAGCTTAAACTGTAAAGTTATTCCACAAAATTTAAAGTTGGAAGGAAAAAGATAATCCAATCAAATATTTGATGGCCAATTTTGGTGTCAATAAAATTGCACAAGCTTAAACTGCAAAGTTATTCCACCAAATTTAAAGCTTGAAAGAAAAAGATGATCTTTTCAGTGCATGAGTTTAAAATGCAAAGTCATCTCAAGTCCAAATGATGAAATGATGCTTCTTCTATACGAGTCTAAACTGCAAAGTTGCTCCAAGTCCGAATGTTGCAAATGAATGCACCTTTGCTGCACGAGCCTAAACGACAAAGTCATTCCACCAAGTTTAAAGTTAGAAAGAAAAAGATGCTCCTTGACTTCACGAGCCTAAACTACAAACTTACTTCAAATCTAAATTACAAAAAAGATGTTCCTTGACTGCACTAACATAAACTGCAAGTTACACTTGGCCCACATGAATACAAATTGTGTCAAGGCAACCACCAAAAGTGTAGCCTGTGGCTAAACTGCTAAAACACCATAACAAATAAAAAGTGGTAAAAATGGATACTCCTGGCCCAAAAGAGTTAAAACTGTGAATAGCTAAAAGGTATCTTTACCCAAACTTTGAACTTCATTTGACTTGATTCTTTAAGATTTTTTAAGGTACGTGTAGGAAGCTTAGAGAAGAAAAAGTCAGTCAAAATTTTTGAACAAATTTTTTGGTTTGCACTTTGTTGCTGGTGCTCTTAATATTTAGCTTGGATAACAAAGTATGTTCTTCTACTGTCCATTCATCATATTGCGGAATAATGCCAAAAATGTTTGACAAACTTAGGATTCGATCGTTGTTCTTGCTTCTGAGAGAGGAGCCTAATACTTCACAGCTTCCTTGAACGAGAAATTAATCCATGTGTCGTTGATGGCTATGTAGTTAGCCCTTTAATCCTGTGGTCCTATAGAGGATGAACAACGTCACCATGAAGATAACTGAGATTGGCAAGCCTCCCATGTCTTTCAAATGGAGATCTTGCTGGAAATCATTGAAAGCATATTTGTAGAAGTACCCAAACCCTTGCAAGATGCTTTCAAGATGTCAGAGTTGTGGTCATAGGTAAAGAATGATGCTACACAATGTTATGGACTCGAGGTATCTTATGCACACTCTCAATGTTGTAATTTGGAAGTTACTGGGCAACTCAATTGATTAACTCCATTAAACCTCTTTGTTGACTGTTCTTTTATCGAATGAAGGAAGTTTGTCAGAGCAATTCGAAGAACGATGAGTTGAGTTGAGAAACATCCAAAAGTTGGTATATTCTTATGTACGTTTCTCGTGAATATATATCCGGCACATAAGTATCTGCTCTCATACCATTTTCTCTACAATAAGTAATTATAAGTAACAACGCATAGCAGTTATGCATTATCAATGACGATAACGCGCAACCCCGATCATTGCCACGTCCTAGCCACATCAATAAACTAGCTTAGCGTCCGAATTAAGTTCGTTATTAGGTATAACGCACAATGAGTGTGCATTATCTAATTTTAAAACGCACAATAGCTGTGCGTTATTGTCCCTTTAGGGATAAAAAAAAAAAGTTATCTACTTTAGTAGCTATATTCTAAAAAAGGACTAGTACTAAAAGAAAAAACCGCCGATTTCTCATTAACTAAAAGTGCTTGTGTCCTGTTGCTGTGCAAAATGATGGCCTAAGAAGAAGATGAACTGCTTATTTCAAAACTTTCTCAAGTTTGAAATGGTGTTTTTGGTTAAGCAGAATTTAAAGTATCGAAATAGTAGAGAAGTCAATTTTAATTATCAAGCTACGTCCAAGTAATTCCTTAAATTATTTTTTTTTTAAAAAAAGATCGTTGTTCAAGTAAACTTGCTATAATAGGTGAAGCCGTACATGAATGACTAGATGGGCCAAAATTCATATAAAAACTTTATTGAGAATATTGTACAAGGTTTCTTGGGATTTTCTCCATTGTACACCATTTTGTATTAGGAAATTAATATAGTTGCTTATCTTAGAATTGCCGTCATCAACTTGGAATATGCCAAGATGATTCTAATTAGATTGTAATTAGATTAGGAAGTTTCCTACTTTAGTTAGGCCAAAAAGTGTATTCATCATTGTGAATTTTTTTAATATAAACTTGTTTTTCTTTTTTCATGGTATAAGAATATGTTTTTTCTTACAATAAATAAAGTTAAAGAGAAAGCAAAAATCAGTGTTATTTCTAATATGCAGCAAGAGTCCAGTACGGAAAAGTACGGTGAAGAAGGATGCATATTATGTAGTATCCCCAGATGGATCAAGACAGATTATCACTCGGGTCCAATTGAAAGAATGAGTTCCAGGGCAATTACACAATTATATTGAATGGGCACAAGTTGTGAGATTAGCCCTCCATTCAGAGAAAAAATTAGGATTCATCGATGAAACATTTTCATTACCTGAGAATGATCTATATATGGCATAGGAATGGTGGCCAATTAACAAATTAGGTAACTGTTGGATTCCCAACACAATTGAACTAATCGTATGATCGTCTATGAATTATTTTGAGCGCGTAGACGAGTTGCGGGCAGATCTCAAACAATATTTTTTTGTGGGTAGTGGTCAATAGAAATCTGAAATGAAGGCCATGTTGGCAAACCATAAACATGGGGGAGATTTTATAAATGCATATTACAATCGTTTGCATAAAATATGGGATGATTTACACCATTACATGCAATTGCTCGTGTGGGATGCTACTGCTCACATTATCAAAGAAAGGGTCGATGAGCAAGTTTACCAATTGTTTTTGGGGCTCAATATCGCCATGCATGGTACTGTTGCCGTACTTCTTTTTCAAGTTGCTCCATCTGTTTTTTCACTTCTTCCTCGTAGTGTCGCTGATAAACAATTCTTTACATTATGTATATAATTATAGAAACAAAGTATAATAAATAAGTTTAATAGCAAAAGAATATGTAATCAAATCCAATTGAAACCATGCAATTATACATGAAATATATTTTTTATACAAGAACAATTCAGCTATCATTGTTCAAGAGAAGAAAAAAATTTCTTAAAAAATAAGATTTTTTGCAAATCAAATGTCTTTCCCATTCTTTGACTTTAAACAACAAGTTTACAGCCCAACAATAAAAGAACTCTTATGATCACTTTGTTTCATTGTGGTAGGTGAGGTGACAAATATTTGATATCTACTATTACATCTTACTCCAATTGGATTTAAACAAGATATTTAATCTTTTCTTTAGTAGTTAATTTCTTTAAAAAATGAAATATTTGTTGTGCAAAAGTAGAGTCCATAGATGCATAGCTTCTTCTTGTCATAGTAAATGAAAATGAGATGCAAACGAGTCTCCGGAATAATTCTTCATGAAACAGTGAATCCAATTCTAATATTGTTATTCTATTGAAAGAAAATAAGTATAAAGTATATAAGCAGCACAAAATATTTCAACCAATCAAGAAATCATTTTCTAATGTCCTGAGAAGTGTGTAAAACATAAATATAGGGTTGAATGATTTCATAAATTAATATATTTTGTAAAGTAAGTTGATAACCACGATCAACATGTACAAAGATTATTCAAGATATGCAAACCTGATCGACATCATACAACTCTCTAGCTTGAAAGTAGAGAAAATAAATTAAGAAAATGGTACACTACATTAGATATGACGATAATGTTTGTTATAAGTGGATAGTTGAAATCAATCATTGATGTCTCAAAGAGCAATCCAACTATAAAACCAAATTACACAAATTCTAATTCTATTAGATGAACCAACACTAAATTTAGAAAACCAACATCATTCTTAGTTTCTAGTATATACTAACAATTATGGTTAACATGTTATAATTTATAAATAAACGAAATTAAGTACAAGAAAATTCCTAACTCAATTAAATGGAGAAAACAAATTATGGTACTTTCACAGTAAAAAAAATAAAAATAAAAATGGCTACACACATGTGTGTTTTCTCTGAACGTTTGTCAGTAAATTCAAGAGTTGGACCCTCTAATTACACATCTTCACCGAATATGATTCTTTGATCTTTTTCGAGCACCTTTGATATCTCTTCTTCAATATATTTGTAGTGAGTGAAGAGATAAACATCACACACTGAGTAGTCCTTTTGAAAATTTTCTTCCTATATGAGAGAAGGACAAGGTAATCATATATAATAGCTAACAAAAATAACATTAACTAATATTTATATAATGATAAATTGCTAAAACCCATAATTAAATTACTAGTTTTCTCTTATAAAATATTGTTGGATAGATCCTCGTGAATGGTATGAGCCCCCTAAACTTCCTTGGTCACTTCTTTTGTTGGTTGACATAATCTTAGAGATGGTCTTGTATCCGACATTATCCCATAATTTCTGTCCCTACTAAGAAAAATACAGACAGGATATTCAGTCGGCACTTAACTTACCGACAAATATTATCAATGAAATTATTCTCATCAATAACTCCATTTACAAAAGACAAGTTTTTACTACCTTTTTTTCCCTACTAATAGGCAAAATAAAATACCAACATAATTATGTCAATATTCTGTCAATAATGAAATACCCTAAAGGGACAAATTTGTCCCTTCCTTTATTTCCACCAAAATATGATTTCCCCACCCCCTCGCCCCAACCCTTTTTCTTTCCGTGCTCACCCCACCACCTTTCTTCCTCTGGCGTCCTTCTGCACCCTCCACCAAGCTCCGGCTACCCTAGTGCCCTATTTCTCTTTTTTTTTTTTTTCCGAATAGAAAAGTTCACGCTCTCTCCCTCTCTCGTATTCCTTGCCACTGCTTCTGGGTTCATCTGCCACAGTTGCTTAGGAAGTCTCCATCGTTGTATTCCAAAAGTAGAAGTAGATCCTAACTACTAGGATAGAGTCTTAGTTTGAACCACATCTCTATCCCCCAATTTTTTTTTTAAAAAAAAAAAAGAAGGGCCCAATCATTAAATTACTTTGTTTTGAGGATTTTGTAGTTTTCAACGCTCCAATAGAAAACCTATGAGAATCTGAGCCTCATAAACCCAACATTGAGAGGTAAAATATTTCCTAATTTGATAGGAAGAACCTCGAGGAAACAAAGTCCTCAAAACCCCAACTACACAAACTAGAAGATATAAGATCATCTTTAAAGATTCTATGCTTTTGCTAAGTGAAATTTTGTATTACTTCCTCGCTTTTGTAAAGTCTTGTTTGACATATTCTGATACATTTCAATGTAAACTGTTATTTGATAGATGATACATGCAATATAAATGTAATGAATATGTGGATTAGCTTTAGATAGTTTGACTTTAGTATTTTTATTTTAAAAAAAAACTGGGGGTTTTATAATGCATGCAAATATTTTTTAAAACAAATGAAGAAATAATAGTGGAGATTTCAAACCACAGCAAGTATTTACTTTTTAAACAGAAGTTATTATTACGAATGTTTAAAACCGCTGCAAAATAGGGCTAAAAACTGCCGCAACCATTATTGGGAAACCACTGCCTATCATTTAAAGTCCCTTTGATCTTGAAAACTGTCATTAAACCATTTAGCGAGGTTTGTAAACCGCCGCAAAGCCAAAAATAACCCCCGTAATTTTGCCTAATTTGTTAGTGTCAATTGAAAAGGTGAAGAACCATAGAGACAAAGTGAATTATCTCTCAACAATTTCATCAAAATTCATCAATAGTTGTTTACAAGATTAGGCATAAGTAGGCACTTATAGAGAAAATCTACTCCTCTTACTAAAAGATAATGAGTATTAAAAATACCAAAAAAACCTTCTAATAAAAGTTAATTACAAATTTGAAAATAAAGAAACCAATAATTAATCAACAAAGAAGTAGAATTGACCAAAAAAAGTTATAGACTTGACCCGGTCGGGTCCGGCCTAGAAGGTGGCCAGGTCAAGCCATTTAAGCTTCAAAACAAGCCATTCTAACTAGAGACCTACTGGGGATGGTAGGGTGGGAGCCAATTGTCACCGGTATGCTATGTTTTAGCCTTCCTGCTGCGATTTTAGATCTTCTTGATTAACGTCAAATTGGTTCTTGGTGTCTTTAGAAAACTTGTAGAGAATTCCCTAAGCCTTTCAATGAACCTTGAATATCCTCAATTTGACTCGTATAGTGAAAGTTATTGCCACTTTACCAGAATGTATCATCTTTGCAATTGAAGGTAGAATGTCTGGCTAAACACTGGTTATTAGATATCCAAATAACATATCTACGCATATGCTATACCATTCTGGAAACTTCAAGAAGTCTTATCCAATCTTCATGAAGATTCCTTGTTTATTTGAAGTCATCAAAAGCCCCAAAATGAGTTCTTCCAAAATTGGTCCAAAAATTCTAGTTTATCTCCATTTTGACCATTCTTCTAGCTTTAACTCTTGGACTTGAGTCTTCCAAGAATTCATGCATATCTGTGGTCATATCATAATCCCACATTGCTTGTCTATCAAAACTACCTTTATAATACTCCTTATGTAAAGGAGAGGGTTAAGCCTTTTAAAGGTGTGAGAAACGTGTAGGAGTTGTGCCGTTTGTCTAGCTATAGGCTAGTAGCCCAATTTGGAACCTAGCAAAGTAGTTTTGTTGGGATTCTCAGAAATAGTGTAGTTTGTGTTTTGGCTTTTGTGGGTTAAAAGTTTCTCTACACTATAATTCTCTAAAGTGAGTTAGTGGATTTGTTTCTCCTTTGCCATGGACGTAGCTCAATTGACTGAACGACGTAAATTTTGTGTCTTCTCTTTATTGCTTTCAAATTATTTTTTCACACTATCTCCTTTATTTATTTTAGGTCCTAGACTAACTTATTGACGACAGAAGGAACTGTTTTCCTACCTAACTTACCAAAAAAAGATCAACGAAATAAACGACAACTTAAAATTACATAAAAAAATGTGAGATAGATCCTCAAGAGAAATACTGAGAGAACATTTCACTGTCGCTTAACTTACCAACGAATTTCATCAATGAAATTGTTGTTGTTGGTAACTCCATTTATAAACGACAATTCGTTACTACGTTTTTGTCACAACTAAAAAAGGCAATATAAAATACCAATATGATTATGTCAATGTTCTGTCGATAATGAAATACCCTAAAAGGAAAAATTCATCCCTTCCCTTATTTTCACCATAATCTTATCCTGCCCACCCCACCCCTTTCTCTTCCCGAGCTCATCCCAACACTTTTCTTCCTCTGGCATCCTTCTACGCCCTCCGCCAAGCTCTGGCTACTATATACCCCTCTCTCCTCTTTTTCGTATCCAAAAACTTCGCCCCCTCTCTCTCTTATTGCCACTACTTTTGGGTTCATCCGCCACTGTTGCTCAGGAAATCTCTGTCATTGTATCCGAAAAATAGAAGCAGATCTATACCAGGGTAGGGTCTAGGTTTGAACCACATCTCTATTCCCCAAATTAAAAAGAAAAAACTAGGGCACAATCATTAAATCACTTTGTTTATTTAATTAATGTGTTTGGCTCAATTTAGTACTAAAATAACTAGAGCCTAGTTAATTAAAGCATTTAGCAAAAGAGTTAATTAAAGCATTTTCTTAACTATCCTCTTATGTTTTTGCAGTGATTAATAAAAATTACTCCAGATTAATGATTTACTTTGGTGACAAAAGACCAACTATTCTAGGTTACTAAAATGATCAAAAAGCCCTTATTATAAATAACAAAATTTCTCATTTTAAATATTTCCAAGTGTGACCATTTTGAATTGACCTCTAGAATACTCTATGATAATAGTTTTTGTGCCCTATAGGAGTTAAAACGAAAAGGATTCTATGTGTTTGCACCCATCATTAAGTTTATGAAGTTATGTACTGTCACATTCCACAATAATATCTACTATTTTATGACTTCTAGTCCGAAATTCAATTACTCTAACTTGTTTCTGCTTATCTCAAAGAGAGACCATTAAGCAATCATCCAAGAGAGTGATTATAATAAAAGCATTAATCATACAAGTTTCTCTTGAATACCTAAGTTCATCTACCTAACATACATAGTATATCGATCCCATTCATAGAGATATATTCCCATAGCATATCAGGGTAGTTAAGTCATTGCTTTGCTACATCTAACTCATATGAATATCATAACGCACTCATCCACGTTGTAGCTGTGATAATCTTAATTTCTCTCCTCCATAGTAACCTTTGTAAAAATTATATCACGGGGTTCAGTTCTATTTACTCTAACCAAACTTGCACAGTTAATCATGAGATAGACATTAACCTAAGGTAAGTCATCAATTAAGGAAACAAATTTGCAATAACCTTTTACCTATGATGGCTTGCCAAACTCCATCAAAAGGAAAATAGGATTACTTATATATCTTAAATAACAAAAGTCTATACCCCATTATGAAGTACGGCTCATCCCGTGGACTATCTAATATATATCAACCTTATGCAAGTAATTGTGCATCTAACTTCAGAAACTTGAATTAAGAAATAATATTTAATTAATATATTCCAATATTACAAAAATAATCTTTCTGAGCATACATCCCAACGAACTCCCACTTTCAAAATAAGACTACTTTATTCCATAAGCCCTAACCTCTAAAGCATCAAAGTGCTGCTTGTACCCCTCCTCTACTAAAGGCTTGGTAAAAAGATCAACTGTAGATTCTTCTCGGAGGAATCTGCTCCACCATGATCTTCTCTTTCTAGATAAAATCTTCCAATGTATTTGCCCTTCTTGTGGTTTTTGGATTCCGGACATTCGGTACTATCCCGTTGATTTCATAATATAAGACTACAGGTCTATCCATATTAGGCGCAATTTCTAGTTTTGCTAGGTTCTGGAGCTATACCTCCTCTTTGGATGTTTCGGATGTTGCTATAAACTCTTGCTTCACAATAGAGTTAGTAATACAAGAATACAATATGCTTCTATACAAAATACCCCCTCCTGGCAGAGTGAAGACATATCCACTAATGTAGTTTCATTCGTATCTATCAGCCTTTCGAGTACACTTCCAGTTACTATTCTAGCAGTACATGTGGTATACGAATGATATGGAATAGAATATCTTTTCTTCTAGAATCGTTTCCTACCCAGAATGGAATAGGAATCCTTCTTCTATTTCAGTGCATCGGAGGAAAAGATAGAATGGAATTACAATTTCTTTTCTTTGTTTGGAAAACTTATTATTTAATCTCAGAATGGATGAAATAATGTACAATATGACCTAAATCCCCTTTAAATAGAAAATGTATTTTCAAACTGCAACACATATTAAGGCTCCGAAAAATTCAAATATTTTATTGAAGTGTAAATATTCATATATATATACACACACACATACATATAAGATTGAAAATAGTCATAAAATAACTCTTTTTTATTATTAAAATAAAAAGAAGTACGATACATAGCAATTAAACAGCTATGAAATTATTATTTTAATCATTCAATTTTCTCATTGTGATCAATTTATTAAGCATACCATATGTAATACATGGGTGGTATAATAGTCTATACACTTTCTAAATGATTCCCACCCACCCTAGAAAGCTTTTCCTTAACTTTTCATGGGGAAAGGTTTTTCCAGCTTTATCCTAGAATAGTTATTCCTGAGGAATAGTCTTTCCTATTTTGAGTATACATACCAAACGTAGGAATGGAAACAGAAGTAGGAAAACTTATTGTATTCATGTCCATTCTTATGTACCCCGCATAGTGCAAAACTTGAACCCCATATAAGATATGTATGATGTGTTTGTATGCTGTATAAATAAGTATGGCCCTAAATACCCATGATTACCCCTGGGAAATCCATTTTAGCATAGCAATGACGGTTTTCGGCTGGGGATCGCGGGCCTTCTAGTCTCATGACTCGCGCTCTGGAGCCTATTGGTCTGAGGTGCTCTTGAGCCTACAAGTCTAGGGTGTGACATTATATATATGGTAGCAGAGTATGGTTATGCCAGTAGGACGTGTGGGAACTAGGTGCTACATCGGCGGGAGCCATCTCTAGAGAATCCTATGTGGAACTACGTGTTACATCAGTGGTAGCAACCGCTAGAATCCCACACCCCCGATCTGGTCCTTGGTTAAGTGTAATGGGGCACCTACCAAAGGCCTTAATTAGATGGGGTGAATGTGAAACCCCAATCCCACATGAGATATGTATAATGTGTTTGTACCCTATAGAAGTATCAAACGCAACCTTAATTATTAATCGCTATTGTTTCCCAATAACTGAACAATTTGTAGTATCCTCTACATACCAAGATTTGACAAAGAAAACCTAATCACTATAACCATAGAATTATGGAAACCTGTTTAAATTTCAGAATGTAGGACATGACATATTTGAATTGAAATCCTCGATATTAATTTAAATACATCATGCCTTAGATTGTGAAAATTAAATATGTTTCCATATTTCTATACTTAATGGTCCCGGATGTAATTCTTATTTTCGTGCGAACAAATATCAAGTAATATATTCACATTTTTTTCTCCAAAAAAAAAAAAAAATCATCTACATTAAGAGCGTATCTTGGAGTTAAATGGCTACAAATGTAATTTCAAACAAAATTTTCCTAATTTCACAAAATTTTCCATATTCTTCACTAAGTTAAAATATTAAATTGCTCCACATAATGATAAACATACATAAATTCTTTCCATTATCTAGGAAATTACAATTGTATTGTCATGTAAACATATACGTTTGACAGATATGAAATTCTTGCATTTAATTACAACTTGCAACTCCAAATCCCTATATATACCTGTCAACATTCCAAGTTCCAACCACAAAAGTTTTTTTGCTACAAACTCCTTCCTTGTAGCTTACTTCTTTTTGCTACCTTGTGCTAGTTATGTCAAAAAGAAAGTTCAAACTCGCCTTTATTGAGAATGATGCAAAAAGGCAAGCAACATACAAGAAACGGAAGAAGGGTCTCTTCAATAAGGTAAGTGAACTTACTACACTTTGTGGAATTAATGCTTGTACAATTATTTACAGCAAATTTGATTCTAAACCTGACGTATGGCCGAGCACTTTGGCTGCTCAACAAGTGATATCGCAATTCAAGCGTTTGCCGGAGATGATGAAAGAAAGGAAAATGTTGAACCAAGAAGCGTATTTGAGGGAAAGAATTAAAAAACTAAAAGAAAAGTTGAATAAGCAATTGTCAGAAAATCATGAGAAGGACCTTATGGAATTGATGTTTAAGTGTTTGTTGATTGACAAAAGAGAGCTAGATAAGTTGTCACCTACCGATCTTGATGATCTTGAGGAAAAAATTGAGAAAAAGATGATGGGCATCAATTCAAGGCTTAATGGAGATGCAAAGAAAAAAGTTATTTTAGATGGAGATGAAGCACAAAGCAATCCCGCACCACCCTAGTACACTGGTTCAAGGACCAGACCAGCCCCATAAAGAATATGATATATTTTAAGTTGGAAAAGGATGTGTTTTCTTTAATCTATGAGCACATGTATGAAGAATGAAAAAAAGTGTGAATTTTTATATGGATTGTATTTTAGTTTGGAATAAAGAAATTTTCTTATTATTGAATTTTGTGGAAGTTATAAGGTGCCAATAGGTGCTCTGCTATAATAGACTGGTTTTTCGGTATTATAGTCGGCCATGTTGGTTTAATTATCGTTATATTATTAAATTTTGTCTTTGATACACCCCGATATTTGAAGCAAATTTTTAATAATGAATTTTATATTAGGTTTGTATAATTTATGACTAAATATTAATCAAGATTTGAAATTATAATTTTAAATTATTTTTCGGAAAGAATTTTTCTTAAATTATGTCAAAAAAGTTTTGGGAACAAATGATTTGTTTCGTCGTTAAAATTTTGCTTTTGCGATGAGGTTTTAAAAGCATATTGTTTTTGTCTCCAATGTATCAAATTTATAATATATGATGATGTACAAAATGAATCTATATATTCTCCCTGTATTGATAATTTCTGCTAGTGTAGAGTCAATCTAACCTAGTCTACATATCTGTGCCTTAAAGGGATATGTATTTATTATATCCACTTTATGTGATCTGTTACTCTAAGACAAGACACAAGAATTAATAAAATGATTGCGTTGCCTAAATTCAAAATAATATTAACTAAAAGTTACCTTCTAACTTGTCATTGATAGTTCTAATGAAAGTTTCTAAATAATGTTTAATTCCAATAAGATAGAGTCTATCTGGAAAAATATCATATAATGCTCTCTTGATTTTGACAGATATTTTGAAACAAAAAAGTATGTATGTCCAACATGATAGATAATATAAAATGGAGGTAGTATGTGGCAACTAAATATCTGCATGCTTTGAGTTTTTTTAAGCTAGACGCAAGAAAATACAATATCTGTAACCAAAAATTTTGGTTGTTAAAACTCCAATTTTTGTCGCCAAGACCCTTTAATGAAAAGAGTACTTGGTTGCTATGTTGTTGCGAAGGCTCTTGGCGGCCAAAAATTTTCATTTGGTCTCAAAAAGAGACCCAATAGTGACGAAATTTGTCACCATTGAGATGTTGCTTCGCAAGAAAATATTTTGCCAGCAACGCCTTGGTCAACAATGTGTTGTCAAAGCGAAGGAATATTAATGTTTATTGCTAAACTTATCTTTATGAAATGTGAGTTTTTAATTTTTTTAAAAAATTATTCCAGAAGGCTGGGTCTGGTAGCCCGCGAACCATTTAAACCAAATGTGGGAAATAATTGTAGTTAGAAAATAATTTTACTACCATTAGGTAGGCATTAGTGCCACTAAAATAATAACTAGTCTTAGTGAGAAAAATGATTTTTCGTCGGTACTGATGCCTTTGGCAAAGAATTCTTTTTTCAAGGCAAAAATTTATCACTTATGTTCCATTTTTTTGTAATCCATTGTTCTAATGTTAAATGATTAATGTTCATTCTAAAACCATTGGACCAAAGAAGAAATAAAAAACAAAATTGAATTAATTAAAATTTTCCTTTGGGAAGAGTTGTGGTCATAGGTAAAGAATGATGCTACAAAATGTTATAGATCTTCGCGATTGTCAAACTTGGGTGAGACTCGTGGCGTCTTTGAGATTTATCCAAATTACAATTTTATCCTTCTATTTTATATAAATTACAAATACATCCTTATCATTTGTATACTCATAGCTAATTAATTCCTACAACTAAGTTTAGTAAAAAAAAAAAAAATGTATAAAAAATTAATGATTGTGTAGTAAAACGTTTCAATTCGTCTTAAAATCTTATTTCGTGGGTTAAATTCGTGTCTAATATAATTAAAATAATAATGTCATCCATTACAAAAATTTGATTCACAGAAAATATTTTAGGAAGAATATTATAGTGTTGATATGTAGTAGTGATAAAAAAGTAGACACATAAAGTGATATAACCTTATGAAGATTTTAAATTTTTTCCACAAAATCAATATTTTTTGACAATTTGTTCGTATTGAAATCAGTAGTAGGGATAATGAATTAAGAATACATAAACGATAAGGATGTATTCATAACTTATACAAACTAAAGGGATAAATTGTAATTTGGACAAATGTGAAGGGAGAAATGTAATTATGAATAATTACATGTATGTATTACCTCAAAAATTTAGGAAAATTTAACACTCATGATCATCTAGTATATCGTCTAGTTCACTCTGTAATACACTTTCTTTAACTTTCCCTATAAGGTTGATCTTTTAGAGTTTAGGGCTATCTTTTATTCTATACGGTTCGATTAATAAAACTACTATAAAAAGTGTGTATGTGAGAGTGTACTAAAAGATGTACAAAATGATCGAGTCAAAAATTTGGTAGCTAATTTTTTTGGCACTAAGACTACACAAGCTTAAACTGCAAAGTTATTCCACCAAATTTAAATGTAGAAAGAAGAAGGTGATCCTTTCAGTCATGAGTTTAAAATACAGAGTCATCTCAAGTCCAAATGATAAAATCGATGCCCCTTCTACACAAGTCTAAACTGCAAAGTTGCTTGAAGTCTTAATGTTGCAAATGAATGCACCTTGACCACGAGTCTAAACGGAAAACTTAATTCACCAAGTTTAAAGCTGGAAAGAAAAAGATGATCCGTGACTGTACAAGCCTAAACTGCAAGCTTACTTCAATTCTAAATGAGAAAGAAGATGTTCCTTGATTGCACTAGCATAAACTGTAAATTACTCCTGACCCACATGAGTATAAATTGTGTCAAGGTAACCTCTAAAAGTGTTGTATGTGGCTAAACTGCTAAAACACTCTAACAAATCAAAGTTGGTAAAAATAGATACTTCTGGCCCATACGATTTAAGACTATGAATGGCTAAAAGATCTCTTTACTCAAACTTTCAACATATTTGACTTGATTCCTAAAGATTTCTTAAGATACGTAGGAAGCTTAGTGAAAAAAAAAAATCTAATTTCAATCACAATTTAAAAAGAAATTCGTTTGCTTTGCGCTTTGTTGCTGGTGCTCTTAATATTTAGGTTTTTTTACAAAGTATGTTGTTCTCCTATCCATTCTTCATATTGTGAAATAATGTCAGAAAGGTCTTGATGAGCTTGTGCCTCGATCGTTGTTTTTTCTTTTGAGAGAGAGCTTCTTTGAACCAAAAATTGATACATTTATCGATGATGACTTCTAAGTTGATGTAGTTGCCTCTTTTGATCAAGTGGTTCTATAGAAAATGAACAATGCCTCCATGAAGATGATCGAGTATAGGCAAGCTTCTAATGTCTTTCAAATGTACTTGATGATCCGATCAAAAATTTTTTGGCCAATTTTTTTGTCACAAAACTGCATGAGCTTAAACTGCAAAGTTATTCCACAAAATTTAAAGTTGGAAGGAAAAAGATAATCCAATAAAAAATTTGATGGCCAATTTTTGTGTCAATAAAACTGCAAAGTTATTCCACCAAATTTAAAGCTTGAAAGAAAAAGATGATCCTTTTAGTGCATGAGTTTAAAATGCAAAGTCATCTCAAGTCCAAATGATGAAATGATGATCCTTCTATGCGAGACTAAACTGCAAAGTTGCTCCAAGTCCGAATGTTGCAAATGAATGCACCTTTACTGCACGAGATTGAACGACAAAGTCACTCCACCAAGTTTAAAGCTAGAAAGAAAAAGATGCTCCTTGACTTCACGAGCCTAAACTGCAAACTTACTTCAAATCTAAATTACGAAAAGATGTTCCTTGACTGCACTAGCATAAACTGCAAGTTACTCTTGGCCCACATGAGTACAAATTATGTCAAGGCAACCACTAAAAGTATAGCCTGTGGCTAAACTGCTAAAACACCCTAAGAAATAAAAGTTGGTAAAAATGGATACTCTTGGTCCACAAGAGTTAAAACTGTGAATAGCTAAAAGATATCTTTACCTAAACTTTGAACTTCGTTTGACTTGATTCTTTAAGATTTCTTAAGATACGTAGGAAGCTTAGAGAAAAAAAAATCTAAGTTCAGTCAGAATTCTTAAACAAATTTTTTGGTTTGTGCTTCGTTGCTTGTGCTCTTAATATTTAGCTTGGATAACAAAGTCTGTTCTTCTACTGTCCATTCGTCATATTGTGGAATAACGCCGAAAATTTTTGACGAACTTATGATTCGATCATTGTTCTTCCTTCTGAGAGAGGCTCCCAATATTTCGCAGCTTCCTTGAACGAGAAATTAATCCATGTGTCGCTGATGGCTTCTAAGTTGATGTAGTTACCCCTTTAATTAAGTGTTCCTATAGAAGATGAACAACGTCACCATGAAGATAACCGAGATTGGAAAGCCTCCCATGTCTTTCAAATGGAGATCTTGCTGGCAATCATTGAAATAATATTTGTAGAAGTACCCAAACCCTTGCAAGACGCTTTCAAGATGTCAAAGTTGTGGTCAGAGGTAAAGAATGATGCGACACAATGTTATAGACTCGAGGAATCTTATGCACACTCTCAGTGCTGTAATTTGGAACTTGCTGTGCAACTCAATTCATTAACTCCATTAAACCTCTCTGTTGACTATTATTTGATCGAGTGAAGGAAGTTCGTCAAAGCAATTCGGAGAACGATGAGTTGAGTTGAGAAACATCCAAAAGTTAGTATATTCTTCTGTACGTTTCTCACGAATATATATCCGGCACATAAGTATCTGCTCTTGCACCAATTTCTCTACAATAAGTAATAATAAGTAATAATACATAGCAGTTATGCGTTATCAGTGACGATAATACGCAACCATAGTGCGTCATCATCAACCTCAACCCCGATCATTACCACGTCCTCGCCAAGTCAGTAAACTAGCTTAGCATTTGGATTAAGTTCGTTATTAGGATAACGCACAATGAGTGTGCATCATCTAATTTTATAACGCACAATAGTTGTGTGTTATGGCCCCTTTGGGGATAAAAAGAAAAGTTATCTACTTTAGTAGCTATATTCTAAAAAAGGACTAGTACTAAAAAAAAACCGCCAATTTCTCATTAACTAAAAGTGCTTGTGGCCTGTTGCTGTGCAAAATGATGGCCTAAAAAGAAGATGAACTGCTGATTCAAAACTTTCTCAAGTTGGAAATGGTGTTTTAGGTTAAGCAGAAATTAAAGTATCGAAATAGTAGAGAAATCAATTTTAATTATCAAGGTACGTCCAAGTAATTCCTTAAAAATATTTATTTTTTAAAAAAAAGAGTGTTGTTCAAGTAAACTCGCTATAGTAGGCGAAGCCATACATGAATGACTAAATGGGCCAAAACTCATATAAAAACTTTATTGAGAATATTGTACAAGATTTCGGGGGATTTTCTCCATTGTACACCATGTTGTATTAGGAAATTAATATAGTTGCTTATCTTAGAATTGCCATCATCAACTTGGAATATGCCAAGATGATTCTAATTAGATTGTAATTAGATTAGGAAGTTTTGCTACTTTAGTTAGGCCAAAAAGTGTATTCATCATTGCGAATTTTTTTAATGCAAAGTTGGTTTTCTTTCTTCATGGCATAAGAATTTGTTTTTTCTCACAATAAATGGAGACAAAGAGAGAGAAAAAAACCAGTGTTATTTATGATATGCAGCAAGAGAGTCCAGTATGGAAAAGTACGGTGAAGAAGGATGCATATTATGTAGTATCCGCATATGGATCAGGACAGATTATCGCTCAGGTCGAATTGAAAGAAGGAGCTCTAGGGCAATTACACAATTATATTGAATGGGCAAAAGTTTTGAGATTAGCCCTCCATTCAAAGAAAACACTAGGATTCATCGATGAAACAATTTCATTAACTGAGAATGATCCAGATATGGCATAGGAATGGTGGGCAATTAACAAAATAGTTAACTGTTGGATTCCCAACATAACTGAACTAATCTTATGATCGTCTATGAATTATTCTGAGCGCGCAGACGAGTTGCGGGCAGATCTCAAACAATATTTTTTTGTGGGTAGTGGTCAATAGAAATCTGAAATGAAGGCCATGTTGGCAAACCATAAACAAGGGGGAGATTTTACAAATGCATATTACAATCGTTTGCATAAAATATGGGATGAGTTACAGAATTACATGCAATTGCTAGTGTGCTATGCTACTGCTCACACTAGCAAAGAAAGGGTGGAGGAGCAAGTTTACCAATTGCTTTTGGGGCCCAATGGCCCCATGTATGGTATTGTTGCCGTATTTCTTTTTCAAGTTGCTCCATTTGTTTTTTCACTTCTTCCTCGTAGTGTCGCTGAGAAACAATTCTTTACATTATATATAATTATAGAAACAAAGTATAATAAATAAGTTTAATAGCAAAAGAATATGTAATCAAATCCAATTGAAACCATGCAATTATACATGAAATATATTTTTTACACAAGAAAAATTCAGCTATCATTGTTCAAGAGAAGAAAAAATTTTTTAAAAAAGTAAGAGTTTTTGCAAATCAAATGTCTTTCCCATTCTTTGACTTTAAAGAACAAGTTTACAGCCCAACAATAGAAGAACTCTTATGATCACTTTGTTTCATTATGGTAGGTGAGGTGGCAAATATTTGATATCTACTATTACATCTTACTCCAATTGGATTTAAACAAGATATTTAATCTTTTCTTTAGTAGTTAATTTCTTTAAAAAATGAAATATTTGTTGTGCAAAAGGAGAGTCCATAGATGCATAGCTTCTTCTTGTCATAGTAAATGAGAATGAGATGCAAACGAGTCTCCGGAATAATTCTTCATGAAACAGTGAATCCAATTCTAATATTGATATTCTATTGAAAGAAAATAAGTATAAAGTATATAACTTGCACAAAATATTTTAGCCAATCAAGAAATCATATTCTATTGTTCCGAAAAAGTGTGTAAAACATAAATATAGGGTTGGATGATTTCATAAATTAATATATTTTGTCAAGTAAGTTGATAACCACAATCAACATGTACAAAGATTATTCAAGATATGCAAACCTGATCGACATCATACAACTCTCTCGTTTGAAAGTAGAGAAAATAAATTAAGAAAATGGTACACTACATTAGATATGACGATAGTGTTTGTTATAAGTGGATAGTTGAAATCAATCATTGATGTCTCAAAGAGCAATCCAACTATAAAACAAAATAACACAAATTCTAATTCCATTAGATGAACCAACACTAAATTTAGAAAACCAACATCATTCTTAGTTTCTAGTATGTACGAACTATTACGGTTAACATGTCATAATTTATAAATAAACGGAATTAAGTACAACAAAATTTCTTACTCAATTAAATGGACAAAAAAAATTAAGGTACTTTCACAGTAAAGCTTTAGAGGGGGTGAATAAGGTTTTTGGCTAATACAACACTTTTTACACAATTTTAAAAAATTCAAACCTACGATTTTGTTTGAAGATAAAATCCTAAAAAAATAAAATAAAAGCATACCTGTTACAACCAAAACTAGTGGTCCTCATTGGTCCAAATAAATCCATGTGAATGAGTTCTAAAGGTTTTGAAGTAGAAATCATTTTCTTTGGTTTAAAAGATGTCTTAATTTGTTTTCCGAATTGGCAAGCATCACAAAGTTTAGTTCTCTCAAAATGTAGTTTTGGTAATCCTCTAACAAGTTCTTTTAAAGAAAGTTGGGTAAGTAAATCTATGCTAACATGGCCAAGCCTTCTATAACACAAAAATGCATCATCATCATGAACCGAGAGACACTTTAAATTTTGAGTAATAAGACCTTCAAGATGAAAAAGATAAACATTTCCAACTGTTTTTTCAACAAAAATAGTTTTATTTTCATGCTTATCAATGATAGATCAACAGTCACTTTCAAAAACATCTATGTACTCATTATCACATAATTGACTAATACTAAGCAAATTAAACTTCAAACCATCATTTAAAAGAACATCCTTAATAAAAGACGAGGAGCCACTACCAATTTTACCTATACCAATGATCTTTCCTTTCTTCTTATCACCAAAGGCAACGAAGCTACTTTCGGTCTCCTTAAGCTCACAAATAAGAGATACGTTGCCGGTCATGTGCCTTGAGTAACCACTATCCAAAATACCATTTAGTTGAGCTTGATTTGTGTACCTACAAAAGAAGAAATAGAAATGACTTTTGGTACCCATATCTATTTGGATCCATGAATGTGAGTTGAATTTCTTTTATTTTCCAAACGGTTTTACTCCCCTTTCAATTTTTTTTTTTTAATAAAATATTTTGTGACTTTATGACCACTCTTTTCATAATAAGTACAACAAAGGTGTGAGAGGAATGAGGAAGCTTTTACAAAACGTGCTTGTTTAGTAAAAAAACTATTAGAATGATTATATCGAATACCATTTTTGTCAAAAGGTGATCTTTGAGAATCAAAAAGCATTTCAAAATCCTTTTCCTTTTTGTTAACTTTTCAATAAGTAGGGTGAGATCACTCACCTTTTTCTTCAAATCATTATTATCTTCCATGCATTTCTCAACCGAAAGAACTTTTTCACAAAGATTTGCATTTTCTAAAACGTGTTTTTGAAATTCTAACTTTGAGAAGTCCTTTTCCTTTTTCAAAACTTCTAGAGATTCAAGAAGAGTTTTGTTTTTACAAACAAGTTTTGAATTATTATTTAATAGGTTATAAATCTTATTTTTAAACCCCTTGTTCTTTTTGGAAATCTTTCCAATGAGTATAGAATTAGGATCCTCATCATCATCATCATCATCATCATCATCATCATCATCATCATCATCAACAACAACAACAACAAGATTAGATAAATTTGAGGGTAAAGATTGTACCTCATTTTCTAATGCCATAAAGTACAAGTTGGCCTTTTCTTCTCCTTCACTTTTACTTTAGTCTTGATCCCAAGTTCCTATTAGACCCTTGCCTTTCTTCTTTTTCTTCAATGCCTCAAGCTTTGCTTCTAAAGCTCCTTTTTCTTTTTCGATGGCTTTAGGATAATTGGCTACAAGATTGTGGGTACTATTACACTCGAAGAACCTAGCCTTGAAGAGTGAGGAACTTTGACCTCCTTTTTTGAATGGAAGTTTCTTTCCTCTTTTGTTGAAGCCTTTCGTGTAGAATCTTGTAAATTTTCTAATTACTAAGGCCGTATCTTCATCATCATCAATCTCATCTTCATTGTTTGATGAGCATGTCGATCTTCCTCATTCACTTTTAGTGCTATGCCTTTTCTTCCTTTGTCTTCATCTTCTATTTTATTTAATCTTTCAATTTTCATCTCATAGGTGAGGAGAGATCCTATGAGTTCTTCAATAGGAAGTAGTCTCAAATCTTTTGATTCTTCTATGGCAAGTGTTTTTTGTTGCCATGCCTTTGGGAGTGCATCTAGAACCGTTTCATTTACTTTTCCTCTTGTATATTCCTTCCCATAAGCCTTTAACCCATTTGTAATATTGGTGAATCTTCTGAATATCTCACTAATTCTTTCATTTTGTTTCATCATGAATAGCTCATAATCTCTCACCAACATAGCTAACTTTGATTCCTTAACTTGATTGGTGCCTTCATAAGTTACTTAAGCAATTTCCACATTTCATGACCGGAATCGCATCCTCTTACCCTCTTGTACTCATTAGCATCCAAGGCACAACTTAGTATGTTTATAGCTTGAAAGTTTAGAGTCATCTTTCTTGAGTCAAACTTGTCAAATTCTTAAACCTTCTTGACTCTTCCACCCTTTTGAGGAACATAAGGTCCTATCTCTACAATGCTCCAAAGATCAAAGTCAATAGAGAAAATGTAAATTCTAATTCTTGACTTTCAAAAGGTGTAATTAGTTCTATTAAAAAGAGGAGTTCTATTTTTAGAAGAGCCTTTTACATAGAGTAGATTTGAAATACTAGCCATTATGTAAAAGATCTTTTGCTTCTTTGGATGTTAAGCCTTAAAAAGAAGACCTGCTCTGATACCAATTGAAAAACCTTAGAGGGGCGGTGAATAAGGTTTTTTGCTAATAAAACAGTTTTTAAACAATTTCAGAAAATTCAAACGTACGATTTTGTTTGAAGAAGAATAACTCTTTTTAATAAAATTTCTAACCAAACAAAATCACTTTCAAGATCAAGGATTATATAATAACCATAAAAAGGAAATATAAGTCGCAAAGAGAATAAACAGGATATTTATAGTGGTTCACTCTCTCAAAGAGCTACATCCACTACCTTGAGACTCAACTCAGGGGTTTCACAAATTCACTATTTTTAAAGTAGTTTACACAATACAAAATGAGGATCACCCTTCAACGGTTTTACACCAAAACCTCAAAGATGACACAACACAACAATGCAATAATTACCAAAGGATCACCCAAAGGATTTTCCACAAACCTTTGATCACAATAGAAAATATATGAGTAAGGAACAATGTTACCAAATGAGCTTGAGAAGAGAAAGATACAACACAATTGAATGCTTCTACAAGCTCCGCTTTTCTCCTTCTTCGATGGATAATCAATAATGAAGCTCCAAGAAGATTTTTCCTTTTTGTTTTTGTGAGATAAAAATGTTTTGAAGAACGTAATTTGAAGCTCTTTAAATGTTCTTAAATGATCTCAAATTTGTTTTCCACTTCTTAGCATTTACGGATAAAATATCTCTGTTTATAAGGGAAGGAAAAAACTAGCCGTTACTGTCTATAACAGTTAAATTTTTAACAGTAAAAATAAAAAATCGGACAACTGGTTTCTAAAAATGGACATCCGATTTCCTTGTAAAAGGAAAATCGAATGAGCCCTTTTTAAAATAGGAAGATTGATTTTGGTTTTAACAAAAAAAATCGGATGACCCTTTCTAATAACAGACGATCGATTTTTCTATAGCTTGAAAAATTGGACGACCGATTTTAAAATAGGACGACCAATTTTTCTTTTCCTTTGGAAAAATCGGATGACCTTTTTTCGAGAAAGATTTGACAACCACTTTTCCTTAAACAAAAAGAACTTTCCTTCACATTTCAAGAACATGTATTCTTGATACTCTTTAAAATAAATAAACGCATAAAAAACTCCATCAGGAATACTTAGGTTTTTAAGTATACTTTGTAAAAAGTATTTCATCCAAGGAGCTTCCATACTTGATCAAAAATCAAAGATAAAAGTTAGGAAGTTTTACAAAATACCTTGTCATAGCCCTAACTAAACTTTGTCTTCAAGGCATCCATCTTGATCACTTCATCTTCATTGATTCTTGTTGGCTTGAGTGATCTTTTGCTTCTATGTGAAACATGCTTGTGATTTCTCTTGTGCAACTTTTATTCTTCTATATAAAACTATATCTACGTATCACAAAGCATAAGTTAATCATAATCAAAATATTATGAAAATACTCTTAAGGCTTACAAAATATATCTTAGTAGTAAAAGCATTCTTTATGAGGACAGAGCTTTTGAGTTCGGACCATATCTTCTTCCTCTAATGTATAAAAACATAGTAAAATTTCTCTTTTTTATTATTATATTTGAGGCTTTTTTAGAAGAATTCACAAAATGAATCATAAAACTTTTTCATTTGTTTTAATTTAATCCGAAAACTATTTTTTATTTAATTTTAGTCTTAAATTTATTTTTCTTTAAACATATTGATGTTTATTTTAATTTTCGGAATGAAATTTGTCAATTCTTTTACATGTTCTCCCTGAATAAGTCAGCTGTCTAGTGAAAATTTACAAGCTCTTACCTATCATTCTTGATAAGATGTAGTAATACATTTATATTTCTATTCCATTTTCACCATACCTGATGCATTCTTTTGATGCATTTTAGAAGAAAAGGTTAGAATTGATGATTTTTCATTTCGTTGATAGCACATAGGTGTGGCGCATGTGTATAAATTTGTTAATTCTACCTTAAACTTGCAAGATGTTCAAGCAAAATTCTGTGTCTTTCTTCCATTTGCAGCAGATAGTAGATTTTGTGCTGGATCTGGTTTGGTCATTGTTCAAATTTGAATCTATCTTCATTCTTCACTATTTCTTTCTTAATTATCAGTAAGTTAAAAAATAAAAAATGAAAACCTTCTATGAAGAAAAAATAACAAATCTTCAAGAATTTTTTTTCTTAATAGAAATTGATGTTTTATTTTTTTGCAGGCTTTATGGAACTCGGGAATCTATATGAGTAATGCAAAAATAATTCATTTCAAACCTTTCAGTTTCTCTCTCTACAACTTTCTCTCTAACCTCTCTCTAAAAAAACACCAACTTTTAATATTCAACTTAATTTGAAAGAACATATGGATCATTTTGAAGATTATTTGCAAGAAAATGTTATTTTTGAGGTAAGAAAATCGATCAAATTTTTTTCAGTTTCTGAAGCACTTTCGCCCAGATGGGCGAAAAAACCATATAACTTTCGCCCATCTTGGCGAAAATTTTTAAAAATTCTCACGCAGATTGGAGAAACTTGTATGGTTTTTTCGCCCATCTAGGCGAAAGTGCTTGAGAAAAAAATTTTCTTTTTTTTTTTTTTTGGTTTTTTGTGTTTATTAGGGTTTTAGGGTTTAGGTTTTATTTATTTTTTAATGGGGTTAGGGTTTTAGGGGTTTTTTAATGGTAATATGATCCAAATACGTTTGAAGAATTTTTAGAACCGGAAGAATATATTGATCATGGACAATTATTCACAACAAACCGAATTTTCAATTCGAAAGTGGAGTTGGTGGACTAGGCAAAAGAAATTGCGATGAAAGCCAACACATACTTGATCATCAATCGGTATTTGAAATCAAGAACATCTTATCGTCAACCGTACGTTACATTGTCTTGCGAGTGTGGAGGTGCACTTAGAAAAAACACAAAACCAAGAGTTGATGATGAAGAATAAGAAGTTCCAATCAAAAAGCGGGGAAAAAAATATGGGTGTCCATTTAAATTAAAAGGCATGCATATGGCAACAAGTGAAAATTGTCAATTATTCGTACACGACGGGAGGCAGAACAATAAAATGGTTGTTTACAATCATGATCATGCTCACGGTGCAAGACTTACGGATGAGCAGTACAAATAGACTGAGCAATTTAGGAAGAGTCATGTGCCGCCACGTAATATCCTAAGAATTTTCTGAGAACAAAATGTTAGTTGTGCAGTTAGGTACATTAGAATTATTTCTAATAGTTTATTAAAATAATTTAGATTTGTTTGACTTCCATTAATAAAATGAATTTTGTGATGTATGCAGTGCACAGAAAATATATAATGTTGTTGCAAAGATTAAGAAGAATAGGATGTAGGGGCGAAACATGGTGGAGGAATCATAACGTTTCATCTTTATTTTAAAATTAAGGTACAATATACCACTATTGGAAGTCATAGGGATGACTCCGACCGTAGAAGTTCAACGCGACAATTGCTTTCATGCGCAATGAACAGGCTACGACATACATATGGGTATTTGAACAAATCAAGCACTTATATGTTTCATCGGCTATGTCAATTGGCTGCGAATCAATTCTTAATGATGGCAATTACCAATTGTGATTATTACTAAGAGGGAAAGCGGACTTATGCCTGGATTGAGAATGTGTTTAGTAAATCATATTATATGTTATGTAGACGGCACATCTATCAAAATGTGTTGGCAAAATTAACAGAAATGGTTAAAGATGAAGGGGTCTCAACTCAGTTTGTCAATGGCACCTGCAACAAATTAATAAACAAAATTGATGAGGTGGAATGCCATAGAAAATTGGATGGGTTGAAGACGAAGTGGCAACAAAGGCCTGACTTTATACATTACTTGTTCAACACATGGTTGAATCCACTTGCGCATAAATTTTGCAGGTTTTGGATATCTGAAGTGCTGTATTTTGGGGTTGAGAAACAAACCGTGCTGTGAGCGAACATTCAGTATTGGAGCTATAACTCTCAACGTGTCATGGTGATTTAGACACCTGTTTCTTAATATTGACTCTCTCATCGAAGGTCAAATTGCCAAGATAAATAAACCATTGGAGATTTCGAAACTTAAAGAAAAGTATGGCGCGAAGAGTAATCTCATATTGAAGAATATAGGTAATATCACCAGTCATTTGGCTTTGAAGAAGATATGGCTTGAGATAAAGAGAGCACACAAGATAGTTGACGATCCGAAAAATAAGTGCGGGTATTATTTAAGGAAGTCATATGGTCTACCCTGTGTATGTGAGTGGTTACTAGGTACGTACATGCACTCCCACTCCAGGCATAAGATATTTATATATTTTGGAGAAGACTAAAAATTGGTGTTGATATCCCAACTGTACATGAGAGAGACGTGGATTCCAAGATGCGTGATCTCACCTCCATGTTAGAGAAAATAAGTACGGGTCCAGTATTGAAAGTCAGGGAAATGCGTCGTCTCATCAAAGGTGTTATAGGTCCGGTGTTGCCTGACAATCCTTATGTTCCATTGATAACCCCCTCCCCCATAAACTGCAGTCATGAAGGGACGACGGAAGAAGAATTCAACAAAAGGGATAAGCCTTACTGGGAACACGCGTCTGTCGCACAAGGAAGATCGAAAAGTTAAGCAGTTCAGGGTTCGGATCGGGAAACGGGTCCGGTTCTTGTTTTGGTTCTAGTGTATGTGGAAGAGGTAGACAGCCACGTACGAGTAGGGGTAGGAGAAGAGGACGTAATACTGGACGAAGCAGTTTGTTTTCTGTTGTAAACCCGAACACCCTTTAACTCCTTTCCCGTACATCAATGCATTCCCTAGTTTTGTGTATGAGTTCATTCAAAACTGGAAGAATGAGATAGGTGATGGTGATTTTGAATTTAGAGTAGTGGCAAACTTTCTATTCGGGGATGAAAACCAATAGCCTGAAGTTCGTAGAAGAATGTCTTATGAGCTGATAAAGAAGACCGACTGGGAAGATGGTCTTGCACCTCAGGAGAATTGGTGGGATACTCCTAATCACCTTTATGTCATTGCCAACACATTCAATTTCTGCGTGGTACTAATTCCATATTTAGGGTCGACCACCGTCCTATCTCTTTATTCGAATTTGGATTGCACTGTTGGAAAGCTATACATCGGATTCATTTTGGAACAACAGCATTTCATGCAAGTTATTTTATGTCTGTTGATAATATATTATTATTTCTTTTAGGGTTACCACTTGCTATTTGTTAAATTGTGAGTTTTTTTTATTTTTTTAAGGCCTAACTTGTCCTTTTATGTTCTCTGGATACAGATGCGAGATGGATGCCTGCTGCCTCCATTGCAAATCCAATGGCAAAATCATCGAGATATACGAGTCAGTGGGTGGGCAGAACCTTATTATGAACAGATTGCAGATTGGGTAAGGAGAGCACGTGCAAAATATCCACCAGAAGACCCTATTCATGTATATATTTATTAATCTTCAAAATTGTCTATTCTAACCAGAGACCTACCAGGGATGGTAGGGTGGGAACCTACCATCACCTATAAGCTCTGTTTTACCCTTTCTACCGCAATTTTGCATCTCCTGGGTTATCGACTTTGTTTTACCTTCAAAATATTCAAACTGGTTCTTGGTGTCTTCAGGAAACTTGTAGATAATTTTCTAAAATTTCTAATGAATCTTGAATCTTTTCAATTGGACTCCTATAGTGCAAGTTATGGCCATTTTATAGGAATATGTCATCTTTTCAATCAAAGGTAGAATGTCCAGTTTAAGACTGGTCATAGGATATCCAAATACATACATCTATGCATGAGCTATACCATTTTGGAAACCACATGAAGTCTTCTAAAATCTTCATGAAGATTACTTATTCATTTAAAGTCATCAAAAGCCCCAGAATAGAGTTATTCCAGAACTGGTCCAGAAATTCCAGTTTACCTCCATTTTAACTTTTCTTCTAGCTTTAAATCTTGGACTTGAATCTTCCAATAATTCATGCATATCTGTGGCTGTATCATACCCCCTCTCTTAAAAAGGAATTCTTCCTCGAATTCACACCTTCATTTAATAACAAAAGGCGGGCAATAATTAGAAACGTAATTTTCAAATGAACCATGCTATGATCACTACTGCTAAAGCACTCAAGAACTAGACAAATATGTCTAATGATCATGTAAATAACAAGAAAAGAAAGATGTCTATAACTTCTTTGGAAGCTCTATGACATGCAGATGTTGTATGATCAAAGAAATTCAAAGAGAGATAGCTCAAATAAGGGCTATGCAAGAAATGCTCAAATAATACAAGACTTCTTCTAGTGAAAGTATAGAAATTTTGAAAATCAAATAGAGTAACAACATTTCCCGCAAAGTCCTCAAAGGATCAATAAAATTGGAGACTCAAGTTTTCTAAATCTTTCAAAATGAAGAACATAAAGTGTTGTAGAAGTTCAAGTTTCCACATAAGAAGTGTTCCTTCAAAAGTTTTAGAAAAGGACTTTAAAATGAAGCTTTCTAGGAACAACTTATTTGGCTTATCTTTCAAGAAGGAAGTACAACTAACATCCCTAAAAAGTAAAGGAAAGTAGAAGCCTTCATCATTTCTAAACTCCAAAAATAAGTCAAGAAGTTCATGAATTTGAAATATCTCCTCTTTCAAAAGGTGATGAAATGTAGATCTCATGGTGTGTAATGATTTAAAATATTGAATCAAGAAGTCGTAAGAATTTTCAATGCTCCAAACACAAGGTGTTTTCTATAGAATTCTAATAAGGAAATTTTAAACACAAGTGTTAAGAAACAACTTTCTTTTCAATTATTCAAAGCAAAGTTCAAAATCAACATCCTTGAAGGGTAAATGATATTGAGAGCTCTCATTCTTTTCAAGATAGACATGAAAACCACACATTTGAAATCTCTTCTTTTTGAAAAGGGTAATGATAATTCAAATAAACACAAAAATAATTAGAATGAAAGAATAGCCTCGATAAGTCTCAAATTTCATCATTTCACAATTGAGGTGAGGAAATATAGACAAAATTTTCAAAATCCCAAGATGGTCTACACTCCTCTTCAAAAGCCATTTTATCAAAGAACTTTTCGAAATGGTAGATGGTTAAACAATGTAGCTTCAAATTCATGTTTTAAAATTTATGCACAAGAGTTCTTTTGGAAGCTAGCACATAAAATGAACAACTTAGAAAACCAATCCTTGAAAGGTTTGTGGTAATAAAGATGCTCAACAACATAATATTTGCAAAGTTATTCAAAGGCCTTCTTTCTCAAATTAGATTTTTCAAACGCAAAAAGGTTTACTTTAAAAAAGTCAAGATTAGCTCCCATTCAATTTTCAAAATCTTTCAATAAGAATTCCTTGAAATGCAAATGATAAAATTGGAAACCAAATGTATTTTCATATAAAGTGTTCAAGGAGTTAATGAAATTTGAAAGATTTTGTTCATTGCAAGAAAATCCCACTTGACCACTCACAAAGGACATAAGTTGATTTAAGAAAACAAAATCGTTATGATTCTCCATAAAAGTATCAAGGAAAGAGGAAACATAACCAACATCCTCAACAAACTTTCCGAAACACTTATCATGTAGAATATCAAACAAAGTACCATCTAATCCAAAACCAATAACTACAGACTCAATCGAAGCATTATTCATAACTACAAAATCACAGCAAACATAAAACCACTATGCAACAATGAATTCCCAAGAAAAGCATAAGAAGAAAGGCATTTAGACATGTAAGGTACAATAAGAAAGAAACCACCACCAAAAGAGATAACACAAAAGGCTTCAAGTATGCTCACATGAGAAAGATAAGAGACTCTAAAAACAATTCTAATTCCACAAGAGAAACTTTATAGCACATGAGACAAGGGTTAAAAGAAAGACTTATTGGTAAACCTTTAAGAAAATTGCCAAGCTCTTTCTCCATGTTCCTTCCTTTGTCTTCAATTCCAAGCACATAAGAAGCATAATTAGCAATATTCAGATGGCATTCATGAACTCTAGAATTGCACAATAATTGGAAATAGGTTCTATGAATTTTTTCTTTCCTAGTAAAGTTTCAAGAGAGTTGAGAAAATAAAATTGATATTCATTTTCAATAAAAATAAGTGAGAACAACTTTATTTCCTTAAAATAAATCTCAAAGGTCAAGTAGGAATTAGAGGGAAAGAAGTTTATGGTCTTGATGGATTTAGGCAAGCTTTCCATCTTCATCCTTGCTTGGATTTTCCAAATTCTACACATAAGAATTCACTAGCAAAGAAATAGTTAGTTTTATTAACATAGAAATTCACTTCCTCACTCTTTTTAAGTACAACTATCTCTTTCTGTCTTTGCTCTTCTTTTTCTTTCTCTTGTTTTTCAATGAAGCACTCATTTTCTTTTACTCTCTCATTTTTCTCAAGCTCACTTTCTTGCTCTTTTGAGTGTCTAAAATGCACTCTCTTTTGAAATTGTAGGGATAGACTCAAAGATACATGATCTTTCTCCTAAGCTCTTTTTTTCTTCCACTCTTTCTTTTTCTTTTATTTCAATGCTCTTCTCATTCATGATACAACAAGGTTCCTCTTTGGATGCATGCTCAACATGGATTTTAAAATTCTCTTCAATTTTGGCTTGTGAAAGCTTTTTGTTCTTTGGAATCTCTTCAATCATTAATGATTCCATGAATTTAAACTCTAAGTCTTGATTGGTTGAGCTCCCATCCTCCTTCTGTTTTCACATTTACTGTCTGACCAAACATTGACCTCATAAGAAAGAGATCTTAACAGCAATTGGAACTTTTCCTCTTCTCTTACACAATAAGAATAGAACAATGATTCCACTTTTTGCTCCCATGCTGATAGAGTTGATTTTTTTAATACAAATAAACACTTTAAGTTTTAATTATTAGCCTTTGAAAATATTTTATTTATTTATTAATTACAATTATTATATTTTGTTTCTTTTATTTATCTTTGTGTAGATTTCTAAAAAAGAATGGAAAATAAAGATTTCATATTAAATTTGATACCTGGAAGAAAGAGTACGAATGGTCATTGGGGAAGAAAAGATAAAAAAATAATAATAAAGCATATTACCTGCTGCAATAGTTGAAGCCTTTAAGAATTAGAAATTTAGTTGAATCCTTTAAGGATTAGAAATTCAATTGAATCCTTGAAGGATTAGAAATTTGTTTTTCTTTTCTCTATTTATAGAAGAGCCACACAAGAGGACTTTTACTTTTGCTTTTGGTTTTCTTCGAAGGGAAGAACAAAGGCAAACAAATTAAAGGAGAGAAGAAGCTATGATCTACTCCAAGAATTTGGTTCTTTTTTCCCTTTAATTATGAACTAAATTTTCTTTTTTAGAATCTTGATGAAACCCTAGCAATGTAATTTTGGTTCATTTTATTTTGGAAGATTTATTATGTTATTTATGTGATTATATATGTTGGGATGTTTTCTTGGTTTGATGCAATTAATTCTTTGTGATTGTTCTTGCAGAATAATTATTTGGGTTAGTGGATACTTTTATCCCTGCTTAGTTCTTGTACTCTTGAGTATGAAAGATATGTGATTTTTTCAAATATATTGTGGATTTTAGAATTGAATATTTCATGCTAATTTTAGATGATTTATGTCATAGAATTGAATAGGTCATGCTAATAGTTAGATGGGTTATGTCATGCATTTATGCACTTTATTTCTTCAGTGAATCGAAGCATGTAGCCTAGATCACCACGTAAAGATCTGATTTTTGTTCCTAAATAAAATTAAATCATTGTTATATAGGTTAGTCATGGATTCAAGGTTGTAAATCATCTTCTTCATGAGGCTCTTGCTGGTTTTTTTTTAATTGAATTTATTTATTAGTTTTACTTAATTTAGGAATAATTTTTAGATAATAAAATTTTATTCTTCTTTTTATAAATTGATATAGGAAGATAATAATTTAAGTAGTTAAGCCTTTCTTCATAGTTCGATGCTATTATATTGTCGTATTACATTGATCTTGTGTGCTTGCAAGTATTGGGTTTAAAGTTTAGTTAGAAAAATCTCGACCACATGCTTCATAATTATAAGGACCAAAAGTTCCACACAAAAGATGTAATTTCAAATTATTGTAACTAACATCATATCCCTCATAATCACCTTTCCTTTTATGGAATCTCTCATCCATGTTCACATAATTTCCTCTATTTCTAACATCATTTCTTTGAACTCTTTTACAAGATATATCATTAAAATCATTTCTAGTTCCAAATCTATTACCCTCATAGCAATCATAAGAATTACGTTCATAAGATCTAGTATGAGAAGAAAAGTTACTATATCCCATTGATTATCATACATTCAGTGTCCTTGAAGGTCTCTTCCACTACTTAGCTCATAATTGGCTTCCTCTTCTCTTTTTAAGTCCTTCACACCTTTTGCAAGGCTTGATAATTGTTGTTCCAAATCTTTCAAGGCTTTTTTTCGTTGCATGTGATGGAACTCATCTTCCATGTTGAAATAGATGTTTTAAACCCTGCAAATTAAAAAAAGAAACAAAACAAAAGGAACTCACAATCATTCCCTAAATGTTTTCACTCTTTGATGATCACTCCATTCACTCGTGTTCAACTATCTTAACTGTCTTTTATCAGTAAAAGCTCACCCTCTTGCCTTTTCAAACATTTAGCACTCAAGACTCTATGATATCCTTCAACCTCTTAGCCAACTGAAACCAAGTGCAATAATCTCAAACAAGTAAATCATTCAATACACTTAATTGGTTAAGTGTTCAATGAGGTAAAATATCAAACACTTGAAGTGTATGAATTTCAAAGAATGTAATCTATGGAATTGAGCCAACAAACAAGACTGAACATCAACAAAAGACGAGAAACATACAAGGAAACAACTAGAAATAAAAAACAAAGCAATTCAAAAGAATTAGACTAAAGAAAGAAAAAAAAAGAGTACTAAGAAAAGTTTTTCCAAAGGGGATGACAATAACTTTTTACTAAAACGACAATATCTCAAAATAAGAATCCAAATCAATGAAACCAATTCATGAGTATTCCTCACTCGATGAGGATGAATTTAAGCACAAATTTCATTCGAATTGAATCAGTATAACATAAGATATATTCAGATTAATCAACACTTTTTTCTGCAGTCGCGATTCCGAAACACATTTCACAATTCAATCAAATTGAGCCATCAATTAAACTCCAAATTGACTAAAACTTATTTAAATTGAATCCTAACTCAAAGGAGAACATCTCCATCACAAAAACATGAAAAAATTTCGCAAATAATTTGTCAAATTTTCAATTAATTTTGAGATGTATTTTTCTGTACTTGGTTTTTGCATGATCTTCATGGGAATTTCATAGATCATCAAGTACTTCTTCTTTTTATTTTTTTTATTTTAAAAGAAATTTAATCACTTACAACACAAATTGATCTTTATTTTGAGGGTACTCTAATACCACTGATATGAATCTTCAATTGCAAGTAGATTTGATTCAACACCTTCCCAACATCACCTCTTTGATGACGAACCTGTATTGAGGATTTGTAGTTTCAATACTCTAATAGACAAACTATGAGAATCTAAGCCTCATAAAACCAACATGGAGAGGCAAAAATATTTCCTGATTTGATAGGATGACCCTCGAGGAACCTAAAGTCTCAAAACCCCAACTACACAAACTAGAAGACCTAAGATCATCTTCGAAGATCCTATGCTTTTGCTAAATGAAATTTGGTATTACTTCCTCGCTTTGTAAAGTCTTATTTGATATATTTTGATACATTTCAATGTAAACTCTTATTTGATGTATTATGATACATTTCAATATAAATGTAATGAATATGTGGATTAGCTTTAGATAGTTTGATCATTGTTACGAACTTTAGTATTTTTATTCAAAAAAAATTACGAGTTTTATAATGCATGCAAATATTTTTTTAAAACAAATGAAGAAATAATGGGGAGGTTTCAAATCGCTGCAAGTATTTACTTTTTAAAGAGAAATTATTATTACGATGGTTTAAAACCACCGTAAAATAGGGATAAAAACCGCCACAACCATTAACGGTGGTGTGCGGGGCAGTTATTGGGAAACCACTGCCAATTATTTAACGGCCCTTTGATCTGTAAAATCACCGTAAAACCATTTAGCGGAGTTTGTAAACTACCGCAAAACCAAAAAATAATCCTCCGCGTTTTGCCTATTTTCTTAGTGTCAATTGAATCAAAATATAAAAACTCTACGACTCAATCAATGAAATGAATTAGAATGATCAATTGAATTCCACAAATTCATTAACCTAAGGCAATCAATTGTTCATATCTAAGGACATTAACCCTTAGTAAGCTAACTAAGCAAAGGCGAAGAACCCTAGAGACAAAGAGAATTATCTCTCAACAATTTCAATAAAATTCATCAATAGTTGTTTACAAGGAGGCATAAGTAGGTATTTATAGAGAAACCAATTTCTCTTCCTAAAAGATAATGAGAATTAAAAATACCTAACTAACCTTCTAATAGAAGTTAATTACAAATTTAAAAATAAAGAAACCAAGAATTAATCAAAAAATAACTAGAATTGAGAAAAAAATAAGTTGTAGACTTGACCCGGCCGGGTCTGGCTGAAAAGGTGGCCAGGTCCAGCCATTTAAGCTTCTAAATAAACCATTATAACTAGATACCTACTGGGGATGGTAGGGTGGGAGGCTACTGTTGCCAGTATGCTCTGTTTTAGCCTTCCTATTGCGATTTTGGATGTCTTCGGTTATCTGCTTTGTTTGACCTTCAAAAAGTCAAACTGGTTCTTGGTGTCTTTAGAAACATAGTAGAGAATTCCCTAAGGTTTCCAATGAATCTTGAATCTCCTCAATTTGACTCTTATAGTGAAAGTTATTGCCATTTCACCGGTTTAAGACTGGTTATAGGATATCCAAATAACATATATATGAATGAGCTATACCATTCTGGAAACCTCAAGGAGTCTTATACAATCTTCATGAGATTCCTTGTTCATTGGAAGTCATCAAAAGCCCCAAAATTGAATTCTTCCAAAATTGGTCCAGAAATTCTAGTTTATCTCCATTTTAACCATTCTTCTAGCTTTAACTCTTGGACTTGAGTCTTCCAAGAATTCATGCATATCTGTGGTCACATCATAATCCCAAGTTGCTTGTCTATTAAAACTACCTTCATAATACTCCTTATGTAAAGGAGAGGGTTAAGCCTTTTTAGGCGTGAGAAACGTGTAGGAGTTGGACCGTTTGTCTAGCTATAAGCTAGTAGCCCAATTTGGAACCTAGCTAAGTCTTTTTGTTGGATTTCTCTGAAATAGTGTAGTTTTTGTTTTAGCTTTTGTGGGTTCAAAGTTTCTCTACACTATAATTCCTTAGAGTTAGCAGATTTGTTTCTCCTTTGCCATAGACGTAGCTCAATTCACTGAACGACGTAAATCTTGTGTCTTCTCTTTATTGCTTTCACATTATTTTTTCACACTATCTCCTTTATTTATTTTAGGTCCCACACTAAGTTATTGACGACAGAAGGAATTGTTTTCCTACCTAACTTACCAACAAAATATTGACGACATAATCGGCAACATAAAATTGCTTTAAAAAATGCGGGATAGATCCTCAAGAGAAATACCGAACATTCAGTTGTCAGGTAACTTACCGACGAATTTCATCAATGAAATTGTTGTTGTCGATAACTCAATTTATAAACGACGATTCGTTACTACGTTTCTGTTACTACTAATGGGCAAAATAAAATACTAACATAATTATGTCAATGTTCTATCGATAATGAAATAACCTAAAAGGACAAATTCATCCCTTCCCTTATTTTCACCAAAATCTTATTCCCCCGCCCCACCCCACCCCCTTATCTTCCCGAGCTCACTCCACCACTTTTCTTCCTCTGGCATCCTTCTATGTTCGCTGCCAAGCTCCGGCTACTCTATACCCCTCTCTCCTCTTTTTTCGTATCCAAAAACTTCACCCCCTCTCTCTCTCACTCTCTCTCTCTCTCTCTCTCTCTCTCTCTCTCTCTCTCTCTCTCTTATTACCACTGCTTCTGGGTTCATCCGCCACTATTCCTCAGGAAATCTCCGTCGTTGTATCAAAAAAATAGAAGCAAATCTATACTAGGGTAGAGTCTAGGTTTGGACCATATCTTTATTCCCCAAATTAAAAAAAAAAAAAAAACTAGGGCACAATCATTAAATTACTTTATTAATTTAATTCATTTGTTTAGCTCAATTTAGTAATGAAATAACTAGGGCCCAGTTAATTAAAGCACTTAGCCAAAAAAAGGAGTTAATTAAAGCATTTTCTTAACTATCCTTTTATGTTTTTGCAATGATTAATAAAAATCACTCCAGATCAATGATTTACTTTGGTGACAAAAGACCAATTATTCTAGGCTACTAAAATGATCAAAAAGCCCTTATTATAAATAACAAAATTTCTCATTTTAAATATTTTCAAGTATGACCATGTTGAATTGACCTCTAGAATACTCTATGATAGTAGATTTTGTGCCCTATCGGAGTTAAAACGAAAATGATTCTTTGTGTTTGCACCCATCATCAAGTTTATGAAGTTATGTACTATCACATTCCTCAATAATATCTACTATCTTTAGACTTCTAGTTCAATATTCAATTACTCTAACTTGTTTCTGCTTATCTCAGAGAGAGACCATCAAGCAATCATTTATAGACATATTCCCGAGGCTTTGGATTGTAAGATATCTCGGACAATCATAAGAGAGCGATTATCATAAAAGCATTAATCATACAAGTTTCTCTTGAATACCTAAGTTCACCTACCTAACATACATAGTATATCGATCCCATTCATAGAGATATATTCCCATAGCTTATCATTGCTTTGCTACACTACTAACTAATATGAATATCACAAGGCACTCGTCCATATTGTAGGTGTGATAATCTTAGTTTCTCTCCTTTAAAGTAACCTTTGTAAAAATTATATCACGTCGTTCAGTTCTATTTACTTTAGGCAAACTTGCACAGTTAGTCATGAGATAGACACTAACCTAAGGTAAGTCATCCATTAAGGAAACAAATTTGCGATAACCTTTTACCTATGCTGGCATGCCCAACTCCATTAGAACGGAAATAAGATTACTTATATATCATAAGTAACAAAAGACTATACCTTACTGTGAAGTACGGCTCATCCCGTGGGCTATCTAATATATGTCAACCTTATACAAGTAACTGTGCATCCAAATTCAGAAACATGAACTAAGAAATAATTATTTAATTAATATATCCCAATATTACAAAATAGAGGCTTTCGAGTATGCATCCATACAAACTCACAATTGCAAAATAAGACTACTTTATTCCATAAACCCTAACCCCTAAAGCATCAAAATGACACTTATACCCCCCCTCTACTAAACGCTTGGTAAAAAGATCAACTGTAGATTCTTCTTGGAGGAATCTGCTCCACCATGATCTTCTCTTTCTAGATAAAATCTAAGATGGAAATTGTACTTCCTTCCGATGTATTTGCCCTTCTTGTGGTTTTAGGATTCCTAACATTCGGTACTATCCCATTGATTTCACAATATAAGACTATAGGTCTATCCATATTAGGCACGATTCCTAGTTCTGCTAGGAACTTCGAGAGCTAGACCACGTCTTTGGATGCTTCGGACGCTACTATAAATTCATGTTTCACAATAGAGTTAGTAATACAAGATTGCTTGAAGCTTTTCTACAAAAAAAATACCCCCTCCTGGCAGAGTGAAGACATATTCACTAACGTAGTTTCATTGTTGTCTATCAGCCTTTCGAGTACACTTCTAGTTACTATTCTAACAGCACATGTGGTATTGGAATGATATGGAATAGAATCTCTTTCCTTCCGGAATTGTTTCCTACCTAGAATGGAATAGGAATCCTCTTTTTATTTCAGCGTCTGGGAGAAAAAGATAAAACAGAATTATAATTTCTTTTCTTTGGTTAGAAAACTTATTATTTAATGTCAGAATGGATGAAATTATGCACAATATGGCCTAAATCCCCTTTCAATATAAAATGTATTTTTCAAACTGCGACACATATTAAGGCTCCAAAAAATTCAAATATTTTATTGAAGTGCAAATATTCATATATATATACACACACGCAGACACACATATATAAGATTGAAAATAGTCATAAAATAACTCTTTTTTATTATTAAAATAAATGGAAGTATGATATATAGAAATTAAAAAGTTACGAAATTATTATTTAATCATTCAATTTTCTCATTGTCATCAATTAGTTAAGCGTACTATATGTAATAAATGGGAGGAATAATAGTCTATTCCCACCCATCCTAGAAAGCTTTTCCCCAACCTTTCATGGGGAAAGGTTTTTCCAGCTTCATCTTTGAATAGTCATTCCTGGGGAATAGTCATTCCTACTTTGAGTGTACATACCAAATGTAAGAATGGAAAAAGAAGTAGGAAAACTCATTGCATTCATGTCCATTCCCATGTACCCAACATAGTGTGAAACTTGAATCCCATATGGGATATGTATGATGCGTTTGTATGCTATATAAGTAAGTATGAGCCTAAGTACCCATGATTACCCTTGGGATACCCATTTTGGCATAGCAAGCACGCTTTTTGAGTAGGGATTGTGGGCCTGCTAGGCTTATGACTCGCACTCTCGAGCCTATGGGTTTGAAGCGCTCTTGAGCCTACGAGTCTAGGGTGTGACATTATATATATGTTATCAGAGCATGGTTATACCAGTCGGACGTGTGGGAACTAAGTGTTACATCGGTGGGAGCCATCTCTAGAGAATCCCATGTGGAACTAAGTGTCACATCGGTGGTAACAACCACTGGAATCCCACACCCCTTACTAGGTCCTCGGGTAAGTGTGATGGGGCACCTAACGAGAACATTAAGGCCTTAATTAAAGGGGGTGAATGTGAAACCCTAATCCCACGTCAGATATGTATAATGTGTTTGTACACTATAGAAACATCAAACGTAACCTTAATTCTTACTCGTTATTGTTTCCCAATCACTGAACAATTTTTAGTATCCTCCGCATACCAAGATTTGACAAAGAAACTTAATGGCTATAACCATAGAAATATAGAAACCTGTTTAAATTTCAGAATTTAAGACATGATGTATTTTATTTGAAATCCTCGACATTAATTTAATTACGTCATGCCTTACGTTGTGAAATTTAAATATGTTTCCATATTTCTATGCTTAATGGTCCCGGATGCAATTCGTATTGTTGTGCGAACAAATATCTAGTAATATATTCACATTTTTTCTCAAAGAAAATAAAAATAAAAATCATCTACATTAAGAGAGTATCTTGGTGCTAAATGGCAACAAATGTCATTCGAAATAAAATTTTCCAAATTTGCACAATATTTTTCATACATTTCACTAAGTTAAAATACTAAATTAGTCCACATAATGATAAACATACATAAATTCTTTCCATAATCTAGGAAATTACAATTGCGTTGTCATGTAAAGATATACATTTGAAAGATATGAAATTCTTGCATTTAACTACAACTTGCATTTCCAAATCCCTATATATAGCTATCAACATTCCAAGTTCAAACCACAAAGGTTCTTTTGCTACAAACTCTTTCATTGTAGCTTACTTCTTTCTGCTACTTTGTGTGAGTTATGTAAAAAAGCAAGGTCAAACTCACCTTTATAGAGAATGACGCAAAAAGGCGAGTAGCATACAATAAACGAAAGAAGGGTCTCCTCAATAAGATAAGTGAACTTACTACACTTTGTGGAATTAATGCTTGTTCAATTATTTACAGTAAATTTGATTCTGAATCTGACGAATGGCCGAACACTTTGGCTACTCAACAAGTGATATCGCAATTCAAGCGTTTGCCGGAGATGATGAAAGAAAAGAAAATGTTGAACCAAGAGGCGTATTTGGGGGAAAGAATTATGAAACTAAAAGAATAGTTGAATAAGCAATTGTCAGAAATGTTAGTATATTCCCTAAGACCAATTGACTCACATTTATGATTTATGAAGCATGTATTTTTTGAATTGTCTTTTATGCTCTTGGTCATCAAGTATGTGACTTGATAGTAAACCCTTATAGCGAATAAAATACTATTCTTATTTGTCCCTAGTTTATTACATCTTGCAAACTAGTGTGAAGTTGATTGATGGTCAAGTTTTACTGATCTTGAATATTGGAGATAGTGAAAGGGATTTGTCCCTCTCTTTTTAGAGAGAGATATCCGTGGGCCCCTTGATAAGGAAGACTGGAAAATATGCATGGCCATGCTCAAATAAGTATTAATAAGGTGGTATTAATATTATTTGTTGGAACAGTCTGCCTGGTGATCAAGTAAATGGTTAATTAAGTTTTTTAAGGATGACTTGGTCCCTGCCTTATACTTAATTAGGATATCGTGTGACAAAAGGACTAAATATTAAATCTAATGCTAGGTTATTGTTACATTTACTTAACTTGGGTAAGCATAATGTCTTGCTAGAGGCCACTTATGTTTTGTGAATAAATGTCTAGGACATTTTTATTCATTGCCAACGTTAAGTGAACCTACAGGGTCACACACATAGACGATCTTGTGAGCATAATGTCCACGTTCAATGAATCTAGATTGTGTCCAGATTTGTTGAACGTATACAAAAGGAGAATCAGATTCCATATTGTATTTTCTGGTAAGTTAATAAGTAATTAATTTTCTTTAATCGGATAAATGAAATTAACTACTTAATATTACTCATCCAACCGTTGGATGATTATAGGAATAGACGGACGAGATTAAACTGTCATTAGATGAAAGTTAGGGTTTTGATATTGATAGCTATAAAAGGTTATGTTAACCTTTTCTTGGTGGTCGTCCTTTATCTGATTAAAGAAAAACAAAACCCTAAACCCTAGAACGGCGATATAGTATCTAGCCTCCTCTCTCCGAAATATGACCGATTACCAGATAGTCAGGATCAGTTCTGAACAGCTTTCAAAACACAGAAGGGGCTAGCATCCCGATCGCTTGCAGAAGAGTTCGTCTCGTGGATGCAAGTAGAGGGCGAAGCGTACAAAGCAGCGCCTCCACCACGAACAATCAAAACATTGAGGTAATTTCTATCTAATCGATTTTTCTAGTATGTGCAGATCCTGTTGGTGGATTTCCGTAGTTTTATTTTATTTTGTTTTTGCCTACGTAATCCAACAAGAAAATCGTGAGAAGGACCTTGTGGAATTGATGTTTAAGTGTTTGTTGACTGACAAAAGAGCGCTAGATAAGTTGTCACCTACCGATCTTGATGATCTTGAGGAAAAAATTGAGAAAAAGATAATGGGCATCAATTCAAGGCTTAATGGAGATGCAAAGAAAAAAGTTATTCTGGATGGAGATTAAGCACAAAGCAATCCTGCACCACCCTATTACAATAGTTCAAGGACCAGACCAGCCCCATAAAGAATATGATATATTTTAAGTCGGAAAAGGATGCGTTTTCTTTAATCTATGAGCACATGTATAAAGAATAAAAAAAAGAGTGAATTTTTTATGTGAATTGCTTTTTAGTTAGGAATAAAGGCATTTTCTTATTATTGGAATTTCGTAGAAGTTATAACGTGCCAATAGGTGCTCTGCTATAATAGAAGGGTTTATGAGTGATATAGTCGGCCATGTTGGTTTAATTATCATTATATTATAATAATTTGTCGTTGATATACCTCGATATTTGAAGCAAATTTTGAATAATGAATTTTATATTAGGTTTTAATAATTTATGACTAAATAGTAATCAAGATTTGAAATTTTCATTTTTAATTATTCTTTGGAAAGAATTTTTCTTAAATTATGCCAAAAAAGTTTTGGAAACAAATGATTTGTTTCGTCATTAAAATTTTGCAATGAGGTGTTAAAAGTATATTGTTTCTATCTCCAATGCATCAAATTTATAGTATAGGACGATGTACACAATGAATCAATATATTGTACCTATATTGATAATTTCTGCTAGTGTAGAGTCAATCTAACCTAGTCCACATATCTATGTGTTAAGGAGATATGTATTTGTTGTATCCATTTTATATGATCTGTCACTTTAAGACAAGACGCAAGAATTAAGAAAATGATTGCATTGTCTAAATTTAAAAAGAAATTAACTGAAAGTTACATTTTAACTTGTAATTGATAGTTCTAATGAAAGTTGCTAAAAATGTTTAATTCCAATAAGATAGAGTTCTATATGGAAAAATATCATATAATGCTCTTTTGATTTTCACAGATATTTTGAAACAAAAAAAGTATGTATATCAAACAGATAGATAATATGAAATGGAGGTAGTTTATGCCAATAAAATTACTAAATGCTTTGATTTTTTAAAGCTAGACGCAAGAAAGAATATTATAGGAAGAATAGTCTTAATATATAGTAGTGATAAAAAAATAGGCACATAAAATGATATAATTTTATGAAGATTTTAAATTTTTTGCTACAAAATAAATACTTTCAAACAATTTTTTCGTATTGAAATCAGTAATAAGGATAATTAATTAAGAATAAACAATAAGGATGTATTCGTAACTTATAGAAACTAAAGGGATAAAATTATAATTGGACAAATCGAACGGGGGAAATGTAATTAGAATTAATTACATGTATGTATTACCTCTAAAGTTTAGGAAAATTTAACACTCATGATCATCTAGTACATCCTCTAGTTCACTCTATAATACACTGTCGTTAACTTTCCCTCTATTGTTGATCTTTTAGAGTTTAGGATTTACCTTTTATTCTATAGGGTTTAATTAATAAAACTACTATAAAAAGTGTGTATTAGAGAGTGTACTAAAATATGTACTAGATGATCGAGTCAAAAATTTGGTGGCTAATTTTTTGGGAACTAAGATTACAAAAGCTTAAACTGTAAAGTTATTCCACCAAATTTAAATCTAGAAAGAAAAAGGTGATCCTTTTAGTGCACGAGTTTATAATGCAATATCATCTCAAGTCCAAATGATGAAATCGATGCTCCTTCTACACAAGCCTAAACTGCAAAGTTGCTTCAAGTCTGAATGTTGCAAATGAATGCACCTTGACTGCACGAGCATAAATCGTAAAGTTATTCCACCAAGTTTAAAGCTTGAAAAAAAGAGATGCTCCTTGACTGTACAAGCCTACACTACAAACTTACTTCAAATCTAAATGAAAAAGAAGATGTTCCTTGATTGCACTAACATAAACTGCAAGTTACTTCTGACCCACATGAGTATAAATTGTGTCAAGGCAACCACCAAAAGTGTAGCATATGGCTAAACTGCTGAAACACTAACAAATTAAAATTGGTAAAATGGATACTCTTGGCCCATACGATTTAAAACTTTGAATGGCTAAAAGATCTCTTTACTCGAAGTTTCAACATTCTTTTGACTTGATTCCTTTAGATTTCTTAAGATACGTAGGAAGCTCAGAGAAAAAAAATCTAAGTTCAGTCACAATTTTGAAACAAATTTGTTTGGTTTGCGCTTTGTTGCTGGTGCTCTTAATATTTCACTTCTGCTATCCATTCTTCATAATGTGAAATAATGTCAGAAGGGTCTTGATGAACTTGGGCCTAATTATTGTTCTTTCATCCAAGAGCGGTGCCCTATAGTTCACAGCTTCTTTGAACCAAAAATTGATCCATGCATTGATGATGACTTCTAAGTTGATGTAGTTGCCTCTTTTGATCAAGTGGTTCTATAGAAAATGAACAACGTCACCATGAAGATGACCGAGTATAGGCAAACCTCGAATGTCTTTCAAATGTACATCTTGTTGGCAGTCGTGGAAAGTACTAGATGATCTTTCCAATGTCTTTCAAATGTACTAGATAATCCGATCGAAAATTTTGTGGCCAATTTTTTTGTCACCAAAACTACACGAGCTTAAATTGCAAAGTTATTCCACTAAATTTAAAGTTGGAAGGAAAAAGATAATCCGATAAAAAATTTGATGGCCAATTTTTTTGTCACAAAAAATGCACGAGTTTAAATTACGAAGGTATTCTACTAAATTTAAAGCTGCAAAAAAAAGATGATCTTTTCAGTGCACAAGTTTAAAATGCAAAGTCATCTCAAGTCCAAATGATGAAATTGATGCTCCTTCTATACGAGCCTAAACTGCAAAGTTGCTCTAAGTCTGAATGTTGCAAATGAAAGCACCTTGACTGCACGAGCGTAACCGACAAAGTTATTCCACCAAATTTAAAGCTGGAAAGAAAAAGATGCTCCATAACTACATAAGCCTGGACTGCAAACTTACTTCAAATCTAAATTATGAAAAGGCAGACTTGATTGCACTAGCATAAATTGTAAGTTACTCCTGGCCCACATGAGTATAAATTGTGTCAAGGCAATCACCAAAAGTGTAGCCTGTGGCTAAACTTCTAAAACACCCTAACAAATCAAAGTTGGTAAAAATGGATACTCCTGGCCCATACGAGTTAAAACTGTGAATGGCTAAAAGATCTCTTTACCTAAACTTTAAACTTCGTTTGACTTGATTCTTTAAGATTTCTTAAGATACGTAGGAATCTTAGAGAAAAAAAAATCTAAATTCAGTCAAAATTTTTAAACAAATGTTTTGGTTTGCGCTTTGTTACTGGTGCTCTTAACATTTAGCTTGGATAACAAAGTCTGCTCCTCTGCTGTCCATTCTTCATAATGTGGAACAATGCCAGAAAGTTTTGATGAAATTTGGATTCGATCGTTGTTCTTTCTTCTAAGAGTGTTGCCCCATACTTCATAGCTTCCTTGAACATGAAATTGATCCATGTGATCGGTGATGACTTCTAAGTTGATGTAGTTACCTCTTTAATCAAGCGGTTCTATAGAAGATGAACAACTTCACCATGAAGATGAATGAGATTGGCAAGCCTCCAATGTCTTTCAAATGGACATTTTGCTGGCAATCATTGAAAGCATATTTGTAGAAGTACACAAACCCTTCCAAGACGCTTTCAAGATGTTAGAGTTGTGGTCATTAGTAAAGAATGATGCTACACAATGTTAGAGATCTTTGAAATTGTCAAACTTAGGAGCGACTCGAGGCGTCCTGTGCATACTCTCAATCTTGTAATGTGTAACTTTCTAGGCAACTCAATTCAAGAACTCCATTGAACCTCTCTGTTGACTGTTCTTTGATCGAGTGAAGGAAGTTCGTCAAAGCTATTTGGAGAACGATGAGTTGAGATGAGAATATCCAAGATTTCTGAGATTGCGGACTTCTGAAGTTGTTGCTCATGCCTATAATCCTTCACTGGATGTTGTTGTTGTCTCTGGAGAATGAGTACTTTTAAAGTTGATATTTCCTGATGCATTGACCATCCTTCAAGCTCTGTCATTGAAGTCTTTGGAAATGAGATTCCATGCTTTTGAAGAAGAAGTGCTTTTGAAATCGACGAGCATTGAAACAATTCTTGATAGGATAACTAGTAGTTGTTTCAGTCAAGGGGCTCACATATTTGTCAGAGACTAATTTGTAAGCCATCAAATTTTTATCATCCCAATGGGTCTTGCACAAACCTTGGGTTAAGAAGACTTTGGATTCAAAAAGTGTATCATGGTTGGCTTAAAAAGTCTTAATTTGAATGGTAAATTAATTAATAAGTGGTAATTAAAAAAAGTGTAATAATTTGACAAACGATATACATATTAGATTTCAAAATTTAAAATTGAGAAAAAAAATTCACTTAAAATTTACTACTAGAATTAAGTACATCTTAAACACTTGAGTGATGTGCAAAAATTGTTATCAAATACACTTAAATATTAAAAAGTGGATAATTTCAATTATCAAACACACTTAATTCAATAAGTTCTTTATTAATTAATTTTAAGAGATAATTTAATTTAACGAAGAACCGGTGACAAACTGGATACTCTGGGACCAATTTTGTCAATTTTCAGCATTTAATATAATATTATAAAAGTGAATCCCTCATCTCCATGTTGAATGTGACTTGCAGGACGGTCATTCAAAAGTCCGTGGTTTTCTTTCATTTGGAGCAAGCAGTAGATTTTGTCCTGGATCAGATTTGGCAGTTCTTTAAATTTCAATCTATCTTTATTCTTCACTATTTCCTTCTTAATTACCGGTAAATTAAAAAAAATAAAAACCTATTATGAAGAAAAAAATAACAAATCTTGAAGGAACTTTTTTTTTCTTAACATAATTCGACGTTTTATTTTTTGCAGGCTTCACAGAATTAATTTGAAATACAAAGTGAAATATTTGTTCGTGTAACAATCTATTGAAAAATGTTTGTCGAGACTAGAAAAGTTGTCATAATGAGCAATATTTGAACTTGCAAATAATGTACTATCTTTTTTAATGCACATGGATAGTACTTTACATGAATGTATTATCATGTCCTACATAATAAACTAAGAGAAATTGGCTATAGGTAAGCATAAATTAGTTTTCCTATTTTGTTTATAGTCATAAACTTTTGTTTCATCTCTTTTATAAGCATGAATTATTTTCGGTATTGTAAATATATCAATTTACAGATTTTACGATAGAATTCGATGTATTTTGACAAATTGATCCAATAGAACGGTAACAATTAATTAGTTAAATTCTTTAAGTAAAGTAATAAAAATGTGTAACAAATATGCAGTTGTTTTTATGAAATCATTGAATTATTATAAATTTGCAAAAATTAAAAATAATTCATGGTTAAAAGAAGATAAAATAAAAATGATTTGCGATAAAAAATTAAAATTAAATTTTAAGCCCTATAAATAAAAAAGTAAAAGTAGTTAAAGGGACAATTTCGGTTTTTTTCCTTTCTTAGCCCTGTTTTCAAAAAAGGCTACAAAATTGGCCACAAAGATTTTTTTAATTTAGAATGTGGCCATAATCCATAGTGGTTGTGCGTTATTACAAATGATAACGCACAATCGCTGTGCATTATCAATTAATCTCAGTTTATAACTTAATCTTCCAATAGGGCGGATAACGCTTAACAATCATGTGTTATATACCAGTAATAACGCACAAAGTTGTGCGTTATCTGCCACATCATTTTTTTAAGAATTTTTTAGTTTTTAAGAAATCAAAATTTCTTTATATTTTTTTCAAAACTTATAGTTATATAATTTATTTAAAGAGACTGTATTATATTATTTAACTTATTTTGGTGTTTTTTTATGATAATATTTATAACTGTTTTTAAAGAAAATATGCTTAACTTGTAACCATTTTATGAAAAAAAAAAAAATAGGAAGAAGTAATAATAAAGATATTGCAAATTTTACTGTCAAAATTTAGAGCAATGAAGTAGTAGTTAGAAGAAATTCAAAGAAAAATTTCATTAATAGAAGCCCTGTTTTATTACAACACTTTCAAGAAAACAAACTTACACATTGCTTGAAACGAGGTTATTACAAGTTTTTTCTATTATGTCCCGGCATGTGGCATCTGCCACATCTTGGATTTCTATAATTCATTTCCTTCTTAAATCACGTGCCATGTTTCCTACCCCATTCCTTGTTCATGTTTGGTAGATAAAATGTTAAATTATAAGGAACATCCCTCCAATAGTTCTCATTCAAGGCCGGAAGAAAATTCTCTTGGTATGTTCTTCATACCATTTTCTTTACAATAAATAATAATAAGTAATAACGCTTAGCAGTTATGCATTATCAGTGACGATAATGCACAACCATTGTACGTTATCATCAACCTCAATACCAATCATCGTCACATCCTTGCCACGTCAGTAAAAAAGCTTAGCGTCCGGATTAAGTTCGTTATTAGGTATAACACACAATGAGTGTGCATTATCTAATTTTATAACGCACAATGGCTATGCGTTATGGCCCTTCAGGGATAAATAAAAAAGTTGGCTACTTTATCAGCTATATTTTAAAAAGAAGACTAGTAATAGGAGAGCCAATTTCTCATCAACTAAAAGTGCTTGTGGCCCATTGCTATGCAAAATGATGGCCTAGGAAGAGGACGAACTGGTGATTTCAAGACTTTCTCAAGTTGGAAATGGTGTTTTAGGTTAAGCAGAAATTAAAATACTGAAATAGTAGAAAATTCAATTTTAATTATCAAGTTACGTCCAAGTAATTCCTAAAAAAAATATTAAAAAAGAGCATTGTTGAAATAAACTTTTTATAATAGGCGAAGCCATACATGAATGACTAGATGATCCAAAATTCATATAAAAACTTTATTGAGAATATTGTACGAGATTTTGGGGGATTTTCTCCATTGTACACTCATGTTGTATTAGGAAATTAATATAGTTGTTTATCTTGGAATTGTCATTATCAACTTGGAATATGCTAAGATGATTCTAATTAGATTGTAATTAGATTAGGAAGTTTCCTACTTTAGTTAGGCCAAAAAGTGTATTCATCATTGTGAATTTTTTTATTACAAAGTTGTTTTTCTTTTTTCATGGGATAAGAATATGTTTTTTCTCACAATAAATAAAGACAAAGAGAACGAAAGAACCAGTGTTATTTCCGATATGCAGCAAGAGAGTCCAATACGGAAAAGTACGGTGAAGAAGGATGCATATTATGTAGTATCCTCAGATGGATTAGGACAGATTATCACTCAGGTCCAATTGAAAGAAGGAGTTCCAGGGCAATTACACAATTATATTGAATGGGCCAAAGTTGTGAGATTAGCCCTCCGTTCAATGAAAAAACTAGGATTCATCGATGAAACAATTTCATTACTTGAGAATGCTACAGATAAGGCACAGGAATGGTGGGCAATTAACAAATTAGTTAATTGTTGGGATTCTCAACACAATTGAACTAATGCTATAATCGTCTATGAATTATTCTGAGTGTGCAGACGAGTTGCGAGCAGATTTCAAACAATATTTTTTGGTAGGTAATGGTCTGTAGAAATATGACTCTCAAATACGGAGTTACTAAAAATTATTTATTTATTTTCATTAATTTTTAATAATAGGATAAAAGTGGGGTTTATTTGTCCATAAAAAGAGTTTACACCCTTAATCTATCAAAACCTTCTAACTTGGGGGATTTTTTGTACTTAAACATATATATACATATATATTTTGGAACTTAACCTTAGATATTACTTAGATATAGGTTGATATAGATAGATAGCTAAGCTATACAAGGACTATAGCTGCTTTCATTACCTACATAACCGATTTTTTTACATAATTAGTCCTTTTCTTAAAATCGCTTCTAAAATAGTCCACTTTTTTTATCCCTAAATAGGCCATAACGCACAACCGTTGTGTGTTACATTAAATGATAGTGCATAATGGTTGTGCATTATAGCTAATCAGCAGTTTAATCTGAACAATAATCTTGTTTACTAACGTGGCAAAATTTTTAACTGATGTGGCGAGAACGTGGTGGGGTGTGGTGTTGAGATGGGCAATAGTGCACAATAATAGCGTGTTATTGTCAGAGATAACGCATATTCATTGTGCGTTATTTTCAGTGTAACACACAGTGATAGTGCGATATCATGTTAAGAAGACCCTATACTTTAGCTGCCTACGCCATTTCGCTTTCTTTCTTTCTTCCCTCAATTTTTGCCGCTGCCGCTATTTGTTTTTTTTCTTCCTTCAGTTTTTTCCAATCTGCCAGCCCGCTGCACCTCCTCCTTTTTCTCCTCCTTTCTTTGTTTTCTTCCTATTCTTCTCTTTCCTTGTACTTTGAAATTCACAGTAAGAATTTCAAAATATTTGGTTCCATTTCTGAATTTCAAGTTTGAATCGGCAAGATTCCCTTGGTGTATGAAGGTTTGTAGAGTTTTGGAGTGGAGAATAGTAGACAAAGCTCAATGTTTGTGCATTAATTTTAAATTTTCAGTAAATTCTTCTGTCTATAATTGTTTTAAATTTTTGGTGTACTATGTGTTAATTTTTATTATTATTTATTTGGGCTTGTTGTTTATTGTGGTTTGTGAATTATTTTTATGACTTTCATTTGGATTATTTTTCAATTTTTATTAATTTATTTTTGTAAATGTGGGTTTCGGGTTTATGTTTAAACTTGTTGTTATTGAGAAATTTGTGCATATATGATCATTTTATGTATCTAATTGTGTTTTCTATTGCAAATATGATTTGATAAAATGGATGAATTATTTTTATGAATTTATTTGGATAATTGATCAATTTTTTGTACTTTATTTTTCTAGTTAGGGTTTTTATGATTATGTTAGAGTTGCTACTGGTAAATCTGTGCATATTTGATTATGTTGTTAATCTAGTTGCCTGTAAATATGTTGAAATGGGTGATTTGATATAAGTTATGTAATTTTATTTTTGTTTTTGTAATGAATCGTGATTGTTTATTTATTTGTAAAATATTGTTAGCATGTTTAGAGTGTTACATTAATTTCATATATTGTATTGTTAGCATTTATATAATTTTATGGTATTAGCATTTAAGTTTATGAATACTTTTATTTTTTAAAAAAAGAAAAACATAGACTAAACCCGAGAACCCTAATATTGAATTCCTAAATCCTAAAACCCTAAACAATAAAATATAGCATTCATATGATTAAAACCCTAAAATCCTAATATTAAATCCTAAACCGTAACTAATAAAAACCTTAAAAACCCTAAATTCCCTAAACTTAATATATTAAATATTAAACCTTAAAACTCTAAACTTTTTTAGACTAAACCCAAAAACCCGAAACCATGAACTTTAGAAATTGTGTAATAATAATTTCCTTTTAAATATTGTACTTAAAGTTCTAAACCAGTGAAGATTTAAACTTTGAAAGTGTGATAATACTTCACTATAACATTGGAATTCTAAGACCCTAAAACACTAAACTATGAAATCGCAAACTCGAGCTATTGAACCATAAACAACAAACCTTAGAAAGTTTGAAATTTTACTTTATTCAAAATATTTTATTTTTAATTCTAAAACTAAACATTTAGATTTAGACATGTACTATAACCAAAAACTCTAAAACTCTCGAACCGTAACATTGAAACCCTTAATTCCACACGACTAAGGAGTGCAATAATACTTTACTGTAAATATTCTAATTTTAATTCTAAACACTTGTTGAGAAATTTAGAAAGTATATAACTCAAACTATAAATAATGTAGATGGAAGAAGTCCCAACACACATGCATCGGGGTCCTATTGTCCCTAATGTATTGACGAGGCATTATGAGCATGGTCTGGGTTGATATGAAGTGGGGACCATGAGATGTGTATTATTGATCTTTAGTGTAGATGTTCGGTCGCAATCTATTTTAGGCTTATAGTACACCTCCCCGTAGGTTGGTTAATATTATTGATAGGACAGGTTTAGGGGGAGTTTTTGGATATAGTTACATTGGTCTTAAGCACCCTCTTACTACTACGTTAGTTGAGCGTTGGAGGCCTCAGACTCACATTTCACATGACTTGTAGTGAGGTCATAATCGCTCTACAGGATGTGCACGTGTTATGAGGTTTACAGATAGAGGGGTTGCTTGTGACAGGTCCCAGTTGGAGTGTTCATCAAATGCAATATTGGATTGAGATGACTGAGAGACTTATTGGGGTGCGCTTGTCCCTTACTCACTTTTCCGAATACAAGGTTAAGAAGGAAGCTCTAGAGACCTGGATCTTGAGAGAATTTACTGGTTTAGAGACCAAGACCTAATCTTGCATGCCCGTGGATTTATTTTCTTACTTCTTGGAGGTCATACACTCCCTAATTTCTCGGGCAGCTTGGTTCACGTCCGCTTCCTCAGTTTTTTGAAGGATTTTTATGCCATCAGCACTTTCAGTTAGGTAGTTGTGTATTGAAATTTATATATAGGCATTTGTGTATGGTACCTTCGGGGGGTGCACGACAGATAGGGGGAGCCCTACTCCTACTTCAAATTTAGGCTTGGTAGCGTATTCCTGTAGTGCAGCCTCAGCTACTCCGGCATGTTCAGCAAGACCCTCTAGCTCCACTTGGTGTGATGTAGTGCACATCGTTTGATTGCAGCCAGCTGCCCACTCACGTACTTCTGACGTACAGAGAACAATTAGATTTCATGCCATCCGATCATGTTCAGTTTTAAAATCTTTTGTATTACGTGATTATTAAATTTTTTAAATGATTTTTTAAATATTCTAATTTTCTAAACATTTTGTATGGCTGCCCTATTATGACCGTGGTCTGATTACATCTGACCTGTGGCGGGTAGAGGTCTGACTCATATGCTACGAGATAGTGGAATATCACCATCCCGGGCATGTGATGCGTTAGTTTACACTTGATCAGCATATATCGTCTACATGCGATACTGGGCTTGATCTGCATCTAATATAAGTTAGAGGAAATGATCACACATATTGGAGGACGCTACATGCTAGCCATGTACAGGTCTTGCATCAGTGGCAACAGCATATTAGGAATGGCCCTATATTGCCAATTGAGGACTTATCATCTCCTAGGGACGATTATATTAGATGGTATCAGGATATCACGTGATTCTACATCGGCAATCCAGAAAATCGTGGTACTCATATAATTGGATACCAGCCTGCTGGGGTCGACAGACGATGATGGTACAAAAAATTTTTATTGTTTTTTATGCATTTCAGTGACTTATAACTGACATTTAACTATTCTTATTTTTAGACTTCCATGCTGTAGAAGATGGATGACATGGTGATACAAGGACCACCATCATCTGCAACACAGATCGTTAGTTTTACAAAGAAAGTCCAGAGTATCATCCGCACGTGCATAGTTTTATTAGGGGTACCTTGGGTTGCACTCCATCTCAACAGGATATTCAGCAGACATTTCCAGTACAGCCATCGTGCCGCCATCCTTAGGAGCCCGTACCGGACCATGGTACTCGTGGAGTTAAGAAGGGAGCTCGTAGATTGCCTGGTGGCGGGGCACGTGGGGGTCGCGCTCTTGCCCCTCCTCATCGGGAAGACGAGGATATGCAGACCCTAGACGTGGAGGAGAGAGAGGTCAGGGATCTGGAAGACGTGAATGTGGAGATCTAGGGTCTTCTGATCATGTTGACCCGTTTGATAGCCCAGATCTAGATATGCCATCTTTTAGTTTGGGTTTGACCCCACCTGCCCAATTACATCCAGTGGATTAGGCACATCATACGCCTCTCTCCCATCGAGTTTAGGGTTTTCTTCATTTCGGTCACCTCCCCCTCCGATTTAGAGTTTTCTTCATTTTAGGCACCTCCTTCTCCGGGCACAGTGAGTTCATGTCGGCATGTCATCTTTCGGGCACGGTTGCTTCATCTACACCGTACATCTTCATCCGATTCACATGACAATGATGATGAGCAGACAGATGACATGACATTGGCACTGTAGCTTGGATTTGGTCATCATGTTGGGAAGAAGACTACTAGGTTTACACCATCTGATTGGCCCTAGTGTTTTTGAGTTTAGGGTTATTTTACTTTTAGGGTTTTGTAAATTATTTCTTTAACTTTAGAACCCTTCATTTAATATATTCAAGGGTTATTTTTGTAAGTTGTACCTTCATTTTATGTAACGAAATTATTTTTTAACATTTTTCGTAAGTAGGGTTTTATTTCTTTAACTTTAGGGTTTTCTTTTTCATACTTTAGGGTTTCACTTCTTTAACTTTAGTGTTTTGTTTCATGTATGGCGGGCTTAGGGTTAACTGTATTTTATATGCTCTAATTATTTCGTTAACTTTAGGGTTTTCATTTTCCATAATAAGGGTTTCATTTCTTTAACATTAGGGCTTCAATTCTTTAACATTAGGGTTTTTATTTTCTATAATTAGGGTTTCATTTCTTTAAATTTAGGGTTTTATTTCATGTATGGCAGGTGTATTTCTATAAGTTTTGTACCTTCATTTTATGTGCTCTAATTATTTTGTTAACTTGTAACTTCAAATTTATTCATATTATCAAGTTTAACCCTTCTTCATATTATGATTATTTTTCAAACCGATTTGGCCTATTTATTTCCGTCTTGTCATGTCATCACATGGCAATGTCGGTAATAATTCAAGAGCATGCGCCATTATTTTGCATTGGCATGTTAATTTATTTATTTCAAACTTTTAATATGTTTCCCGACAAGCCCATGTGGGCTCTTTAACTCAAAAAAAATCTTATCATTTTCATTTGTCCTCTTCCCAACATGCCCATGTGGGTGAATGTGACTATTCGGAATTAATTATTCAAAAATTTTGTTCTCTTCCCGACAAGCCCATGTGGGTGAATGTGACAAGTCGGAATTCATAATTAAAAATTTTTTTGTCCTATTCCCGACAAGCCCATGTGGGTGAATATGACAAGTCCGAATTAATAATTCAAAAGTTTTTGTCCTATTCCCGACAAGCCCATGTGGGTGAAGTTGTCATAATATTACCCGTTTTCAACAAGACCCTAAGACCCTATATATACATAAATCCTAAACCCAACTTCAGCCATCACAGTTACAAACCTTCAACTTTCCTTCCTATTCTATTTCTAAATTCTTTAACTTCACAACCTCACAGCTTCACATCTACATCCACTACAAACAATTGGACATGAACACAACTCACCGAGTTAGAGTTGTATTATTTTGGGACTCGGAGATTGCAAGAGATGTGTATGGTCCTTATTTCACTGGATTGGTGCAGAAAACTTAGACCTTCACCGAATGGTATCACATGCCGAAATGGTAAGAAAAATATTAAAACATCAAGACGTAGATCCCAATCATTGGAGCATCTGAATGACAATGAGGGTGCCTTCATTCTACGAAAAGCATCATATATTTTTTACTTTAATTTATACAGCATGAACAACGATAACGAAATGCGTTATCTTTGAACCAGTGCACCCAACATAACAAAGGAAGGGATTCAGATACTCGTTGAATTAATTCTGATACAACCACAGACTGTTTCAACTACACATGACACAAATACCATAAATATGGCGAAACATATCACTGCAATAACACATCTGTTGATGATGAAGATGATGAAAATGACCATTTCGACGAGGATTATGTCGTATCTAGTGAATCGGAATCAGACGATAACAATGGCGCCGAGGAGGAAGAGTTACAAACTCCCATAAACCCTATCAATGGAAACAAAGTGACTTAATAGGAAAGTACCCAATGGTTCAGCAGCGCAAGGTATGATTACACAAAGGCTGGAGCATTCTAGATATGGGCTTGGGTAAGCCGCTAGATGACCCTATCGAATCTGGTACTCTAAAATTGCTCGATTGGAACGATTCCATGACTGACATTCAGTTAGGAATGAGATTCATTAATAAAGTGCAAGTAATAAGTGCGGTTTAGAAGTGGTCGATCTGGATGGGCCGAGAATACAGAGTTGTGAAAAGTAAAATTGATCAATAGACAGCAAAATATTACCATCACAAAACTCTAATTACTGTTCATGGTACATCCGAATAAAAAAGAAAGCAATGCACGGTCATTGGGGAATAACCAGATTCGTCAAGGAACACACATACCTTGTACAGGTTCAATAAAACAAGCACCGAAATATGTCTTCAAAATTATTTCAATGTCAATATCACACCTTGTTGCCAACGATCCAGAGATACCTGTCTCAAGTATTATTTCAAACGGGTTGTATGTACAAGAGGGAATGATATGCTTGAAAATTTACAATAGAGAGGGTGGGTTTTCGGTAGTTGGGAGACAACTTTTAATATTCTACCAAAATATCTATAAGCTGTGCAAGATTCAAACCCGGGGACTATCTACGAGTTCTTGCATCGCAGAATGATCAGTCCCCCTAACTATGTTTTCAAATTTCTTTTCTGGTGTTTCTCACGTTGTATAGACAGTTTTTAATATTGTCGGCCGGTAATTTCTGTGGATAGCACACACATATGAGAACCATATAAGGGCGTACTTTTAATTGAAAGTACATGGGATGCAAATAATCATTTGTTCCCACTTGCTTTTGAAATTATTGATAAGGAGTCGTTCGAAAGTTCGAATTGGTTCCTCAAACATCTACGAGATCATGTCGTCAAAGATCGGTATGTATGTTGTATTTCCAATCGCCACAAAGGGATTTTATCTGTTATTCAAAATTAATCTTTGTGGCAACCTCCATTAGCAGTTCACAAGCTTTGTTTACGCCACATTCAAGCAAATTTCAACAAGACCTTCAAGAATACCGGATTAAAAAGCTTAATGTGGCAAGCCAAAACGGAACCGAAGCAGTGGAAATTTGACCGTGTTGTGCATGAGATCCAATAGAGAAATTTTTATGCTTATATTTATTTGGTAATGATAGACCTTGACAAATATATATGTGGTCAGATCTTCAATCTGGGTTGATGGTTTCGGCAATAACGTCTATACATTACGAATGAATAATAGATCATGTAGTTGCGGTAAATGGAAAGCATATTCATTGCCTTGTTCTCATGCTCTTGCACTTTGTAGAGAAAATGGTACAAGAGCAGATACTTATGTGTCGGATATATATTCGTGAGAAAAGTACAGAAGAACATACCAATCGAATTTTTATTCGGTCGGACATGAGAAGTTTTTTAGCGATGTTCCTTATAATTTAACATTTCATCCTCCAAACATGAATAATGAACAGGTTAGGAAACATGGCACAAGATTTTGAGGGGAAAGGGATTATCGAAATCAAGATTCTCCCCCAAGATGTGACAGATGTCGCAAGCCGGAACATAATAGAAAAAAATGTAATAACCCCGGTTCAAGCAGTGTATAAGTTTGTTTTCTTGAAAGTGTTGTAATATTTTAGGGTTTCTATTAATAAAATTTTTCTTTCAATATCTTCTAACTACTTCTTCATTGCTCTAAATTTTGATAGTAAAATTTACAACACGTTAAATTACCTCTTCATATTTTTCTTAATAAAATGGTTATAAGTTAAACATTTTTTTTTAATGATTACAAATGTTGTCATGAAAAATACTTCAAAATACGATAAATAAAATAATACAGTATTTTTAAAATAATTATAAAACTATAAGTTTTGGGGAAAAAAAGGAAAAAAAAATTTGAGTTTTGAAAAAGAAAAAAAAATCTGATGTGGTTGATAATGCACAAACGTTATGCGTTGTTGTTGGTTTATAACGCATGTCTACTATGCATTATCTGCCACATCGACGAATTAAGTCAAAACGCAGTATTAAGTGATAACGCACAATCGTTGTGCATTATCCTAATTAATAATGCACTACCATTGTGCGTTATGGCCAGATTTCGAATTAAAAAAATTTTCTGGCCACTATAGATGCCTTTTTATATAAAAGGGCTAAGCCAAGAAAAAAACCTATATAACCCCATAACAATTGAGATCTGAAATTTTCCACGAGTTATTGTCAAAAAATTTGGTAGCCTAACAATTTTTCCATTTATATTTTTTGGCGGCTCAATTGGTCTATATCACGTTGTGTATTATCTTCTGTATTATTTTCTAATTTAATACATTTTATTAATAAAATTTATTAAATAAAAGATAACTCTAAGAGAAAAATATATTATAAAAAAATGGTACATAGAGTGATACACAAAGTCGTACAGACGATCCGAGACCATTTTCTGGTTCTGTTTATAAGTTTAAGATTAGATTCATTTTGAAAATATCCTTCTTAATTAAAATTAGATTAAGTACAAAAATATAAAAGATCACAAATCACATCCTAATTATTTAAATAACAAGAAACACAAAAGAAAAAAATTAAAATAAAAGTAAACAAATTCTAAAATGTATAAAACATATAAATTCAGTATAATATAAAAGGAAATTATGACGTACATACTTAATATAATCGATATCTGTTTTTTCCGTCGATAAGACTCTCTTACCAAAACCTACCAATCTCAATATGAGACGACCTTAGAAATTATAAAACCCTGATAAATAAATTAACCATCGATCAAGTAATCAAGTCGTTACTTATCGAAATCGGAACAAATTCGCACGCTGGCATCCCTATTCTTTTTGCACGAAAAAAAAAAAAAAAGAATGTGCTAACGTCTTATAAATAGTACCCTTAATTTGAAGGAAAGCATACCTTAAGTAATTCCAATTGGCTTGGTAGAGAATATGGAGTGTGATTTAAGATGGGATTTCACAGCTCTGATAATTGGCATTGTTTCCTTTTATTATCTTATCCAAGGCACCTTGCTTGGCTTTTGATTGAAAATATGTGGTCTCTTTTTAGATCTTGCAAGTCTGGCGATCCTCAATCCTTCATCACCACCTTCATCCACAAGTATGTATAATTTGCATAAAATGCTTATCTAAGACTAAAAAAATAAGGAAATAGTTGAGCGGTCTAAATTCTAAAGAAAATAAACTAAATTACTATTTAACGGTCATTAGTAATTTTAATTAAAATTTCTAGAAAATTATTTGATCCAACTAAATAGGGATATACGTGAAAAAGTATCATTTAATACGATCTTTCTTGACTAAAGTGACATGTATTTTGCACGGAAAAAATATGTCTAGAAGATTAGATGATGAAATCAAGGAAGTATGTAATGACATTATTTAGTTATCTTTACGTTATATACCACATGAGATAAATGTGAATCATACTTCTTTGTTTTCTAATTATAAGATATTATTATTTTTTAGAGTTTCATAATATAATATAGTTCCCTCTTTTAAATTATTTTCTCCTCTATCTATTTAAACTCCTCCCACCAACACACTCAATTCAAGACCTCCCCGAGCAAAGTTTTAATACCATTGGTGTTAGGATCAAATCTACTCTAATACCACTTGTTAAGGAATGGACAAAAGACGCAGACATAAAATATATGAAGAAAAAATATTTAAAAATCACACCAAGAATTTCACTTGGTTTGGTCTCTCAATAGACCCACATCCACGATATAAAATAATAAACCTCTACTATGTAAATTTTTTATGGAGAAAATTACAAATCATCGTATTGTTTGATTTTTACATAGACAAAATGACAAATCTTCCTAAGACAACTCTCAACCTACTTATGAATTGAGCACTCACAACTAGCTCAAAAGACAGGTACCTAATTCTCAAACCTTTCAATATGGGATTAGGAAATCACACTCTTAATGGAATATTGAGAAAGTCATGATCTAAAAGAACTTGAGAAAAAAAATTCTAACAAATATTCTATTTTTCTCAATTTCCTTATCCTAACAAAATTTTCCTTTTCTCAATTTCCCAAATTACAACTGAATAAGTCTTCAAGGTCTTCTTCTCTGTTCCTCCGCAGTTTTACTTCTATGAAGATTTCTTAAAGAATGCCCATACTATTCAACAATTCCTTCAATATGGCACGACCCTCCCAATACCAATGTAGATATTGTGCAAAGTGCTGATATGGTAGTTCAAACTTCTTTTCTCTCATTCGGCCTGAACCTTGAAATTCCGATCCTTTTCTCCTCATCGAAACTAACTTTCGACTCTGATATCATTCTCCTTCCATGTTGAACAATAGGCTCTGACATCTCTATCCTTCCAGTCAAAACCTTCGACTGTGATAACTTCATCTTGCCTTTAGGTCGAACCATAAGCTCGCATATTTCCGTCTTCCCTAATATAAACCATAGGCTCTGATACAATGATTTTATTAGACTCCAAACAAGCTTTCATACCACTTGCTAGGTTCCAAATTTAGCCATGATACCACTTGTATGAAAGTGACAACGGAAGCACACACTAAATATAAGGACAAAAGATAAAAATATAACACCAAGAATTTAACGTGGTTCGAGTTTTCAACATAGACCTATATTCCAAAATGGTAAACCTCCACTAGTTAACTGTTGCACGGAGAAAATTACAGAACCTCAAACTGTGTAATTTTTGCACGTACAAAATTACTAAACTTTCGAAGACTCTCAACCCATTGTATGAGTTGGGCAACCATAACTGCCACAAAGTACCTAAATAAGATAACCTAATTATAGATTTCTCTTTGCTTCTTAATTTCCAAACCCTCTTATGTGAGATTAAAGAAAATTATAATCTAAAGGAATTTAAGAATAGAATCTTAACAAATTTTCTATGTTTCTCAATTTTATTATCTTAAAAATAGAAACTATTTTTTCTACTTTCAAACATTTTGTTCTTCTTTAACTACTTGGTAAAAGTAATTTTTCTTTTTCAAAATAGAGGTATTTGGGACATTTTAACTTAAAAGAACATTAGTTTCATAATTTCTTAATCTGTGTTAAAAAATTAATGTATTTTATATATTATATCCAATTATAAATATAAATATTTTTAGAGTGTTTGAGTACGGTAAAAAATATGCCACCTCTAGTCAGATATATACGTTCTTTTAGATAATTTGAAAATGGTTAAAATATCCTCTCGGGTTAGAAATATAAGTTATTTTACACTTTATAATGAGCATTTTTGCATTTTTTCCATCTTTACCCACGTGTTTATTCATTTATTCATCTCTTATTCTCTATCTCTGATTATTCATTTAGAGCGTAAAAGATATTATAGTTCAAAATGCCTTATTACAAAGACCCTTATTTCGTGCACAAATATGCAAAAGAATTCATATTTATGACTAAAGATAATATTATCAAATATTTTTCAGATATATATTTTTGCATATATCAAGAACGGTTGCAAAATGCAAATAGTAAATCGTAAGTGATGTGCGTGAGAGTTTTTTGGAATTGGAAAATGAGAAATTAATCAATCAACCTCTTTGTTTTGACAGATATGGGAGTGCTCCAATGTATAGAGCATTTCTGTTCAGTAATCCATCAATAATTGTTACCACAGCTGATGAATTAAGAAAAGTTCTGACAAACGAAAAATTTTCATTGGGTTATCCGAAATCAATGATAGAATTATTAGGGAGTATGGAATTTCATGACTGAAAACAATTGTGATAGATGTTACAGTTTTCAATTGCTGGACGAGAAGCACTATCATCATTTGTATATTATATAAAAGGTGTTGCAGAAACATCATTTCAAGAATGGGCAAAAATGGATGAAATAATTGAGTTCTTGACTGAAATGAAAAATGCTTCCTTCAAAGCATTGATGAAGTTTTTTGAGTAATGAAATTGATCAACATTTATTTGGCCTATTTGAAAAAGGAATATAATTTAATCTTTCATGGAGTCCTTTCCACACCCATTAATTTCCTGGATTTGCTTTCCACAAGGCACTCATGGTAACCCTCCCTTCCCTACTTCTTTCCTTCATGTGTTTCATATATATATATATATATATATGTTGCTTGGACATACTTTTTCCTTTCAAGATATCTATTACTTTATTAGATTAAGGGAATACTAAGTGATACTTTTTTCTATATACCCGTATACTTGTTAGAAATAAAGAATTGTCTAGAAACTTTCATTTCAAGTATTAATGACAGTAAAGGATAATTTAGTCCATTTTTCTTTTGAATCTAGATAATTTAATCATTTCCTCAGTTCTTGTGCTTTGTCTTAAACAACAAATAATAATATAGAGTACTTTTTAAGATTTATTCATAAAAGTAATATAATAGAAAGGGAAAATAATTTATTTAGTTGTTAAAGTTTAAGCCAGCTTGACATGATATAATAATTCTCAAAGTTTATTTCTTGTTATTCTGGTCCTAAAGAATTTATCATAATCTAATAAGATTCTTTTTTCCATTAAACACAAGGCTTCCATAAAAAAATATATATCTACTCACATGTGGTAATATAAATGGTAAAATATGTATTATTAGCTATTATTCTCTTTAAAAGAAACACAAGTGAGATGTGATTTTGCGAGGGAGAGCAGCTTTTTTATTTTTCCAAATCAAGACTCAGGTGTGTTTTATTCGGAGAGAATTTTTATAATGTCTATTTTATCCTTCAAATTAGCTCACGTGAGCAGATCATGTGCTTTTTTAGACGAAAGTTAAACTTTTTACCATAAAATAATTTTATTGAATTTTTGTAAATTATTTATGGACTATCATAATAGAAAAAATAAATTTTGCGAACCATATCATGTTAGGTCAATAAACTTTTGCAACCAAAATTAGCTATTTTCCCAAAATAAAAATGTAATAGAAAATGAATTACAAAAGATCCAAATTAAAGAGTTAAAGTTTTAATTGATGATGGTTTCTTTCTTTGCGCTTCTAATATGAAAATTCTATTATGGACTTGATGCATGTTTTTACTTATAGACAATGTGACTTGTATTAAGTCACGTCACAAAATGCCGTGACTTAATACAGACCTATGATTCATGATGAGGATATAAAACGTGTCTATAACAGAATTTTCCCTTTTAACATTCTCAATTATGTGGTTTTGGAAGTTAGGCGCAGAAGAATTTAGTGAACATGTTTAAAGAGATTGTCTCTATGAGGAGTGAACTATATTGCAGCGATAGAATAATTAATATAAAGAAGGATTTATTGACATAGTTACCTTGCTGGTGGGTTCTTTTTCGCCGAACATGAAACTACAAGTCTTACTATAACATGGGCAATTATACTCCTAGAGGAAAATCCACATATCTTACAAAAGGCAAGGTAAGGTAGGGTCTCTTTCGGATTCTGTATCATTTTGTATAACATTTTTAATGTGACATATTTGATTAATATATGAAACCTATCAAATATAAGATAAACAATAAGAAAAATGAGATTCATCGCCTGTAGTACTTTAAAAATAATGAACTATATTGATAATGATATAATATGAATTGACGAACGTAGATGTATGTTTGGCCCACACAACTTTATAAAAAATATTTATTAGTGATATGAATAGTTTGTTTGGTAACTTTATATAATGGGCCTCTACAAAATTTAAGCTATTATAAAAAAGTTTAATTCAACTGGACTTAATTCAAGATTTTTTCATCTTTACTAACCCTCTAAACTGAAAATTCTAAATTTACTTTTTTGGTGTCATGAAACTTAATTTTTTCAACTTATTCATAGTCTCCTAGTTTCCACCTCTACAATCATTTTCAATGACGTAGATATTCAAGGTAATAATTTGTAGAAAGATGGAAGATGATTTTCTCTTAATTTGGTCCTTTGTTAATATATATATATATATTAAAAAGAAAATTGCTAAAAAATTTTAATGTAGATTTATTTTTATATAATTTTGTGACCTGAAAGACTGATAATGCGTATTTTGATTATTTTTACAAATTTTTCTATTACTTATAAATAATTATATGAATTTTATCTTTCGGCCCCACCTAAAATTTAATCATGTGTCGACTCTTGATAGTATATGTTTATCCCGTATGTTAGCATTTATTTACGAAGAACAAGAGGAAATCGTGAAGAGAAGAACATCCTCAAAAGCAGAGTTAAGCCATAGCGAAATCAAAGAAATCAAGTCTCTTCCGAAGGTATGTATATTCCTCCTATAAGTTTGAATCAAAAGAAACGGCAACATTTGCTCATATGACTAATATGTCATATTTCACATAATGTTATTATTCTTGAAGGTGATCAATGAAACACTACGTCTAACCAGCTTGTTAACAGCTCTTCATCGGGACACTAAAACGAACATTAACCTCAATGGTTTGTCAAGCTAATTTTGTAAAAATGTTTCTTACATTTCTTTTTCAGTGATCGGAATCATTTAGTACATTTTTTACTATACTCTCTAATACATTCTTTTTATAACAGTTTTATTAATATAAATTATATTAAATAAAAGATAAACCATAAACTTTAAAAAGTAAATTATTTAAAAAAATTACTGTTAAAAAGAGTATAATAGAAGATGTACTATACAATAAGTGATTTGACTGCTTTCCTGGGCGCTTCCTCTGTAATGGAACGATGTACAAAAGGATGGAAGGTCTTTATATCTCTCTTTATTATACCAAAAAAAGTGAGTCCATTGTGTAGGTTACATAATTCCAACACGATGGAAGGTTTTACCTTGGCTTAGGCACATTCATTTTGATCCTGAAAACTATAAGAATCCAAACGATTTCAATCCATCACGATGGAACATGAGTATTACGATGGAAAATCAATACATATTATATATATGCACACTTACAATTTGTTTCATTTATATTTTTTCTCCCCTTTTAGTTGATATTTTATTTATACCGTACAAAATTTAGAAGTTGTATATGGTTCTCATTATTTTATTATCCAAATCAACATAATTTAGGGAAAATTATAATAAATTTATTTTTTATGACAAGATAGTATCTTAGTAGTAGAAGTATTCTTTATCAAGGCAGAATTTCTGAGTTCGAACCACATCCACTTCCCCCAATGTATAAAAAACATAATAAATTTACTTTTTTTTATTGTTATATTTGTGGCTTTTTTGAAAATTTGGTAAAATGAATCATAAAACTATTTCATTTGTTTTAATTTAATCCTAAAAAAAAAATTTTCCTGTAATTTTAGTCTTAAATTTATTTTTCTTTAAAAGTATTGGTCTTTATTTTAATTTTTGGAATGAAATTTGTCAATTGTTTTACATGTTCTACCAGAATAACTCAGCTACCTAGGGAAAATTTACAATCTCTTACCTTTTTTTCTTGATAAGACATAGTAATAAAATTATCTTTCTGTTCCATTTTCACCATACATGATGCATTCTTTTGATGCATTTTAGAAGAAAAAGTTAAAATTGATGATTTTTCATTTCGTTGATAACACATACGAGAGCTGCATGTGTATAAATTTGTTAATTCCACCTTAAACTTGCAGGACAATGAAGCAAAATTTTGTGCCTTTCTTCCATTTGGAGCAGGCAGTAGATTTTGTCCTGGATCAAATTTGTCCATTCTTCGAATTTCAATCTATCTTGATTCTTCACTATTTCCTTCTTAATTACCGTTAAATTAAAAAATAAAAAATGAAAACCTTCTATGAAGAAAAAAATAACATGTTATGCCGGATCTACAAATCCAAGACCTATTTACTATTACAAACAGCCTATCTTACTATTACAGACCAAAAAGAAATAGAAGAAGAGGAAGAAATTGAAAACCTATCTATTACAAAAGAAACCTTTAGCCTTCGTCTTCGGTATCTGAACTCTGGGAGGAAGCCGAAAAGAATAGCAAGATGAAGCAAACAGTTAGCAATAAATAAAAAAGGGAAGAAAGCTTTAACCTTTTACCTTATACCGGGAGATCCGAAGAGTCACAGATCTAACAGCTGCACGAAACCGGAGGAACAGCAGTGAACTCCGGTTTATGTCTAAAGTGATGGAAACGTCATCCTCTCAACCTTCCGAGAGAGAAAGACGGAATCCCTTACATATACCAGTGAACCTCATGAAAAATAACACTATCTCTCTATCTTTCTAAAACAAGCTCTTTCTTCCTCAACCGGAACCACGCATACGCATTCAGTAGACGATTAGCAGCACCGGTCACGCAACGGTTGGAGTCCTCAAGAGCAACAGTCAAGAAACTGAGAGACGGTTTGAGTGGAAGAGAGAAAGATGAAGAATCAGAGAGAGAGTGAGAGGAGGCTGCGTCCAAGAAATGAAATGAGAGGGATTAGGACAGCGGAGTGAGAAAGAGACTTTATACTCATGTCGCCTGGGTGGGTCGCGTCAAACCTGACCTGCCCGGTATCATGGTCCAAGTGAGCCCAATTCTCCCTTAAGTGAGGCCCAGTCCGGAATTCATCATATGGACAAATATTAGGACTGAAAAGAAATGAAAAATGTGAAACATAAATGGGCCAATAAGGCCTACATAACAAATCTTGAAGGAATTTTTTTTCTTAACATAAATTGATGTTTTATTTTTTTGCAGGCTTTAAAGAATTAATCCGAAAGGCAAAGTGAAATATTTGTTTGTGCGATAACCTGTTAACAAATGTTTGGCGAGAGTAAGAAAGTTATCCTTATGAGCAATATTTGAACTTGCAAATAAATGTATTTTTTTATGTACATGGATTGTACTTACATGAATATATTATCATGTACTTCATAATCAACTAAGAGAAATTGGCTACAGGTTAACTTTGCAATTTTTCTAGATCTAATTCATTATAGTAAGGAACTTTTATTTCGTTTCATTTATAGACATGAATCATTTTCGATCTTACAAATATAGCGATTTAAAGATTTTATGATAGAATTCGACGTCTTTTGTTACATGGATCCAATAAAATAGTAAAAAAAGTAATTAATTGAATTCTTTAAATAAAACTATAATAATGTGCAAAAAACGCACCAAATGCTACTATGAAATCATTAAATTGTTATAAGTTTGCAAAATTAAAAATAGTTTAAGGGTACAAAAAGATAAAATAAAAGCTCTTGACTATGAACAATTAAAAAAAAAAAAAGTTTATGCCTACAAATAGAAAAGTAAAAATAGTTTCCAAGGCCAATTTCTCAGTAACTAAATGTGCTTGTGGCTTATTGTTGTGAAAAATGATGGCCTACGAAGAGGCACAAGATTCTCCGTACTATTTTTGTACCACTCTATTACCACCTTCTTTTTATAATATATTTTCTCTTTAGGGTTTATTTTTATTTATTAGCTTTTATTAATAAAATATACTAAATTAGAAAATAATATAGAGAGTGGTACACAAAGCGATATAGAAGATTCGAACCACAAGAAGAGGATGAACTGGTGATTTTAAAACTTTCTCAAGCTAAAAATAGTGTTTCAGGTTAAGCAGAAATTAAAATATTGAAATAGCAGAGTACTACTTTGCACTAATTGAGAAATCATTATGATTGTCAAGTTACGTCCAAGTTATTCTTTAAGTAAAAAAATAAAAAATAAAAAACTGTGTTCAAGTTATTATAATAGACGAAGCCATACATAAATGACTAGATGGGCCAAAATTCAGATAAAAATTTTATTTAGATTATTCTAGGAGATTTTGAGGGATTTTCTCCCTTGTAAACTTATGTTGTATTAGGAAATTCATATAGTTGTTTATCTTGGAATATGCCAAGATGATTTGTAATTAGATTGTGATTAGATTTGAAAGTTTCGTAGTTTAGTTAGGCCAAAAGTGTATTTATCATTATGAATATTTTCATTACAAAGGGAAAAACAATAATTATTTTTTTTTCGCTCAAAACTTTCATGGAATAAGAATCTGTTTTTCTCACAATGAGTAAAGACAAAGAGAATGAGGAAACAAATGGTGTTTCCTATATGGAGCACAAGACTCCAGTGTGGAAAAGTACGTTAAGAAGGATGCATATTATGTAGCATCCTTAGGTGGATCGAGATAGATTTATCACTCAGGTCCAATTGAAAGGAGCGCCAGCACAATCACACAACTACATCGAATGGGCAAAAGCTGTGAGATTAGCCCTTTGTTCAAAATGAAAATTGAGATTCATAGATAGAACAATTCTGTTACCTAAGAATGATCTAGACAAAGTAGAGAAATAGTGTAGTTAGCTCTTCGATTCTCAATAAAATTGACTCAAGCGTACAATTGTCTATGAATTACTCTAAGTGTGTAGACGAGTTGTAGGCAGTTCTCAAAGAACAATTCTTTTTTGGTAATGGCCCGCAAAAAATAATAATTGAAGACCGTGTTGACAAACTGTAAATAAGGGGAACGGATATTACAATCATTGGCGAAAAATATAGGATGAGTTACAGAGTTACATGTAATTGCGGGTGTATGATTGATGTGCAACTTCTTTGTCTGCTCAAATCTACCCCACCTTTCATATGTTCCCTTTCACTTCTTTGCCTGCCCAAATATACCCCACCTTGCACATTTTTCCTTTCATTAATTTGATTGTCCATATCTTCCCAATTCGTATCCCCTTTATCACCACAACTATTGCTCTCTCTGTCTCATCTATCTATTCTCTGATACTCTTCAAAAGATCGATTTGCATAACTTTACGTACTACTACATGGCTGAGTTTTTGCTTCTTCTTAGACCTGATTAAACCAGCCACCTGCTTCTTCATACCGTTACAACCTTCGAGTAGTCATAAGTAGTTGCTTTTTCTTCTTCCTTGGTTGGAGAGGTTATTTTGGAGATAGATTATCATCATTCAACTCTTCAAATATTTGCTAATGACTATCTCTTTTCTATGGGATTAAATTCAGATGAATACATCCAAATTTTCTTTATTTCTTCATCTTTTTCCATGTCAGCAAATATTGTTGGAATCCATAGGCAAAAACAAAGTAAAATAAAACAACGGAAATCCACCAACAGGATCTCCACATACTAGAAAAACCGATTGGTTAGAAATTACCTCAATGTTTTGATTGTTCATTGTGGAGGCGCTGCTTTGTATGCTTCGCCCTCTACTGGTATCCACGCGGTGAACTCCTCTACCAGCGATCAGGATGCTAGCCCCTACTGTGTTCTGAAAGCTGTTCAGAACTGATCCTGAGTATCTGGTAATCGGTCGTATTTCGGAGAGAGGAGGCTAGATACTATATCGCCGTTCTAGGGTTTAGGGTTCTATTTTTCTTTAATCAGATAAAGGACAACCACCAAGAAAAGGTTAACATAACCTTTTATAGCTGTCAATATCAAAACCCTAACTGTCATCTAATGATAGTTTAATCTCGTCCGTCCATTCCTATAATCATCCAACGGTTGGATGAGTAATATTAAGTAATTAATTTCATTTATTTGATTAAATAAAATTAATTACTTATTAACTTACCAGAGAATACAATATGGAATCTGATTCCCCTTTTGTATACATTCAACGAATCTGGACACAATCTAGATTCATTGAACGTGGATATTATGCTCACAAGATCGTCTATGCGTGTGACCCTGTAGGTTCACTTAACGTTGGCAGTGAATAAAAATGTCCTAGACATTTATTCACAAAACATAAGCGGCCTCTAGCAAGACATTATGCTTACCCAAGTTAAGCAAATGTTATAATAACCTAGCATCATATTTAATATTTAGTCCTTTTGTCACACGATATCCTAATTAACTATAAGGCATGGATCAAGTCATCCTTATAAAACTTAATTAACCATTTACTTGATCACCAGGCAGACTGTTCCAACAAATAATATTAATAACACCTTATTAATACTTATTTGACCATGGCCATGCATATTTTCCAGTCTTCCTTATCAAGGGGCCCATGGATATCTCTCTTTAAAAAGAGAGGGACAAATCCCTTTCACTATCTCCAATATTCAAGCCATGACGGGAAAATAAGCTAACCAGTAGTCATAATGATCACCTAATTAAAAGTGATGTTTAACTATGTCAAAACATATTTTTCTCCCCATGCAAGAAACATTAGAAACATTAGGTCGAAGGACACCAAATATAAAACTGAGAAGAAATACTTATAACTTAAACCCATGCAATATTTCTTCTTCACTTTGGGTCATGTCCAATATAATATTCTCAATATGTATTTATGAATTGATTTTATATCTTATATTCATGATCAGTAAAACTTGACCATCAATCAACTTCACACTAGTTTACAAGATGTAATAAACTAGGGACAAATAAGAATAGTATTTTATTAGCTATAAGGTTTTTACTATCAAGTCACATACTTGATGACCAAGAGCATAAAATACAATTCAAAAAATACATGCTTCATAAATCATAAATGTCATAAATGTGAGTCAATTGGTCTTAGGGCATACACTAACAAATACCCCAATCACCTTCACCCTACTTCCAACTTCATACATTTTCAAAATGTCCATATCACCTATAAATTGTACTAACCCATTCTCATATCACTATGAGGCTCTAAGTAACATTTTTTGCCCCTCATAACCTAGCTGTCTCATGACAAGGTTGTAGCTCAGTTGGTTAGAAGCACTCCTTAGCATGTGATAGGTCACAGGTTCGATTCACGCTCCCCTTTTATTACTAATCTTACAATAGTTAAAATAATTTATGTTCCCATCTTCATTACTCATGTATTTACGCTCTCTAAGATAGATGCCCTCTATATTAAGTTTGATTGTAAATTGTTCATAAAGGTCATTTTAAATTAACCCAAAAAAAGTAATAAATTACCACATCAATACATTCTATCCTTCACCAAAAAATAAATAAATAAATAAAGTAAAATGCACACCACATCCAAATATAATTTAAATAATGCAACAAATAGTATCAAACAAATGGGTGGGGTTTTTCCACCATTTACTGACAAAAAATGAGGGTTTTTTTTTTTTTAAATGAAATAGGGTTTTCTAACATTGTGGTCCCTCAAATACTGCAAAAAACAAAACAAATATAAGCACCTAATATAAGTAAGAGAAAATTATGTTTATCTCCCTTGAAGTTTGTTTAAACTATGGATAGATCTTTAAGATTACATCAAACTACATTCTCCACCTTCTTTAATCAACAAACTACTAGCAAATAAATCTCTGTTGTCAAATATAACTACTATCACTTGATGAATAATTAGTTTGTTTGTTTCAGTAGTTCTTCCTTCGAATTGCAAATAATCCTAACTAATTGATCACGCTTTAATACAATTTTTATCCATTAATTTGTAAATATTAAATATTGTTTATCATAATTGTAATCTTGTGAAAATATTACTATATTCTCCAACCTTCTCTAGTATGATAGTGACCAAAGAAATCCAGTAAATGAATAACTTATTTCCTGTTGTATGTTAAAATTAAGAGTTCTTTTTTTGGAAGAAAATTATGATTGTTCTTAAGAGATAATTGCACTTAAGTTCCTTTAATTTCTTTTTATTGATATTTGGTAAAAAGTTTTAATAGTTGATTCTTTAAACATCTTAATAAACTAAAGGTATTTTAAGGCGTTAATATATATGTTATTGCTAAAGGAAAGTTTATTTCCTAACATATTGAGACGCTAGGAATTAATTTTTTAATTACTTTTTCGTTAAGAGAGAAAAATATAGTTTGACTAAATTTTAAGAATTTACTTGTAGTTTGAACCAAACCTTAGGGGAGATAAATGTAAGCCACTCTATAAGTAAATATACATAACTTTGTAATCTAAAATTGAAGGAAAGAATAAAAAAATCACAACTTTTGAGCAAGAACAAGACAAAGTTACAAACTTTTTTCTAGCAAAAATACAATGCATTTTTAGAGTATAGTCTAACAGTAATATTGTAAGCTTATAGTATGACATAAAGGATCAAACTGAGTCTCTCTCTCTCGAATCTCTAATTTGAACCCATTCTCTCGGATCGTTAAGTTTAGTAAATGTGAATTTTAGATGGAGGGTAAATTTTCTAGGACATGTGGTGACACGTGAGGGCATAAACCGTTGATCTAGCGAAGGTGAAAGCTATAACTTGTTGGACGCCACCTAAAATCCCTGCAGAGGTACAGAGCTTTTTGGGGCTAGCCGGATATTATCGGCGATTTATTAAAGATTTCCCTAAGATTGCTGGACCCTTAACATAGTTAATCCGAAAGGATGTTGAGCTCAAATGGTCAGAGAAATGTGAGAAAAGTTTTCAGGAGTTGAAGCATCGATTGACATCGGCAGTAGTGCTACGTTTGACTGATCCGCAAAAAGAGTTCACCTCATATACCGATGCATCTTAAGAAGGATTAGGAGCGGTACTAATGCAAGACAGGAAGGTAGTTGCATATATCTCCCGGAAGTTGAAGAACCACAAGAAAAACTACCTAACGCATGACTTGGAGCTAGTAGCCATAGTATTTGCACTCAAGAAGTGCCGACATTACCTCTATAGGGCTAAATATGAGATCTTTACTGATCACAAGAATTTAAAGTATTTGTTCTCCCAAAAGGACCACCGTAGTGGTAAATAGGTTCAGGTGCCTTGCTGAGAGAGATTTGTGTTTAGGGGCTTCTTCTGGTTGGGGTTTGTTTGGCTGTGATAATGGGTGGTATTGGCTTTGGTTAGGTTTCTGTTTCTCAACAACAGGATTGGTTGGCTGGTGGCGAGAGCCTCCACCGTTGCCCAATGTTTTTATTTCTTACGAAAATGTCCCTATGAAGGGTCGAGTGAAAGTCACGTGTTATTTTCTTTGTCAAATATGAACGCCCAAAATTAATTGGAGGGTTAAATTATACGTTTAAATAGTTCTTGGTCCCAGACTTACCTTTTTTTTTTTTAAATTTTAGTTGTAAACCGAAAAATAGGAAAGTATAGGGGACAGTTGGCACACTTTCAACTTTGAAAGCTTTCAAACTTAAATTCCAAATGTTATGTTTTCGAATTAGTATATGACTCTCAGATAAGGAGTTACTAAAAATTATTTACTTATTTTCATTAATTTTTAATAATAGGATAAAAGTGGGGTCATTTGTCCATAAAAAGAGTTTAGACCCTTAATTTATCAAAACCTTCTAACTTGGGGGATTTTTTGTACTTAAACCTATATATATACATATATATTTTGGAACTTAACCCTAGATATTACACAGATATAGGTTGATATAGATAGATAGCTAAGCTATACAAGGACTATAGCAGCTTTCATTAACTACATAACCGGTTTTTTTACAGTAAAAGTCCCTTTCTTAAAAATCGCTACTAAAGTGGTCCACTTTTTTTTTTCATCTCTAAATGGGCCATAATGCACAACCATTGTGCATTACATTAAATGACAGTGCATAATGGTTGTGTGTTATAGCTAATCAGCAGGTTAATTCGCACAATAATCTTGTTTACTGATGTGCCGAAATTTTTAACTGACGTGGCGAGAACGTGGCGGGTGTGGTGTTGAGGTGGGCAATAGCGCACAACAATAGCGCATTATTGTCAGAGATAACGCATAGTCATTGTTAAGAAGACCGTATACCTTAGCCGCCTACCCATTTTCTTTCCTTCTTCCCTCAATTTTTGACACTGCCGCTATCTGTTTTCTTTCTTCCTTCAGTTTCCGCTAGCCCGCTGCTCCTCCTCCTTCTTTTCCTCCTTCCTTTGTTTTCTTCCTCTTCTTCTCTATCCTTGTATTTTGAAATTCACAGTAAGAATTTCAAAATATTTGGTTCCATTTCTGAAATCCAAGTTTGAATTGGCGATATTCCCTTGGTATACGAAGGTTTTTAGAGTTTTGGAGTGGAGAATGGTAGGCAAAGCTCAATGTTTGTGCATTAATTTTAAATTTTCAGTAAATTCTTAATTCTATGATTGTTTTAAATTTTTGGTGTACTATTTGTTAATTTTTATATTGTTTATTTGGGCTTGTTGTTTATTGTGGTTTGTGAATTATTTTTATGAATGTCATTTGGATTATTTTTCAATTTTTTAATTTATTTTTGTAAGTGTAGGTTTCGGGTTTATATTTAAACTTGTTGTTATTGAGAAATTTGTGCATATTTGATCATTTTATGTATCTAATTGTGTTTTCTATTGCAAATATGATTTGATGAAATGGATGAATTATTTTTATGAATTTATTTGGATAATTGATCAATTTTTTGTAGTTTATTTTTCTAGTTAGGGGTTTTTATGATTATGTTAGAGTTGCTATCGGTAAATTTGTGCATATTTGATTATGCTATTAATCTAGTTGCTTCTATTTTAAATACGTTGAAATGGGTGATTTGATATATGTTATGTAATTTATTTTTGTGTTTGCAATAAATCGTAATTGTTTATTTATTTGTAAAATATTGTTGGCATGTTTAGATTTTTACATTAATTTCATATAATCTTGTATTGTTAGCATTTATATAATTTTATGGTATTAGCATTTAAGTTTATGAAGACTTTTATTTTTTTAAAAAAGAAAAACATAGACTAAACCCTAATATTGAATTCCTAAATCCTAAAACCCTAAACTATAAAATATAGCATTATATGATTAAAACCCTAAAATCCTAATATTAAATCCTAAACCGTAGCTACTAAGAACCTTAAAAACCCTAAATTCCCTAAACTTAATATATTAAACATTAAACCTTAAAACTCTGAACTTTTTTAGACTAAACCCAAAAACCGAAACCATGAACTTTAGAAATTGTGTAATAATAATTTACTTTAAATATTGTACTTAAAGTTCTAAACCAGTAAAGATTTAAAATTTGAATGTGTGATAATACTTCACTATAATATTGGAATTCTAAAAGTCCTAAAACACTAAACTACAAAATCGCAAACCCGAGCTATTGAACCATAAACAATACACATTAGAAAGTTTGAAATTTTACTTTATTCAAAATGCTTTAATTTGAATTCTAAAACCAAACATTTAGATTTAGATATGTACTATCATTGAAAATCCTAAAACTCTCGAACCGTAACATTGAAACCCTGAAAGCCGTTATTTCCACACGACTAGGGTATGCAATAATACTTTACTGTAATATTCTAATTTTAATTCTAAACCCTTCTTGATAAATTTAGAAACTATATAACTGAAACTGTAAATAATGTAGATGGGAGAAGTCCCAGGACACTTGCGTCGGGGTCCTATAGTCCCTGATGTATTGACGTGGCATTATGAGCATAGGTCTGGGTTGATATGCAGTGGGGAACATGAGACATATATTACTGATCTTTAGTATAGACGTTTCGGTCGCAATCTATTTTAGGTTTACAGTACACCTCACCGTAGGTTGGTTAATAGTATTGATAGGACAAGTTTAAGGGGAGTGTTTCGATGTGGTTACATTGGTCTTAACCACGAACTTACTACTACATTAGTTGAGCGTTGGAGGCTTGAGACTCACACGTTCCACATGACTTGTAGTGAGGCCATAATCACTCTACAAGATGTGCACATATTATGGGGTTTACAAATAGAGGGGTTGCCTGTTACAGGTCCCAGTTGGAGTGTTCATCAAATGCAGTATTCGATTGAGATGATTAAGAGACTTATTGGGGTGTGGTTGTCCCTTACTATCTTTTCCGGATACAAGGTTAAGAAGGAACCTTTAGAGGCCTGGATCTTGAGAGAGTTTACCGGTTCAGAGACCAATGATGATCTAATCTTGCATGCCCGTGGATTTATTTTCTTACTTCTTGAAGGTCATATACTCCCTGATTTCTCGGGCAACTTGGTTCACATCCGCTACCTCAGTTTTTTGGAGGATTTTGAAGCCATTAGCACTTTCAATTGGGTACTTGTGTATTGGAATTTTTATATAGACATCTGTGCACGACAGATTTAGGGGGTGCACGACAAATAGGGGGAGCCCTACTCCTACTTCAGATTTGGGCTTGGTCGCGTATTCTTGTATTGCGGCCTCAACTACTCCGGCATGTTAAGCAAGACCCCTTTGGTGTGATGTGGTACACATCGTTTGACTGCACCTAGCTGCCCACTCACGTACTTCTTATGTACACAGACCAGTTAGATTTCATGCCATCCGAGTAGATTTAGTTTTAAAATCTTTTGTATTACATGCTTATTAAAGTTTTTAAATAATTTTTTAAATATTATAATTTGCTGAACATTTTGTATGGCTATCCTATCATGACTGTGGTCTGGTTCCATCTGACTTGTGGTGGGCAGAGGTTCGACTTATATGCTACGATATAGTGGAATATCAACATCCCGGGCGTGTGATATGACAGTTTACATGTGATCAGCCTATACCATCTACATGCGACACTGGGCTTGATCTGCATCTAATACAAGTTAGAGGAAATGATCACACATATTAGAGGACGCGACATGCTAGCCATGTAGAGGTCTTGCATTAGTGGCAACAGCATATTAGGGATGGCCCTATGTTGCCAATTGAGGATTCATCATCCCCTGAGGACGATTATATTAGATGGTATCGGGATATCACGTGAATCTACATCGGCAATCCAGCAAATCGTGGTACTCGTATGGTTGGATACCAGCCTTCTGGGGTCGACAGACGATAACGGTACAAAATTTTTTTATTATTTTTTTACGCATTTCATTGACTTATAATTGAGACATAACTGTTTTTTTTTTTTTACACTTCCATACTGTAGGAGTTGGATGACATGGCTACAGGGATGATACAGGGACACCCATCATCTCCAACACAGATCGTTAGTTTTACTAAGAAAGTCCAGACTATCACCCGCATGTGCATAATTTTATTGGCGGTACCTTGGGTTGCACTCCATCTCAACATGATATTTAACAGACATTTCCAATGCAGCCATCATGCCACCATCCTTAGGAGCCCATACTGGACCATGGTGCTCGTGGAGTTAAGAGGGGCGCCCGTAGATTGCCTGGTGGGGGGGCACGTGGAGGTCGCGCTCTTGCCCCTCCTCATTCGGGCAGACGAGGACAAGTAAACCCTGGACGTAGAGCAAAGAGAGGTGAGGGATCTGGAGGACGTGAACGTGAAGATCATGGTGACCCATTTGACAACCCAGATCTAGATATGCCATCTCTTAGTTTGGTTTTAACCCCACCTGCCCAATCACATCCAGGTGGATTAGGCACATCATATGCCCCTCTCCCACCGAGTTTAAGGTTTTTATCATTTCGATCACCTCCCCCTCCGAATTTAGGGTTTTCTTCATTTTAGGCACCTCCTCCTCCGGGCATAGTGATTTCTTCATGTCGGCACCTCCTCTCTCGGGCACGGTTGGTTCATCTACACCGTATATGCATCTTCATCAAATTCACATGACAATGATGATGAGCAGATGGATGACGTGACACTGGCGCAGCAGCTTGTATTTGGTCATTCTGTTGGGAAGAAGACTACTGGGTTCACGCCATCTTATTTGCCCTGGTGTTTTTGAGTTATGGGTTATTGTTTTTTTTCGGTTTTGTAAATTTTTTCTTTAACTTTAGAACCCTTCATTTTATATATTCGAGGTTTATTTCTATAAGTTGTACCTTCATTTTATGTAATGAAAATATTTATTTAACATTTTCCGTAATTAGTTCATTTCTTTAACTTTAGGATTTTTTTTTTTTTTCATATTTTAGGGTTTCATTTCTTTAACTTCAGGGTTTTGTTTCATGTTTGGCGGGTTTAGGGTTAACTTCATTTTATATACTCTAATTATTTCGTTAACTTTAGGGTTTTCATTTTCCATAATAAGGGTTTCATTTCTTTGACATTAAGGTTTTCGGTTTTTGTAATTAGGGTTTCAATTCTTTAACATTAGGGTTTTCATTTCCATAATTAGGGTTTCATTTTTTTAAATTTAGGGTTTGATTTCATGTATGGCACAGGTGTATTTCTGTAAGTTTTGTACCTTCATTTTATGTGCTCTAATTATTTCGTTAGCTTTTAACTTCAAATGTATTCATATTATCAAGTTTAACCCTTCTTCATATTATGTTTATTTTTCAAACTGATTTGACCCATTTATTTTCGTCTTGTCATGTCATCATATGGCAAAGTCGGTAATAATTCAAGAGCATGTGCCATTATTTTACGTTGTCATGTCAATTTATTTATTTCAAACTTTTAATATGTTTCCCGACAAGCCCATGCGGGCTCTTTAACTCGAAAAAAATCTTATCATTTTAATTTGTCATCTTCCCAACATGCCCATGTGGGTGAATGTGACAATTCGGAATTAATAATTCAAAATTTTCTGTCCTCTTCCCAACAAGCCTATGTGGGTAAATGTGACAAGTTTGGATTAATAATTCAAAATTTTTTGTCCTATTCCTGAGAAGCCCATGTGGGTGAATGTGACAAGTCAGAATTAATAATTCAAAAGTTTTTGTCCTATTCCCGAGAAGCCCATTTGGTGAAGTTGTCATAATATTACCCATTTTCAACAAGACCCTAAAACCCTTATATATACATAAATCTAAACCCAACTTCAGCCATCACAATTTCAAACCTTCAACTTTCCTTCCTATTCTATTTCTAAATTCCTTAACTTCACAACCTCACAACTTAATACTACATCCACAACAAACAACTAGACATGGACAGAACTCACGCAGTTAGAGTTGTATTATTTTGGGACTCGGAGTTTGCAAGCGATGCGTATGGTCCTTATTTCACTGGACTGGTGCAGAAAACTTAGACCTTTAACCGAATGGTATCACATGCCGAACTTGTAAGAAAAATATTAAAACATTGAGATATAGATCCCAATCTTTGGAGCGTCTGAATGACAATAAGGGTGCTTTCATTCTACGAAAAGCATCATATGTTGTTTACTTTACTTTTTACAGCATGAAAAACGGTAACGAAATGCTTTATCTTTGGACCATTGTACCCAACTTAGCAAAGGAAGGGATTCAGATACTCGGGGAATTAATTATGATACAACCACAGACTTTTCAATTACACATGACACAAGTACCATAAATATGACTAAACATGTCACAGTAATAACACAACTGTTGATGATGAAGATGATGAAATTGACCATTCCGACGAAGATTATGTCGTATCTAGTGAAACTGAATTAGACGATAACAATGACACCAAGGAAGAAGAGTTACAAACTCCCGTAAACCCTATCAAGGAAAACAAACTGGCTTAATGGGAAAGTAGCTAATGGTTCAGCATCGCCAGGTATGATTACACACAGTCTGGAGCATTCCTAGATATGGGCTGATAGATGATCTTATCGAATCTGGTACCCTACGATTGCTCGATTGGAACGATTCCATGACTGACATTCAGTTAGGAATGAAATTCGTTGATAAAGTTCAAGTAATAAGTGCGGTTCAGAAGTGGTCAATCAGGATGGGCCGAGAATACAGAGCTGGGAGACAATATTTAATATTCTACCAAAATATCTACAGGCTATGCAAGATTCAAACCCGGAGACTGTCTACGAGTTCTTACATCACAGGACGAGCAGTCCCCCAAACTATGTTTTCAAATTTCTTTTCTGGTGTTTCTCACGTTGTATAGACGGTTTTTATTTTTGTCAGCTGGTAATTTCTGTAGATGGCACACACCTATGAGGACCATATAATGGCGTACTTTTAATTGTAAGTACATGGGATGCCAATAATCAATTGTTCCCACTTACTTTTGGAATTGTTGATAAGGAGTCGTCCGAAAGTTAGAATCGGTTCCTCAAACATCTACGAGATCATGTTGTCAAAGATCGGTACGTATGTCTTATTTACAATCGCCACAAAGGGATTTTATCTGCTATTCAAAATCAATATTTGTATTCACAGGTTTTGTTTACGCCACATTCAAGCAAATTTCAACTAGACCTTCAAGAATAACAAATTAAAAGGCTTAGTGTGTCAAGCCAAAACGGAATCGAAGCAGTGGAAATTTGACCGTATTATGTATGATATCCAATAGAGAAATGTTGATGCTTATATTTATTTGGTAATGATAGACCTTGACAAATAGATACATGGTCAGATCTTCAATCCGGGTTGATAGTACCGGCAATAATGTCTATATATTACGAATGAATAATAAATAATGTTGTTGCGATAAATGGCAAGCATATACATTGCCTTGTTCTCATGCTCTTGCATTTTGTAGAGAAAATGGTACGAGAGCAGATACTTATGTGCTGAATATGTATTCGTGAAAAATGTACAGAAGAACATACCAATCGAATTTTTATTCGGTCAGACATGAGAAGTTTTCGAGGGATGTTCCTTATAATTTAACATTTCATCCTCCAAACATGAACAATGAACGGGGTAGGAAACATGGCACAAGATTTCGGGGAAAAATGGATTATCGAAATCCAGATTCTCTCCCAAGATGTGACAGATGTCGCATGCCGGGACATAATAGAAAAAAATTTAATAACCTTGGTTCATGAAATGTATAAGTTCATTTTCTTGAAAGTGTTGTAATATTTTAAGATTTCTATTAACGAAATTTTTCTTTGAATTTCTTCTAACTATTTCTTCATTTCTCTAAATTTTGATAGTAAAATTTACAACACCTTAAATTACTTCTTCATTTTTTTTTTTAATAAAATGGTTATAAGTTAAACATATATTTTTTTTAACGATTACAAATATTATCATGAAAAATACTTCAAAATAGGTTAAATAAAATAATATAGTATTTTTAAAATAATTATATAACTATAAGTTTTGGGGGAAAAAAAAGAACAAAAAAATTTTGAGTTTTGAAAAAAAAAATCTGATGTGGTTGATAATGCACAAACGTTATGCATTGTTGTTGGTTTATAATGCATGTCTACTGTGCATAATCTGCCACATCGACGGATTAAGTCAAAACGCAGTATTAAGTGATAACGCACAACTGTTGTGCAGTATCCTAATTAATAACGCACTACAATTGTGCGTTATTGCCAGATTTCGAATAAAAAAAATTTTCTGACCACTTTAGATGCCTTTTTAGATAAAAGGGCTAACCAAGAAAAAAATCTATATAACCACAAAACAATTGAGATCTGAAATTTTCCACGAGCTATTGTCAAAAAAATTGGTAGCCTAACAATTTTTCCATCTATATTTTTTGGCAGCTCGATTGGTCTGTATCACTCTATGTATTATCTTCTGTATTATTTTTTAATTTAATACATTTTATTAATAAAATTTATTAAATAAAAGATAACTCTAAGAGAAAAATATATTATAAAAAAATGGTACATAGAGTTATACACAAAGTCGTACAGACGACCCGAGACCATTTTCTGGTTCTGTTTATAAGTTTAAGATTAGATTCATTTTGAAAATATCCTTCTTAATTAAAATTAGATTAAGTACAAAAATATAAAAGATCACAAATCACATCCTAATTATTTAAATAACAAGAAACACAAAAGAAAAAAATTAAAATAAAAGTAAACAAATTCTAAAATGTATAAAACATATAAATTCAGTATAATATAAAAGGAAATTATGACGTACATACTTAATATAATCGGTATCCGTTTTTTCCGTCGATAAGACTCTCTTACCAAAACCTATCAATCTCAATATGAGACGACCTTAGAAATTATAAAACCCTGATAAATAAATTAACCATCGATCAAGTAATCAAGTCGTTACTTATCGAAATCGGAACAAATTCGCACGCTGGCATCCCTATTCTTTTTGCACCAAAAAAAAAGAATGTGCTAACGTCTTATAAATATTACCCTTAATTTGAAGGAAAGCATACCTTAAGTAGTTCCAATTGGCTTGGTAGAGAATATGGAGTGTGATTTAAGATGGGATTTCACAGCTCTGATACTTGGCATTGTTTCCTTTTATTATCTCATCCAAGGCACCTTGCTTGGCTTTTGATTGAAAATATGTGGTCTCTTTTAGATCTTGCAAGTGTGGCGATCCTCAATCCTTCATCACCACCTTCATCCACAAGTATGTATAATTTGCATAAAATGCTTATCTAAGACTAAAAAAATAAGGAAATAGTTGAGCGGTCTAAATTCTAAAGAAAATAAACTAAATTACTATTTAACGGTCATTAGTAATTTTAATTAAAATTTCTAGAAAATTATTTGATCCAACTAAATAGGGATATACGTGAAAAAGTATCATTTAATACGATCTTTCTTGACTAAAGTGACATGTATTTTGCACGGAAACAATATGTCCAGACGATTAGATGATGAAATCAAGGAAGTATGTAATGACATTATTTAGTTATCTTTCACGTTATATACCACTTGAGATAAATGTGAATCATGCTTCTTTGTTTTCCTATTATAAGATATTATTATTTTTTAGAGTTTCATAATATAATGTAGTTTCCTCTTTTAAATTGTTTTTCTCAATGATCCTCTATCTATTTAAACTCCTCCCACCAACTCACTCGGTTCAAGACCTCCCCAAACTAAGTTTTAATACCATTGGTGTTAGGATTAAATCCACTCTAATACCACTTGTTAAGGAACGGACAAAAGACGCAAACATAAAATATATGAAGAAAGAAGATTAAAAAATCAATAGACCTACATCCACAATATAAAAGAATAAACCTCTACTATGTAAATTTTTCATGGCGAAAATTACAAATCATCGTACTGTGTGATTTTTGCATGGACAAAATGACAAATCTTCCTAAGACAACTCTCAACCCATTTATGAATTGAGACTAACAACTAGCATAAAAGACCTGTGCCTAAGACAACCTATTTATATGTGTCTCCACCCTTCCTAATTCTCAAACCTTCCAATGTGGGATTAGGAAATCCTATTCTTAATGGAATATTGAGAAAGTCATGATCTAAAAGAACTTGAGAAACAAAATTCTAACAAATATTCTATTTTTCTCAATTTCCTTATCCTAACAAAATTTTCCTTTTCTCAATTTCCCAAATTACAACTGAATAAGTCTTCAAGGTCTTTTTCTCTGTTCCTTCGTCAGTTTTACTTCTTTGAAAATTTCTTAAAGAATGCCCATACTATTCAACAGTTCCTTCAATATGGTACGACCCTCCCAATACCAATGTAGATATTGTGCAAATTGCTGATATGTTAGTTCAAACTTCTTTTCTCTCATTTGGCCCAAATCTTGCAATTTCGATCCTTTTCTCCTCATTGGAATTAACTTTTGACTCTGATATCATTCTCCTTCCATGTTGAACGATAGGCTCCGACATCTCTATCCTCCCAGTCAAAACCTTCGACTCTGATATCTTCGTCTTCCTTGCAGGTCAAAACCGCAATTTCTCATATTTCCGTCTTCCCTAATATTAATCATAGGCTCTGTTACAATGACTTATTAGGATCCAAACAAGCTTTGATACCACTTGCTGGGTTCCAAATTTAGCTCTTATACTACTTGTATGAAAGTGACGACAGAAGCACACACTAAATATAAGGACATAAACAATAAAAATATAACACCAAAAATTTAACGTGGTTCGATTTTTCAACATAGACCTATATCCATAGCCCAAAATGGCAAACCTCTACTACTTAACTGTTGCACGGAGAAAATTATAGAACCTCAAACTGCATAATTTTTGCATGTATAAAATTACTAACCTTTTAAAGACTCTCAACCCATTGTATGAGTCGGGCAACCATAACTTCCACAAATACCTAAATAAGATAACCTAGTTATAGATGTCTCTTCCCTTCTTAATTTCCAAACCCTCTCATGTGAGATTAGAAAATCCTACCCCAAATGAAATATTGAGAAAACTATAATCTAAAGGAATTTAAGAAATAGAATCTTAACAAATTTTCTATGTTTCTCAATTTTATTATCTTAAAAATGGAAACTATTTTTTCTACATTTGAACATTTTATCCTTCTTTAACTACTTGGTAAAAGTAATTTTTCTTTTTCAAAATAGAGGTATTTGGGACATTTTAACTTAAAAGAACATTGGTTTCATAATTTCTTAATCTGTGTGAAAAAATTAATGTATTTTATATATTATATCCAATTATAAATATAAATATTTTTAGAGGTTTGAGTACGGTAAAAAATATGCTACCTCCAGTCTAGATATATAAGTTCTTTAAGCTTATTTTAAAATGGTAAAAATATACTCTCGAGTTAGAAATATAAGTTATTTTACACTTTATAATGAGCATTTTTGTATTTTTTCCATCTTTACCCACGTGTTTATTTATTTATTCATCTATTATTCTCTATCTCTCATTATTTATTTAAAGTGTAAAAGGTATTATAGTTCAAAATGCCTTACTACAAAGACCCTTATTTCTTGCACAAATATGCAAAAGAATTTATATTTCTGACTAAAGATAGTATTATCAAATAAAGTGAGTATATATTTTTTCAGATATATATTTTTGCGTATATCAAGAACGGTTGCAAAATGCAAATAGTAAATCGTAAGTGATGTGCGTGAGAGTTTTTTGAAGTTGGAAAATGAGAAATTAATTAATAAACCTCTTTGTTTTGACATACTTGGGAGTCCTCCAATGTATAGAGCATTTCTGTTCAGTAATCCATCAATAATCGTTACCACAACTAATGAATTGAGAAAAGTTCTGACAAACGAAAGATTTTCATTGGGTTATCCGAAATCAATGATAGAATTATTAGGAAGTATGGAATTTCATGACTGAAAGCAATTGCGATAGATGTTACAGTTTTCAATTGCTGGACGAGAAGCACTATCATCATTTGTATATTATATAAAAGGTGTTGCAGAAACATCATTTCAAGAATGGGCAAAAATGGATGAACTAATTGAGTTCTTGACTGAAATGAAAAATGCTTCCTTCAAAGCATTGATGAAAGTTTTTTTGAGTAATGAAATTGATCAACATTCGTTTGAGCTATTTGAAAAGGAATATAATTTAATCTTTCATGGAATCCTTTCCACACCCATTAATTTCCAGGATTTACTTTTCACAAGGCACTCATGGTTCCCTTCCCTACTTCTTTCCTTTATCTGTTTCATATTTATATATATATATATATATATATGTTGCTTGGATATATTTTTTCCTTTCAAGATATCTATTACTTTATTATATTAAGGTAGTACTAAGTGATACTTTTTCATATATACCCCTATAATTGTTGGAAATAAACAATTGTCTAGAAACTTTCATTTGAAGTATTAATGACAGTTAAAGGATAATTTAGTCCATTTTTCTTTTGAATTTAGATAATTTAATCATTTCCTTATAAGCAACAAATAATAATAGAGAGAGAATTTTGTAGGATTTATTCATAAAAGTAAATATAATAGAAATGGAAAATAATTTCTTTAATTGTTAAAGTTTAAGCCAGCTTGACATGATATAATAATTCATAATGTTTTTTTTTTTTTTTGTCATTATGGTTTTAAAGAATTTATCATAATCTAATAAGATTCTTTTTTCCATTAAACATGTGGCTTCCATAAAAAAAATCTGTGCACCATGTGGTAATATAAAGGGTAAAATATGTATTATTAGCAATTATTCTCTTTAAAAGAAACACAAGTGAGACGTGATTTTGCGAGGAAGAGTAGCTTTTTTATTTTTCCAAATCAAGAGTCAGGTGTGTTTTATTCGGAGAGAATTTTTATAATGTCTATTTTATCCTTCAGATTATCTCTCATGAGCAGATCATGTGCTTTTTTGGACTAAAGTTAAATTTTTTACCATAAAATAATTTTATTGAATTTTTGTAAATTATTTATGCACTATCACAATAGAAAATAAATTTTGCGAACCATATCATGTCAGGTCAATAAACTTTTACAACTAAAATTAGCTATTTTCCCAAAATAAAAATGTAATAGAAAATGAATTACAAAAGATCCAAAATTTTCCATTAAAGAGTTAAAGTTTTAATTCATGATGGTTTCTTTCTTTGCTCTTTTAATATGAAAATTCTACTATGGACTTGATGCATGTTTTTACTTATAGACAATGTGACTTGTATTAAGTCACATATCAGAATGACGTGACTTAATACATACCTATGATCCATGATAAGGATAGAAAACGTGTCTATAACAGAATTTTCCCTTTTAACATTCTCAATTATATGGTTTTGGATGTTAGGCACGGAAGAAATTAGTGAACACGTTTAAAGAGATTGTCTCTATGAGAAGGAGTGACTATATTGCAGCAATAGAATAATTAATGCAAAGAAGGATTTATTGACATAGTTACCTTGTTGGTGGGCTTCTTGTTTGCCGGACACGAAACTACAAGTCTTACTATAACATGGGCAATTATACTCCTAGAGAAAAATCCACAGATCTTACAAAAGGTAAGGTAAGGTAGGATCTCTTCCGATTGTGTATCATTTTGTATAACACTTTTAATGTGACATATTGCATTAATATATGAAACGTATCAAATAAAAGATAAACAGTAAGAAAAATAAGAATCGTCACCTGTAGTACTTTAAAAATAATGAACTATATTGATCGTGAGATAATATGTATTGATGAACGTAGATGTATATTGGCCCCACACAACTTTATAAAAAAATATTCCTCTGCAAAATTTAAGCTATTATAAAAAAGTTTAATTCAACTGGACTTAATTAAAAAAAAAAAAATTTCTTAGCTAACCCTCTAAACTAAAAATTCTAAATTTTTAACTTTTTTTTTTGTGTCATGAAACTTAATTTTTTTAACTTTCTTATTCATAGTCTCCTAGTTTCCACCTCTACAATAATTCTCAATGACGAAGATATTCAAGGTAATAATTCGTAGAAAGATGGAAGATGATTTTCTCTTAATTTGGTTCTTTGTTAATATATATATTAAAAAGAAAATTGCTGAAATATTTTAATATATGTTTATTTTTATATAATTTTGTGACATGAAAGACTGATAATGTGTATTTGGATTATTTTTATAAATTTTTCTATAACTTATAAATAATTATATGAATTTTATCTTTTGGCCCCACCTAAAATTTAATCATGTGTCGACTCTTCGAAGTATATGTTTATGTCATACATTAGCATTGATTTAGGAAATCGTGAAGAGAAGAACATCCTCAAAAGCAAAGTTAAGCTATAACGAAATTAAAGAAATGAAGTATCTTCCAAAAGTATGTATACTCCTCTCATAAGTTTGAATTGAAAGAAATGGTAATATTTGCTCATATGATTAATATACCATATTTCACAAAATGTTATTATTCTTGAAGGTGATCAATGAAATACTACGTCTAACCAGCTTGTTAACAGCTCTTCATCGAGAGGCCAAAACACACATTAACCTCAATAGTTTGCCAAGCTAATTTTGTAAAAATGTTTCTTACATTTTTTTTTTCAGTGATCAGAATCATCTAGTACATCTTTTACTATACTCTCTAATACATTCTTTTTATAACAGTTTTATTAATATAAATTATATTAAATAAAAGATAAACCATAAACTTTAAAAAGTAAATTATTAAAAAGAAATTACTGTTAAAAATAGTATAATAGAAGATGTACTATACAATATGTGATTTGACTACTTTCCTGGGCACTTCCTATGTAGTGGAATGATGTACAAAAGGATGGAAGGTCTTTACATCTCTCTTCATTATACCAAAAAAAAAAGTAAGTCCATTGTGTACGTTACATAATTCCAACACGATGGAAGGTTTTACTTTGGCTTAGGAATATTCATTTTGATCCTGAAAACTATAAGAATCCAAACGATTTTACTCCATCACGATTGAACATGAGTATTACGATGAAAAATCAATACATATTATATGTATATATATGCACACTTACAATATGTTTCATTAATGATTTTTTCTCCCCTTTTAGTTGATATTTTATTTATACTGTACAAAATTTAGAAGTTGTATATGGTTCTCATTATTTTATTATCCAAATCAACATAATTTAGGGAAAATTATAATAAATTTATTTGTTGTGACAAGATAGTATCTTAGTAGTAGAAGTATTCTTTATGAGGGCAGAATTTTTTAGTTCGAACCACATCCACTTCCCCCAATGTATAAAAGACAAAATAAATTTACTTTTTTTATTATTATATTTGAGGCTTTTTCGAAAAATTTGTAAAATGAATTATAAAACTATTTAATTTGTTTTAATTTAATCCTAAATTTTTTTTTCGTTAATTTTAGTCTTAAATTTATTTTTCTTTAAAAATATTGGTCTTTATTTTACTTTTTGGAATGAAATTTGTCAATTCTTTTAGATGTTCTACCTGAATAAGTCAGCTATCTAGGGAAAATTTACAATCTGTTACCTTTCTTTCTTGATAAGACGTAGTAATACATTTATATTTCAGTTCCATTTTCACCATACATGATGCATTTTAGAAGAAAAGGTTAGAATTGATGATTTTTCATTTCATTGATAACATAAATGAGAGGTGCATGTGTATAAATTTGTTAATTCCGGCTTAAACTTGCAGGGCGATCAAGTAAAATTTCATCCCTTTCTCCCATTTGGAGTAAGCAGTAGATATTGTCCTGGATCAGATTTGCCCATTCTTCGAATTTCAATCTATCTTGATTCTTCACTATTTCCTTCTCAATTACTGTTAAATTAAAAAATAAAAAATAAAAACCTTCTATGAAGAAAAAATAACATGTTATGCCAGATATACAGATCCAAGATCTATTTACTATTACAAACAGCCTATCTTACCATTACAGACCAAAAAGAAATAGAAGAAGAGGAAGAAACTGAAAACCTATCGATTACAAAAGAAAACTTCAGGCTTCGTCTTCGGTCTCTCAACTCCAGGAGGAAGCCGAAAAGAATAGCAAGATGAAGCAGACAGTTAGTAATAAATAAAAGAGGAAAGAAAGCTTTAACCCTTTACCTTATACCGGGAGATCCGAAAAGTCACGGATCTAACAACCGCACGAAACCGGATGAACGGCAGTGAACTCCAGTTTCTATCCAAAGTGATGGAAATGTCATCGTCTCAACCTTCCGAGAGGGAGAGACGCAATCCCTCATATATACCGGTGAACCTCACGAAAAATAACAATATCTCTCTATCTCTCTAAAACAGGCTCTTTCTTTCTCAACCGGAACCACACGCACGTAGTCAGTAGACGACTAGCAGCAACGGTTGGAGTCCTTAAGAGAAACAGTTAAGACACCGAGAGACTGTTTGAGTGGAAAAGAGAAAGATGAAGAATCAGAGAGAGAGAGAGAGTGAGAGGAGGCTGCGACCAAGAAATGAAATGAGAGGGATTTGGGCAGCCGAGTGAGAAAAAGAGACTTTATACCCATATCGCCTGGGCGGGTTGTGTCAAACCTGACCCGCCCGGTATCATGGTCGAAGTGAGCCTAATTCTCTCTTAAGTGAGGCCCAGTCCGGAATTCATCATAGGGACAAATGTTTGGACTGAAAATAAATGAAAAATGTGAAACATAAATGGGCCAATAAGACCTACATAACAAATCTTGAAGGAATTTTTTTTCCTAACATAAATTGATGTTTTGTTTTTTTGCAGGCTTCAAAGAATTAATTTGAAAGGCAAAGTGAAATATTTGTTCGTGCAATAACCTATTGACAAATGTTTGGCGAGAGTAAGAAAGTTATCCTCATGAGCAATATTTGAACTTGCAAATAAATGTATTTCTTTTATGTACATGGATAGTACTTACATGAATGTATTATCATGTACTTCATAATCAACTAAGAGAAATTGGCTATAGGTTAACTTTGCAGTTTTTCTAGATCTAATTCATTATAGTAAGGAACTTTTATTTCGTCTCTTTTATAGACATGAATTTTTTTCGATCTTACAAGTATAGCAATTTAAAGATTTTATGATAGAATTCGACGTATTTGTTGCATGGATCCAATAAAACAGTAAAAAGTAATTAATTAAATTCTTTAAATAAAACTGTAATAATGTGTAAAAAATGCACCAAATGCTACTATGAAATCATTAAATTATTATAAGTTTGCGAAATTAAAAATAGTTTAAGGGTACAAAAAGATAAAAATAAAAGTTCTTGACTACGAACAATTAAAAAAAAAAGTTTATGCCTACAAATAGAAAAGTAAAAATAGTTCCAGGGCCAATTTCTCATTAACTAAAAGTGCTTGTGGCTTATTGTTGTGAAAAATGATGGCCTACAAAGAGGCACAAGATTCTCTGTACTACTTTGTGTACCACTCTATGTACCACCTTTCTTTTATAATATATTTTCTGCTTAGGGTTTATTTTTTATTTATTAGGTTTTATTAAAAAAATATATTAAATTAGAAAGTAATACAGAGAGTGGTACACAAAGCGATACAAAAGATCCGAGCCACAAGAAGAGGATGAATTGGTGATTTTAAAACTTTCTCAAGCTGAAAATAGTGTTTTAGGTTAAGCAGAAATTAAAATATTGAAATAGCAGAGTACTACTTTGCACTAATTGAGAAATCAATTCTGATTATCAAGTTACGTCCAAGTTATTCCTTAAATAAAGAATAAAAATAAAAAAATAAAAAATAAAAAACTTTGTTCAAGTTAACTTGTTATAATAGGCAAAGCCATACATGAATGACTAGATGAGCCAAAATTCAAATAAAAAATTTATTGAGATTATTGTAGGAGATTTTGAGGGATTTTCTCCCTTGTAAACTTATGCTGTATTAGGAAATTCGTATAGTTGTTTATCTTGGAATATGCCAAGATGATTTGTAATTAGATTGTGATTAGATTTGGAAGTTTCGTAGTTTAGTTAGGCCAAAAGTTTATTTATCATTATGAATATTTTCATTACAAAGGGAAAAAATAATAATTATTTTTTTTTACTGAAAACTTTCATGGTGTAAAAGTCTATTTTTCTTACAATGAGTAAAGACAAAGAGAAAGAAGAAATAAGTGGTATTTTCTATACGGAGCACAAGAGTCCAGTAAGGAAAAGTACGTTGAAAAAGGATGCATATTATGTAGCACCCTCAGGTACATCGAGACAGATTTATCACTCAGGTCCAATTGAAAGGAGCGCCAGCACAATGACAAAACTGTATCGAATGGGCAAAAGCTGTGAGATTAGCCCTTTGTTCAAAATAAGAATTGAGATTCTTCGAGAGAACAATTCTTTACCTGAGAGTGATCCAGACAAGGCAGAGAAATGGTGAGAGATTAACACATTAGTTAACTCTTGGATTCTCAACGCAATTGAATCAAGCCTATGATTGTCTATGAATTACTCTAAGCGTGCAGACAAGTTGTAGGCGGTTCTCAAAGAACATTTCTTTTTGGGTAATGGCCCCCGAGAATAATAATTGAAGACCATATTGACAAACGGTAAATAAGGGGGAGATTCCATAAACGGATATTACAATTGTTGGCAAAAAATATAGGATGAGTTACAAAGTTACATGTAATTGCGGGTGTATGATTGATGTGCAACTTCTTTGGCTACTCAAATCTACCCCACCTTTCATATGTTCCCTTTCACTTCTTTGCCTGCCCTAATATACCCCACCTTGCACATTTTTCCTTTCATTAATCTGATTGTCCATATCTTCCCAATTAGTATCCCCTTTATCACCACAACTATTGCTCTCTCCGTCTCATCTATCTATTCAATGATACTCTTCAAAAGATCATTTTGCATAACTTTACATATTACAACATGGCAGAGTTTTTGCTTCTTCTTAGACCTGATTAAACCAGCCACTTGCTTCTTCATACCGTTACAACCTTCGAGTAGTCATAAGCAGTTGCTTTTTCTTCTTCCTTGGTTGGAGAGGTTGTTTTGGAGATAGATTATCATCATCCAACTCTTCAAATATTGGCTAATGACTATCTCTTTTCAATGGGATTAAATTTAGTTGACTATATCAAAATTTTCTTTATTTCTTCATCTTTCTCCATGTCAACAAAGATCTTAATCATCTTCACCCTACTTCTGACTTCACGCATTTTCCAAATGTCCATATCACCTATAAACTGTACTAACCCAGTTCTCATATCACCATGTGGCTCTAAGTAACATTTTTTACCCCTCATAACCTAGTTGTCTCATGACAAGGTTGTAGCTCAGTTGGTTAGAAGCACTCCTTAACATGTGATAGGTCACAGGTTCGATTCGCACTCCTCTTTTATTACTAATCTTACAATAGTTAAAAAAATTTATGCACTCATCTTCATTACTCATGTATTTACGCTCATATAAGATAGATGCCCTCTGTATTAAGTTTGATAGTAAATTGTTCATAAAGGTCTTTTTAAATTAACCAAAAAAATTACAACCTCAATACATTCTATATCCTTCACCAAAAAATAAATAAAGTAAAATGCACATCATATCCAAAGATAATTTAAATAATGCAACAAATAGTATCAAACAAAAGAGTATGAGGGTTTTTTTTAAAAAAAAAAAACGAAATAGGGTTTTTAACATTGTGGTCCCTCAAATACTCCAAAAAAAAATATATATATATATATATATATATAAGCACCTAACATAAGTAAGGGTAAATTATGTTTATCTCCCTTGAAGTTTGTTTAAACTATGGATAGATCTTTAAGATTACATCAAACTACATTCTCCACCCTCTTTAATCAATAAACTACTAGCAAATAAATCTTTGTTGTCAAATATAACTACTATCACTTGATAAATAATCACTTTTGAGCAAGAACAAGACAAAGTTACAAATTTTTTTCTAGCAAAAATACAACGCATTTTTAGAGTGTATTCTAACAGTAATATTGTAAACTTATAGTATGACATAAAGGATCAAACTGAGTCTTTCTTTCGAATCTTAATTTTGAACCCATTCTTCGAAAGTTTCAAACCCAATAAGGGTGGGTTCAACAACTGTAGCTTCTATACCTTCACAAAGGATTTTCTATCAGACACGATGAATATGTTCTTTCAATATAAGACGATAGAAGATTTTAAAGGAGGTGTGAGAAATCAGTAGCTTTTCAAAGGAGCTTGCAAAGGAGAGTGAGAATTGAATAGGGTTCCGAAAAAGTGTAAGTAGAGTTTCATATGTCGGGAATTTTAATTTATCCTGACTAAAAGCTCCTACAAGAGTCACAAGACGCGCACATAAAAGTTACCTTTATGATTTTATGCTAAAAGTAAACTAAGTATTAAATTAAATAATTTTTAAACTTAAATTATTAAAATTGATAATTTAATAGTGATGCGTGACACCTTTTGCCCACCCTAATAAAGGAAAAACTCGAATATTCACAGTTTTCTTTAGTGTTTTAAAATGATTTTTTAGGAGGAAAATTAGCAATGGTTAATATAAAAAAATATCCTGAACTTTGTCATACGTTAATTAAGTGCCAAAATTTTGAAAATGACAATTAAAGAACAATTTTTCTTTTTAAGTAAAATAAATTGAACAGAAACGGATCAAAAATAATAATTTTACCCTTTCATAGGAGAGAACCTGATCATCAAAATGGAAGAAATAAATATAATAATAACAAACTCTCTCTTCCCAAGACCATTAAAACACCAACTACATCAAATTCCATCAGAAGAAAAAAATAAAGTGATTTTTTTTCTCTTTATTTCTCAAACCCTCGAAAATCATATATCAAAACTTCATCAAACCATTATTGTAAAGAGTTATGAAAAAAAAAAAAAAAACTATAAGTTGGTAAGAAGTATTATATAGATTAAAAAGTTTCAACTTTTAAAATTTGGAAAAAAAAAATTTGTCCCTTGTCATTTCAAAGATTAGATATTTAATTAACATAATAGGCAAAGTTCAAGAATACTCTTTTAGCATTAATCCAAAAAAATTTGTTCCTTAATTATCATTTTAAAAATTAGGTACTCAGTCTTTTTTTTTTGGGTACTAACCCAATTAGCAATTAAGCAAAATCGCCTCCTGCAAACGGTGCAAAGCCCAGAGAAGAAAGCTTTTCCCAACTGTTCTTTCAGTGTGGAGTGAGTGAGTCGTTTGGTCTACTGAGATTTTGAGGTGAAAATCTGGAATCTTGATCGGGAAAATGTTAACTAAGTTTGAGACGAAGAGTAATCGGGTTAAGGGATTGAGTTTCCATAGCAAAAGGCCATGGATCTTGGCCAGTCTTCACAGTGGCGTGATCCAGCTCTGGGACTACCGTATGGATACTCTCATCGACCGCTTTGACGAGCATGATGGCCCCGTTCGCGGTGTTCACTTTCACAAATCTCGACCTCTCTTCGTCTCCGGAGGTATTATTTTCTACTCAAGATTTAATTCTTTAGTTATGTGATTTTGATTTTCTTCGGCAAATCGATAATTATTTGATTTATGTAGCCCTGGATCAAATGAATTGGCTTAGTGAAAAAAATGTTTTCTAGTTGTCTATTAGTGGAATTTCTGATCCGTGATCGATGGATTTTTAAAATTCTTTATGCTAATGTTAGATATTGGAAGTATGGTGCTCAAGCTTTAATTTGTTTTGTTGTTCCCCAATGTAAATCTTTTGAATTCGATTGAGCGGTGTTCCTCTTGAACTGAGTTTGAGTTCATTCTTGTTCTTCTCGTTTATTTGCCTACATGAGGAGTAATGAATTTTGGTTTGACTGATTTCTTGAAAATGCTGTACTTCGTTTACTCATTAACTAGGTTGAATAACGCAGAAATCCAATTGATTCTGATTGGATCTACTTGTTATGTCTAATCTCTAACGATTGGATAAAACCAGATTCCATACCTGAACACTAGTTTAGCTTTAACTAGGCAAATTCCTGTATTCAATTTTAACTGTCGCCTGAAGCATCAGAAGTCCCTCATAGTCGGAGGAAGTGAATCTTTAGCTGTTGTGTGGTTTTCTGTTGTGGCTTTGTTTAATCGGAAAATTATGTTTCCATTGCAGGTGATGATTAGAAAATCAAGGTTTGGAACTACAAGTTGCACAGGTGTTTGTTCACCCTCCTTGGACATCTTGATTACATCCGCACTGTTCAATTTCATCACGAGTCCCCTGGGATTGTTAGTGCTAGTGATGATCAGACAATTAGAATATGGAACTGGCAGTCTCGAACTTGCATATCTGTCTTGACTGGACACAATCACTATGTGATGTATGCATTATTTCATCCCAAAGAGGATCTGGTTGTGTCTGCCTCTTTTGATCAGACTGTTAGAGTTTGGGATATTGGTGCCTTAAGGAAGAAATCAGTGTCTCCTGCTGATGACATCCTCCGCTTGAGTAAGATGAATGCCGATTTTTTTGGTGGGTTTGATGCTGTTGTAAAGTATGTCCTAGAGGGCCACGATCGAGGGGTGAACTGGGCTTCATTCCACCCCACTCTGCCTTTAATTGTTTCTGATTGCCAATGATCGTCAGGTGAAAATTTGGGGAATGAATGGTGAATCCATGCAGACATTTTGCCTTTAATTTTCTTTTCCAATTGTCCCATGTGATTTACTTGCTATCATAGTTTTCTGACATCATCTTTTTGGAGTTAGCTGGGTTTGAATAAGCATTATGATTATCATGTAAATGTATTTAAAATTGCAATTTAGGAAGTTACCATAGGGATTCAAGGTAACTACTTCTGGGCAGTGCTTTTAGATAACCAGTAAATTTACTTTTTATAGCCTTTAATTGAACACAGGATGTTGGAAGCCTATGAGCTACTCTTTCATGTCATTGAAGGTGTGCTCAATTACAGTTTAAGCCTCCACAGTGGGATAAACAAAAGTCTTTTCTGCTGTAGACTACGTGTTCAATACTCAAAAGAATTTTCTACTAGATTAATATGGCAGTTGCAATTTCCGTTCCCGAATTGAAGAAGTTAAATGAGCTTCTCTTCGGGTTATGTTATTAATTTTTCGGAGCTCATGTGCAACTTTTGTATTTCTGCAGTATTGTTGTGTTGGAAATGGATTGGAAAGGGGTCAATTTTTAACCTTTTCTCAGTGTGGTATTATTATATGCTAATTGATGTTCTAATTATTTTGCTTTCTCAATTTCATGAGGGTATTTTTCCTTGGTTAATGTACACATTGGGGAAACCTTTTTATTACCTAAGCAACTAATTCCTACACAGTTTTTAAAGTTTACTTGGAAAATGTGATCAATATTTTGTTTTTTACTAAAAACAAAGTTCATGAGGCAGAAATTTATTGAATATATTTAATTGTGATGTAGATCAACCATTCCTTTCTAGTCTTTGACAAGATCTACATAATGATTTGGAAACCTACAAATCTAACAAATATAAGCATCTTTGCCTTCTAACAGCTGTGTATTTGACTTGGCATGCATAAAATATTAGTAGTTCTAAAGAAGATCGTATACAATCAAATCTTTTAGCTTATGATTAGTTGTTCATTTCCTTATGATTGTGTAAACTTGTAAAAACTCTTTTACTGCATCTTCTTGAACTTATTTCTCTTCAGACACAAAGGCTTGTGAAGTGGACACATTGAGAGGCCATATGAACAATGTTTCATGTGTTCTATTCCATCCAAGTCAGGAAATCATTGTCTGAAATTCTGAAGATAAGAGCATCAGAGTGTGGGATGCTACGAAAAGGACTGGTCTTCAGACATTCCGTAGGGTACATGATAGATTCTGGATTCTGGCTTGTCATCCTGAGATGAATCTTCGGGCAGCTGGCCATGACAGTGGCATGATAGTATTCAAATTGGAGAGGGACGTCCTGCTTTCTCTGAGTGGAGATTCTCTGCTTTACGTGAAAGATCGCATCCTACGTGCCTTTGAGTACTCAACTCAGAAAGATATTCAGTTGATACCAATTCGTAGACCTAGTTATAACAGCTTGAACCAAGGTCCTCGAACTCTTTCTTATAGTTCAACTTAGAATGCTGCATTGTTCTGTTCAGTCATGGATAGAGGTTCCTATGAACTCTACATTATACCTAAAGACAGCTTTGGTAGAGGTGACACTGTGCAAGAGTCAAAAAAAGGTTCTGGGGTGTCTGCAGTTTTTGTCGCTCGCAGTAGGTTTGCTATGCTTGAGAAGAGTACCAACCAAGTGCTAGTCAAGAATCTGAAAAATGAGATTGTCAAAATGAGTGTTCTTCCAATTGCTACAGATGCCATTTTCCATGCAGGCACTGGGAACTTGCTCCGTAGGGCAGAGGGTGGAGTAGTGAGTTTTTTACCTCCAGCAGAGAATTGTTCTTGGGGACCTTCAAACGTCTTTGTTAGGTACGTTGTTTGGTCACATGATATGGAAAGTGTTGCTTTGCTGAGCAAGCATTCCATTGTCATAACTAATAAAAGACTTGTGCATCGTTGCACCACCGTTCATGAGACGATTCATGTCAAGAGTGGAGCTTGGGATGATAATGGTGTATCTATATACACAACACTAACACACATCAAGTATTGTCTGCCAAATGGGGACAGTGGAATCATCAATCCTGTTTGTCAGCATGAGTTAGCAGCTTACTTCACTCACTGCAACCTGCAGCTTCCTCACTTGACACTCGCCCTTCCTCACGTCACCTGTCCTTACTGTGGTACTCATTTCGTTCCGGATCAGCACGGATAAGTGTGTAATATCTGTGGGTCTTGCTGCAATTGGTGCCGATGCATCAGGCATTCTCTGCTCTCCTTCACAAATCCGATGATTTCAAACCTCGCCTCGTTTAGTACATGCAACTGATTGCTTCCTTACATAGAACACAAGGTTAGAATATTTCTAAAATCTGTCTGAATCTTGTTTCTGTCACAACTACTTTCAAACATCTCTCTCTTACTTGAAAGTATTTTACCTAAAATTCCTCTAATTGCAATGTGTTGAATCATTGAAAGTCATTCTACTCAGTAATTTTTTGTTAGGCGTTTTCATATATATGGTTCTGTTGGAATAAATTCTACACTATTTGTTGGTTATTGTATTTTAGAATCCTGTGCTACTATTTATATATATGGGTTAATTACATTTTACCCCTTCGTGAGGTTTTTCAAAACTACTATTTCATACTTTTGTTTGGTATATATTACAAATATATTATTTTGTTTGGTATATATTATCCTGTTTATTTATTTATTTGTGTGTCTAATGTGTCCCAGTGTCATACACCTATACGAATAAAATATATCATAGATATTATATATGCTGCCACTTCAAATCCCATATAGTTTGGGAAATCCCATATGGTTTAGGAAAGTCACTTGAAATTAAAAAGGAAATTTAGTTGGGAAAACAATGTTGAATCCTAAATGGTTTAGATTTCAAAAAATCATAAGCATTACAGTTATAAATACCCTTCTCTTTGTTTCTCTCTCTCTCGTCCTCCAACCAACAACTTGATTGAATTATTGCTTTATCTCCCTAATTTCCTGCACTGGTTTTGAACACTATTCCAATGGCTTCCATTAACGATCCAAGTTGGGTATCCGTAGCATCATCTGATTTCTTCGTCGAAATCCTCTCCAGATTGCCTGTTAAAACACTTGGAAGTTTCTCTACCGTTTGCAAATCATGGCATTCTTTTATCAAAACCAAAACATTCATCCAAACACATCTAAAAAATTACTGTCAAAAAAATTCTTCTTCAATCGAATTACCTTCAATTCCCTATCTTTCATGTTCATCGAAAACAATTATTTTAGATGAAATTTCCAAAAATCTTATGGCTTATTGTACACCTCAAGATCTATCTGTTGTTGGAAATTCTTGTAATGGAATAATCTGCTTCACAGATAATAAGACATACTATGGTACTAGGGTTTTTCTTTCCAATCCCATCCTTAAGAAAACAAAATGCATATCCCATTTTTGGAAAACTGATTTCAGGCCATATTTGAATATTTACTCTAAACTAGGATTTGGATGTCTAGAATACAATGATTTTAAGGTTGTCAGGATTTATTATTTTAAGGATATAAATTCCAGCAAGCTTTTAGTTGTAAAACCCCAGGTTGAGGTTTATAGTTCGAAAGCAGACAATTGGAGAAAAATTGACGAGGCAAACATAAATTGTATAGCTGATAAAAGATCGGTTTCTTGCAATGGAGCTATTTATTGGTTGGGTCGAAGAAGGGAGGAATGGAGTTGTGATATTATTTTGTCTTTTGATTTGGCTAATGAGTCTTTCGATGAGATTATACTTCCTCCTATTGAAAGTAAGGTTTCCAAGAACGCGATTTTATTGGTTTACAATGGTTTGTTAGCGTTTTGGACTGTTTCTTCCGTGAATAATAATAATACAATGTTGTCAGAATCAAATTGGAGGAGATCGAACATGATCATTGGGTCACTGTGTCAAATCGAAACCGAATATTGCTATGATTTATGGGTGATGATGGATAAGAAAGTGAGTAATTCTTGGAGGAAATTAGGTGTTTTTGAAACTAAGAAGAATGTAACAGAGGTAAGGGGATTTACAAATGGTGGAAAGCTTATAATGGAAATATGGGAAAGTGATTATTTGGCATCTTGGGATCCCATTAATGGTGAAATACAATTTCTCAAGTGGAATGAGATAGACACAACTTTTTTCGGAAGCCTTGTTTCTTTTTGAAGAATTTGTATTTTTTGTTTTTTTTTATTGTTTTTTCTTATTCTTGAGGAGTTTGTATTCATGATTTTGTAAGCTACAATTGAAAAAGATTCGTGGAATAAAATTTTAATTTACAGAATTTGTGTTATTTTGTGAGTTATGCTTGTACCTTTTACTTCATTTAATTTGAGGGGATAAATTAAATAAAAAAAATGTCCCCAAAGAATTTCTCAACTACCAAATAATCTTTCTATTTCCGCTAAACTACAAGAAAATACTTCAATGTTGATAAAAGATTATCTTTTAATCGCTATTGATCTGTCAATTAAGGATTGACGTTTGATTGATCGATTGTTATAATATTAGTCCAAAAAATCCTTAATCACTCTTTTCTATGTAATTTTAATTTTGTCAAATAGTAAATCATTATAAAAAATCATTATAGTTCTTACTACATCAATCTAGTTATACTTACGTGAACAATCTAGACAAGAAAAATATGCTTTTGATGCACATTTAAAGATGTCTTCAGCCGAACCACCTAATTTCCTAAAAGGAAGAATCATCCTAAGAACCTACTTGACTCTCCTAAAAGAAAGAAAAAAAAAACTTTGAAATACCATAATTTAGTGAACTAGGATAATGATAAGGATTAAATATGAAGGACTTCAGTGAGATAAATGAAAGTTTATTAATATTATCATGTTATTTCTTTTTTCTTTTCTCTAAAACAATTTCCTTTCCATTCACCACCCCCCTCACCCTCTCTTTCCCCCCCACCCTCCCTCGTGTATCCTCTTTTAATAGAGAATAATACATCAAGCCATTTTACCTAGCAAAAATAAAAAAAATATAAAATAATACTTCAACACATTTTCTATTATTTATTAGGTTAATTGCAAAATATTGCCCTCAAATAGGGGTTATATATATACATATATATATCTCAAATCACTCCCTCTCTGAATCCTCTTTAAATAGATAATACATAAAGACATTTTTAATTAGTTATTTACCTTACACAATATATATCCACCTAAAATTACCCCCTCTTTGAATCCTGTTTAAATAGAGAATACATGAAGATATTTTTAATTATTAATTTACCCTACAATATATATCAATATATATATATATATAGAGAGAGAGTGTGTGTGTGTGTGTGTGTGTGTGGTGGGGGGGGAGGATACTACCCTTAAATGGGAATAATATCACTTTACTACCCGAATTTTGAAAATAGGAAATTTACCCATTTGATCGTCAGTCAACTGTTAGATAAATTAACTTTTTGATAAAACCTTTATGAATTTACCTATTTCCCTTTATTAATTTTTTTTGGACAGAAAAAACATCAACAATCTCATCATGCCTAGCACTGTCAAAATGGGCCTAGTGCTGCGGGTTGGCCCGGACCGTCCGTAAAATGGACGGATATGGATTTTAAAAATTAGGTCGGTAAAAAATTAGCCCAGACTGGACCGGCCCGTTATGAGACTCCCTTTTGCAGTCCGGTCTGGTCTGATTCTCGGGCTAGCCCATTTTCTTTTCATTTTTTAAAGACATTATTAGGTGTTACTAATGTGTAATTATTTTGTTTCATATTTAGATATTATTGTAATTTTATGATTAGTTGAATATTTTTAAAGAAAATTAATTTTTAATATTTTTTAAGGTTAAAAATAATTTTTAGCAAAAAATAGTGTGTTATTTATGTGTACTTGTTTCTTATTTGGAAGTTAGTATAATTTTTATGGTTAGTTGAATATTTTTAAATAAAATTAATTTTTTTTAAGTTTAAAAATAATTTTTATTCAAAAAAAAGCCGACGGGTTGACCCCTCTATCCGCGAGCTAACCGCGGGCAGATATGGTTTATATGAATTTCGGCTCGTCAAAAATCGGTCTAGACCAAATCGAACTATTTGAGTGCGGGCTAAATGCGATCCGGTTTGGTTCGGTTCGGCACGTTTGACAGTGGTAATCATGTCATACAAAAGAGAAGTAAATAGAAATAGGGAACAACCCTTTTCAAGATTCACAACAATCACAGTCTGAGATTTTTTTTTTAATAGACACTGAAGAAGAGAAAACAGAAAAGAAAAATGTAGATTCATATGACTTTCTATGACTAATGTGAGGATAATTTCGATGGAGGCTTGAGGATTTAACCTTAAGGAGAGAGAGAGAGAGAGAGAGAGAGAGAGAGAGAGAGAGAGAGAGAGAGAGAGAGAGAGAGAGAGAGAGAGAGAGAGAGTCACCGTCTTCGAAGGTTGGATGATCTCTTGCAAGATAAAGGAAAGGAGACTAGAAAACCGTTTTTAACTTATTTTAAGCTATAAGCTATTTTTGAACTGTTCTTGATTACTTATTAGATTTGCTTTTAACTTAAATAAGTCGTGAAAAAATTATTTTTGAAAAACTATCTTAGGGACACTTTTTGAAACTGTTTCTACTTATAACATTATATTCTGGAGGGGAAAGTCCCTAAAAATGACCTTATACTATTTACTTAAGTTGCATCATATCCTTAAACGCACTTTTATTGACAAAAAGTGGCCCACTAACATAAAATGCGATAAAGCCACTCGCCGGCCACATAAGATGATTTAGAGGGGCAAAAACGTTCATTCCAAACTTTCAATTCCCCAAATCATCTGTATACTATTTACTTAAGTTGCATTCTATCCCAGGACTTTTTTTCACTTGAATTAAAATCGTCTTCGAAAAATGCCTTTCCAAATCTTTCCATATTACCGGTACGTGACTCTTTAGGGTAGCACTACTGCATTTTATGGTAGTGGATCACTTTATGGCAAACTATTTTAATTTAAGGGTTAAACAAAACTAATTTTAGGAGTAAACGCAATTCTGGTTCAAATATAGAGGCACTTTCGAAAACATTCAATAATTTGGCAGCGGAAATATGAAAAACATAACATAAAAGAACACCCTGTACTAGTAGTATATACAAATGGAAAAGAGAAATTAGCTAGTATTATTTTAAAACATTTTACACTTTTTTATATATGTCCTAAATGTTTTATTTTAGTTCTTTATACCCTCAAATTTTTTTCAATTTATTTATGTTATGGCTATAATGAAGGGTAGAGGAATTCAATGAAAGTGAGCATGCTCCACCCATGTGCATAGTAAAAAGGGTTAAATTGATGTTTTATTACAGGTTTTTATGCATTAAACATTTTTCGAGTTGTATTGTTATAATTATAGTAAAAGATGGAAGAATTCGGTGGCAATGAGTATGCCCAACTTACGTGCACACTAAAAAAAAGTAAAAAAATTGACATCTTTTAGTGTGTGGTGAGTGGAGTATGGTTACCACCACCGGATCCCTTCGTCATTCACCATAAGTATAAAAATATGCAATTGAAATATGTTTAAGGATATAAAGAGGTAAAAAATAAAATATTTCAGATATAAAGAAAAAATGTAAAATATTTCAAGATATTTATAGTTAATTTCTCAATCATTTAACAAAAAATAAAAAAAACACCATGTATTAGTATACACAAATCATTGACCTAGTTTATAAATGGAAAGACGAAAAAATATAAGTGACATTGAATTTTATAACAGTAGTGACATTCATAAACTCTTGCCTTTTTTTTTGTCAACTCTTTCCTTTGGTAAGAAAGATGGATAATGCATAAATACAACTCTGGGAATTCTACATTGATCACAAGGAAATTATACCATCCTTTTTCAGAATTGATTAAACCTCAGTGTTCTAGTTTGTGTAGTTTGAGTTTTGGAACCATAGTTTCCTCAAGGTTCTTGCTATCAAATTGGGAAAGAGTTCTGCCTTTGAATATTAGGTTTATGAGGCTTACTTCCTCATAGGTTTTCTATTGGAGTGCTAGAGCTACAAAACCTTCAATAGAAGTTCTTCTTCAAAAATGTGATTTTGGGAAGATGTTGAATCAATTTTGCAAACAATTGAAGATTTATATCAAATTGGTACCAGAGCACCTCCAAATGAAGGTCAATTTATTCTTTATGTTGTTTAAATTCACTGGAAAAAAAAAGATGAAGTATTTGATGATCAAACAAAATTCCATGGAGATCATGCAATTGTAGTACAGAAAAATAAAATTCGAAAATTGGTTGAAAAATTGAATGATTATGTACGAATTTGTTTGAAATTTTGTGATGGAACTGCTCTCCTTTGAGTTAGGGTTCAACCGAAATAAGATTTACTAAAATAGTCGTCATTTGATTGATCAATCGATTGCATATTGAAATGTGTTTCGCTCTCTCGGTTGGAGAAAGAGTATGAATTAATCCAAGCATATCTTATGTTATACTGATTCAATTCGATTGAAATTTGTGCTTAAATTCATCCTCGTCAATTGAAGAATCTTCCTAAATTCATTTCACTCAATTTGGATTCACATTTACAGATTCATAGCTGTTTTGGTAACAGGGTCTCATTATCTCCTGTTTTCTAGAAAACTTTTTTAGTACTCTTTGTTTCCTTATTTTGCTTAGTTGTTTAGAATTGCTTTGAATGTGACTTCTAATTTTTTTTCTTGTGTGTTTCTACTCTTTGTTAATGATCAATTAAGTTTGTTGGCTCTTTTCCATGGTTTAATTCTTTGAAACTCTTTAAACCTCAAGTGTTTAAAGCTTTGCTTCTTTAAAATCTTATATCCAACTAAGTGCATCGATTGTTATACTTGCTTGGGTTGTTTCTCTTATTTGAGTTGGTTAAGAGGTTTGAAAAATCCATAGAGGCGTGAGAGATGAGTGTCTAGAAAAAGGAAAGAGGATGAACCTATTGTGATAAAAGCCAACAAGAGAATTAAATACGAGGGAATCAAGTAAACATCAAAGAGAGTAGGAGTGATTGTGAGGTCCTTTTGTTTTGTTTTCTTCGTTTAATTTTTAGATTGACAATGTCAACAGATGGTCATTTACCTACTCAATCTCATCAATAAAGCATTAGTGATCCAACAAGGATAAACTTGAATGAAACCCTGCGATCTATGCAACAATTCCATGGTGTTGCTAGAGGTGTTGAAGAGTTAAAGAAGGGCAAGTGAAGTGCCACAATAGAGAAAAGAGTTGGGAACAATCTTGGAGGATTTCATTCACCTCACCATCAAAAGGACTTACACAACATACCTCCTTATGGGTACCAGGGTTCACAATTCATATTCATTTCATGAAGGTAGATAACAAAGCAACCTATTACAAGTGAAAGAAGAGCGGGTCTAGGAGGAAGAGGATATAATAGACTACAAAAAGAGGTTGCAAGACATGAAGCATAGCCTAAAGATATCTTGTTTGAAGATTATGGAGAGAATCCTAATGTTAGCCAAGCATACTATGGTGACTATTATGGTGGACAATAAGGGGATAAAACTCTAAAGAAGATCAAGTGGAAGGTGCCTAGCTTCAAGGATGAAAGTGATCCAAATGTATTCCTTAATTGAGAACGTCAAGTGGAGAACCTATTCATAGTGGGAAATTAGAGTGACATTGTCAAAGTTAAGTTAGTGATTACTGAATTTTTGGGTTATGCACTTCATTGGCCAGAAAGAATTGTCACTCAACGGATGAGATATGGAAGATGACCGGTTGAAAACTTAGGCGAATTGAAGACTCTCGTGAAGGAAAGATTTTTGCCGCAACATTATTATAGGGAGCTTCATTACAAGTTGATGACTCTTAGGGAGGTAGCAAAGGTGTTGAGGAGTATTGACAAGAGATGGAGTTATACATTTGAGATTGAGCTTAGAGGAAGACAAAGATGCTTTTATTACTAGATTTCTAAGTGGTGTCAATAAGGACATTGCTAATCAACTAGAATTGTACCCTTACGCTACTTATGAAGACATGTGTCAATTGGGAACCAAGATTGAAAATCAAAGAAAGAGGATTGGTTTCTCTAAATATAATCTTCTTTCTTCAAGAAGTGTGGTGTTGAAGCCTCAAGCATCTACCTATAAGGGTTCGTCAAAGAATGATGAAACGCCTAAGGTGGCTTTTAAAGACAATCCTAAGCCTACGGTGGAAGAGAAAGATAGATTGACTATCAATCCAACTAGCTACTTCAAGTGCAATGGTGTAGGACATATAGCCATGAATTGTCCTACTAAGAGGACTTTGGTCTTTTGTGAAGATTTGAATGGTTGCATTAAAAAGGAAGAAAATGATTGCCAAGAGGACAATATTGAAAAGGAAGGACAAAGTAGTAAAGTAGTTCAAAGAATCGTTTCTTTAGAAGCCAAAGAGGAAGGAATGAGTTTGGTGACTATTAGAGCTTTGTCTACTTAAATCCTTGAAGAGGAGTCTAGCATTCAAAGGGAAAACATCATTCACACTAAATGCTTAGTGGGAGGTAAATTTGCTAACCTTATTGTGGATAGTGGTAGTTGCGTTAATGTAGGTAGTATCTATCTTGTTGAAAAATTGAACTTACCTATCCTAAAGCATCTTAACCATATAAACTTCATTGGTTAAATGATAGTGGAGAAATTAAGGTTAACAAACAAGTGATATTTCTATTAAGGGTTCATATAGTGATGAAATTCTTTGTGATGTGGCTCCTAAGCAAGCGGGGGATTTGTTTTTGGGACGTCCTTGGGAATATGATAGAAAAGTTAGGCATGATGGTATGAAAAACACTTACACTTTTGAAAATGATGGAAATAAGTTCATGTTGAATTTTTTGGCTCTTAGTCAAGTCCTTCAAAAATAAAAGAAAATGAGAGGAAAAAAAAGATTGAAAAAGAGAGAGTATTAAAGAGGGACAGAGAATTGATGAAAAAGAAATGAGTGTTGAAAAACCTAGAGAGGAAAAATTGAAGAAAGACAAGAAAATTAGTGATCTAAAAAGTGATCATTGCTAAAGAAAAAGAAATGTTTCTATGCAAAAGATAGTGAGATCATAGAGGGCATTGAAAAAGAAGATTTGGTTTTACTTCTTTATTGCAAGGTACATTTCTTTCTACTAATGATCACTTGTCTTCCATATCTAATGCTATGGTAAAGATCATTAAGGAATTCAAGGTTGTTTTCCCTAAAGAGGAGCCCAGTGGACTACCTCCTTTAAGAGTAATTGAACATCAAAATGATTTGGTGACCGATAAGGTATAGAGTTATGCTACTTATGACAAGGAGCTCTATGCATTGTTTATCAAAAGACAACAGAAAACTCAACAAGAGGCATACAAGATGGACGGAATTCATAGACATTTGCAACTGTCATTTGGTACAACAAAGGTAAAGAAAATGTTGTAGTCAAGGCTTTGTCAACAAGGCACACTCTAATCTCTACTTTACAAGCTTAAAAATATTGGGTTTTCAAATGCTTACTGAGTTATATGCTAGTGATAATGATTTCAAAGACATGTTTGATGCTTGCTGGGTTGTGCCTAATGATAAGTATCTTATACATGATAGTTTTCTTTATCTTGAAGGTAAATTGTGCATCCCTTCTTGTTTCTTAGATTCTTGTTAGTTAAGGAAGTTCATTGTAGTGGTTTGATAGTTCATTTTTGTAGTGCCAAAACTTATGACATTTTACTTGAGCATTTCTTTTGGCTTCACATGAAAAGAGATGTAGAAAGGTTTACTGATAATTGTTTAGAATGTAAAAGAGCTACATTTACATCTTTGCCACATGGACTTTATACTTCTTTAAATGAGTCTAGAGAACCTTGTGTGGACATATCTATGGATTTTATATTTGGACTACTTAGGTTTCCTAAAGTTATAGAATTTATATTTGTTGTGGTTTATTTGTATGACATCTTGATTTATAGCAAAACTTATGAAGATCATTGGCATCATCTTAATCAAGTTTTGCTTATTTTGGGAAATGAGAAACTATATACTAACCTTGGAAAATATGAGTTTTATATGAAAAATGGTACTGTCTTAGGTTATGTGGTGAGTTCTCAAGGTCACCAAATGAACAAATCTAAGGCATATGTAATCAAGGAAATGACCAGATTCAAATGGGAAGCTTGTTAACCTCATCTTCAATTTGCTTACAATAAAGCTACCCACTCTACTACTTTACCCTTTTGTGGAATTGGGTGGAAAGAATGTACCTCTCGTTTTTCTTTTAGTAGAAAAAACTAAACACATCTCAAAAAATCATCCACAATTAATAAAAAATAATGAGCTCCACAAGAAGACGCAATTTTATAAACACAGATCACAATGTATCAAATCAAAAGGTGCAATAGTATTATTTAAACTAACCGGAAACGAATCACGTGTCTGCTTAGCACGCAAACAAACAGAACATTTGTCCAAATAATCAGATTTAAGGGGGTGTCCTAAAAATTTCTTAAGAACAGATTTAGACAGATGACCCATCCGTTTATGCCATTATTCACCAACATCAGAACAACGAACTGTATGAACAATACTTGAATTTACCGAAATGGGCCTGAAGTAGTATATCCCATCTCTCTCTTCACCCGCTCCAATCGGCATCCGCGTGGTACGGTCCTGTAACATCAACACACCGTTATTAATTATGATAACACAATTATTGGTTTTGGAAAGTTGAGACAGAGAAAGCAGATTGCAGCAAAGTTGGGGAATATGCAAAACAGTATTAATTTTAAGTACAGAGTCTAGACATATAGATCCCATTTCAATTCCAGTAGTTTTGGAACCATTCGGAAGAGTAACAGTGTATGGATGTGAGGGTCGAATTTTTGACAAGAAGACTTTTCTGCCTGTCATATGGTGAGAACAGCCACTGTCTAGAATACAGTTACATTTTATCTTACGAGAGAGGGTGTCAATGTTTGGAGAAGAGGATTTTGGACTATTGAGAAACTCCAAATATTTATCCCACAGTGCCGGAGAAAAGCTAGGAATCCCGATGCCGCTTGCTACTACTATACCACGGCGAGGGTCTGCGTCAGCCGCCTCCATGCTCGATGCTGCACCGCTGCGGCCAGGAAGCTCCACTGCTACAGCTGACGCGACCACTGCCTAGCCACGATTGGGATTGGCCGAAGACCTCACAGAAGAGAACTCCGCCGCATCATTTGGATCTGGCCAATGTTCTACCTCTGCCACTCCCGCTGAAGAATAGGACCTCGCCTAGTCGAGTCTTGATAGGGAAGACGGTGTCGCCGCCACATTTGCCACCCAAGGCACGGGAGGGCACTGTCCAGGCTGACCTCCATATCTTCTGCCGCCACATCCTCTGCCCCGGTTGACAGGAGCTCTGCCGCGATTCTCAGTATCTTCCATCTCCGTCAGAACTCCGGTCGGCCCACCGGTGCTCTTGCGGCCGGTCGGGAATAGAACCATTAAGTAGCAAGTTTTGGCTTCATGTCCTGGCTTGAAACAATGTGTGCATTGTACTGATTTTGGGTTTGCAAACACCACTGCTTCGCTTCCTATATCAGTATCTCGGACTAGTTTCTGTGTGCTTCCTCTTTTACAATCATTGCATATATTTTCTTAATATTAGGAATGGGATCCATCTATAAAATATTTGATCGTATTGTGCCATAAAATGTGTCATCTAAGCCAATTAAAAATAGATGTACTTTGTCTTCCTCTCGTTGTTTGATAATTTCATTTATCATTCCACAAGTACAGTTGGGTAATTGTTGATAGTTACTTAGTTAATCCTAAATTTTCTTCAACTTGGCAAAATAAACAGAGACAGACATACTTGACTGCTTACAGTCAACCAAAATAGCCTTCAGTTCATGTTTCCTGTGTGCGTTTCCAGCCATAAATCGCTCCTTCAAGTCTGACCACAACTTATCACACCATTCCGCGTAGGACATGGTAGTTCGCAGATTAGGCTCAATAGTATTCAATATCCATGAACCGACCATAGTATTAATTGTCTACCAATTTTCTTCCTTTGCAGTTCTTGATTTCGATTTTGGTATTTGTCCTTCTACAAATCCTAGCTTTTTCTTAGCTCTTAGTGCCAATCTCATGGCTTTAACCCATTCATCATAATTATCCTTCCTGAGCTGTACTTGTGTAATGATGAGATGTAGGTTGTCTGATGATACAAGAGACTAAGCATCTTTTCGAAGATATTCATTGACATAATCATCATTGTTGGACGTTGACGTATTAACTACTCTCTGTGTATTCATGTTGTGTTTTTCTTTCGAAGAATAAAAAAAAGCTTATATTTGCTTCTTTTAGTTTTCTGGAAAATTCTTTCTTGGCTCTGATACCATAAAGTTTTCAGTAGGAAAACTTGCAGGAATTTTTTGATGTCCTCATTATTCAAAAATGATATTTAAACAAAACAGTGATTTACAGATCAGGAAAACTAACTACAAAAACGACTGTCTAAAATATCTGACAGTTACAACATCCTTATCAGGATGCCAACCACCTAACATCTTAACACTTCTCCACTAGGATGATGGTAAGTTTCTACCTCACTATATCAGTTATTATCTCGTAAAATGTTAATTAGCAATTTGAACCAATTTCATTTATTGTTTTTCTACAATTAAAAAATGTTGATGGGGTTATTACATAGTGGGAAATAATGTTTCAAGTTAAAATTTTCTTAATTTTTTTTAGTGAATTTCATGCTTTGAGACTATCTCTTCTATTGAATCTAAGTGTCCATATTTTTATCATTTATTTATTTATTGATATTCCAATAGAAACATTTAAAGCAAATTTTGCAAGCTACTGCAACTTTAGTTTGGAGTTTTTCCACTATTCAAAGATTGGGCAATAATTAAGGTTGAGTTATTTTTTTCTTTTAGTAGTAAACCTCATATTAATTAGTTTAGATTTTTTATTTGATTGAAGCTTAAATATCAATATGCTTTATCTCCTTCTTTTCTTCTTTTGGGCTGAATTTTAATAGTTTTTTATCTTTATATCCTGCTATTACAAATCTTCTACATATTCTCATCCATCGTAAAAACTACCCTTGTGCATACTCCTATAATATTAATCTTCATGTGGTCTTTGAAATTTTTTAAAGGTCATTAAAATTTTTAAGTCATTCATCTGAATTTTTTAATAAATAAAAAATTAGCGTATAACATGCTAATCTTACTATCTAACTTGATTAAGTTACATTTTTTTTTTTTTTGAAATTGATTATGTTACATTGATGACAATTGTGTATTGCCTTCATTTTTTATCTTCTATGTTTAAATTTATGGTTTTTTTTTAAATGTTAGTTTGCTTCTCAATATAGTTAGGAGAAGATAGTTTTCCATTTATGTGGTTTGTAATATTTTTGTTGTGAATTTTAAGTTTCGAATTTTACGTTTGTGATATTTTTTATATTTATGTTTAACTTCGATTAAATTGATAACTTTTTATCATTGCCTACAGGAATGAATAAGTCTGTCAAACAATCCATATAGTTAGACTTAAGACTTCAAAGTTAAGAAAAAATTTTAAAATTTATAACTCTAATTAAACACATCTTAAGTAAACAATTAAGTGATCTGTGAAAATTGTTATTGAATGCACTTAAATATTAAATATTAAGCACTTAATAATGTGTTATGAAATTTACTTAATTCAATAAGTTCTTAATTAATTAAATTTAATAGGTAGATTAATTTATCAAATAAATGCTTAACTTTCTTATAATATCTGGATTAGATTCGGGCCCTATATTTACTTTTTACCCCTTTCGAAGACAATATTTAAAGCTGTTGATTTGCCTATGGTTTCTAAATTATTATCTCCAATGGAAGAAGTAGAATTGAGTTGCTCCTGTCACTGTGGGCGAAGGACGGTGCTGTCAGATTTTCTTTGAAAAGGTTATTATATGTTTATTTTTTTACTTCCTAGTATTAGTATTAGTGTACCATACCCACCTAGGGTTTCCAGCGTGTGGGGTTTTTTCAGTTACTTTGTGTATTTTGAGAATATGGAGTTTGATTTGAGATGGGATTTCACAGCTCTGATAATTGGCACTGTTTCTTTTACGGAGAGCAAACGAATGGATATACATTCGTAGTTTGAGTAAAGATCTATAGGAAAGACTACGGTTTTTTATGTAAGTGGTTAGGTTTTTTAAAAACTTCACTAAAGTGGCCATAATTTTTTTTTTTTAACTTTTTAATGGGGCATAAGGCATATAGGGCGTACGTTATCCTTAATGATAATGCACATGCCGTGTGTGTTATTTCTAGGAAGTAATTAAATCACAAGATTAATCTTGATTAATTATGTGGTAGTGGATGTGGCCGGGAGTGGCTTAGGTGGCCAATAATGCACACTCTATATGCATTATCTTTATTGATAATGCACATGCTGTGTGCTATCAAAACCACAAAAATTTTGTGTTTATAAATATTTAAAATTATATTTATTTTTTATGTTGATTAGAAAAGAAGAATTTGTTTAGGTAATTAGAAAACTTGAAACATGAATAACTATGCGACCAGAGGTCCGTTTAACGCGTATGCGTACTCGTTTTGATGGGTTCTTGTAAAGATGAAAGCAACGGCATCGCCGAAAATGTGATCCCTATGTGCTTCGTGGCTAAAAAATTTTCCTGTAAAGTTGAAAATTTTGACGGGACATGCCCCGTCTGATCGAGGCGATTCTTGTGGGCATTTTGGATATTTTTTCAAGATCTACGCACATGGTTTCCATCTGCCGTTTCAACAAAAAAAAAAAAGTCATATTTTCATTTTAATTTACGTTTTTAGATTTTTCTAATACTTTCTCTCTTATTAACTAAAGAATTACGGCACCGATTTTAAAATTAAACAGAGGAGTAGTTTTCTTTTTCTCTAATTAGAAAATTAAATGATTGAGGTTGGTAAATATTAAAATATGTAAATAAGCTATTATTAGATAAAATCTCATGCACTTATTATCTTGAAGCTTCATGTTGGTCTTTTGGTAAATATTATATGTTATTTTTTGTGAGGTTATGTGTTCAAATCTCTTACAATACAAGCTTTTTTTCTTTTGATGAAATAAATAAAACGATGATGTGGCAAATAACAACATTCTAGATGCGTTATCAAAGAGGATAACACATGTTATGTACATTACCGAATAAAATTCGAAATTAGTGATAATGCACATGACATGTGCGTTAACGCAAACACCGTGTGGGTTATGGCCAAAATAAGATTTAAAAAAAAATATATTATGACCATTTTAGTGACTGTTTTAAAAAATATGGCCAATAATAGCAAAAAAATCAAAAAGTACCTCTAGGACACCTTGGCTGGCTTTTGATTGGAAATATATGGTCTCTTTTTGGATTTTTCAAGTCTGGCGATCCTCGATCCTTCATCACCACCTTCATCCACAAGTATGTATATTTTTCATAAACTGCTTATCTATAGACTAAAAATATGTAGCAATATTAGCACTCGATGAATACTCCCTTTATCTCTCTCCTATTCATATTATTTGTCGCCTTAGGATAATACATAAAAAATAAGGAAATAGTTGGATGGTTTAAATTTAAAAAAAAGACTAAATTACCATTTGACGATCATTAATAATTCTAATTAAAATTTCTAGAAAATTATTTGATCTAACTAAATAGGGATATATGTTAAAAAGTATCATTTAATATGATCTTTCTTTACTAAGGTGACATGTATTTTGTACGGAAAAAAAATATATCCATGCGATTAGATGATATGAAATGAAGTATGTAGTGACATTATTTATTTATCTTTTACAATATACCACATGAGACAAGTGTGAATCATACTCCTTTGTTTTCTTATTATAAGATATTATTGCTTTTCAAAGTTTCATAAAATATAATTTCCTCTTTTAAATTCTTTCTCAATGATCCTCTCTCTATTTAAACTCCTCCCACAAACTCACTCAGTTGAAGACCTCCCCAAGCTAAGTTTTAATACCGTTGGTGTTAGGATCAAATCTAGCACTTGTTAGGGAACGGACAAAAGACGTAAATAAAATATCAATTCATATATTCTAGATAGATTCAGAATTTAATTGAATAGATGAAGATAAAAAATCACACCAAGAATTTCACTTGGTTTGGTCTCTCAATATAGACTTAAATCCATGATACAAAATAATAAATCTCTACTATATAAATTTTTCACATATAAAATTACAAATCATCGTATTGTGTACTTTTTGTATGGATAAAATTACAAATCTTCCTAAGACAACTCTTGACCCATATATGAATTGGGCATCTACAACTAGCGCAAAAGACCTATACCTAAGACAACCTATTTATAGGTGTCTCCTCCCTTCCTAATTCTCAAACCTTCCAATGTGGGATTACTGAGAAAATCATGATCTAAAAGAACTTGAGAAATAGAATTCTAACAAATATTCTATTTTTCTCAATTTCCTTATCCTACAAAAATTTTTCCCTTTCTCAATTTCCCAAATTATAACATAACAAGTCTTCAAGGTTTTCTTCTCTGTTCCTCCATCAGTTTTACTTCATTGAAGAATTCTTTAGAAAATGCCCATAGTATTAAACTGTTCCTTCAATATGGCACGACCCTCCCAATCCCAGTATAGAAGCTGTGCAAACTTCTGATATGGTATTTCGAACTTCTTTTCTTTCATTTGGCCCGAACCTTGCAGCTCCGATCCTTTTCTTCTCGTTTGAATTGACTTTCGACTCTGATATCGTTCTCCTTCCATATTGAACAATTGGCTCTGACATCTCTATCCTCCCAGTCAAAACCTTTGGCTCTGATATCTTCGTCTTCCCTGCGGGTCAAAACCATCAGCTCTCATATTTTCGTCTTCCCTAATATGAACATAGGCTCTGATACAACGACTTTTAGGTACCAAACAAGCTCTAATACCACTTGCTGGGCTCCAAATTTAGCTCTTATACCACTTGTAGGAAAGTGACAACGGAAGCACACATTAAAAAAAGGAAAGAAGAGATAAAACTATAACACAAAGAATTTAATGTGGTTCGATTTCTCAATATAGACCTACATCCACAATCCAAAAGGGTAAACCTCCGCTATGTAATGTTTGCATGGAAAAAATTATAGAACCTCACACTGTGTAATTTTTGCACAAATAAAATTACAAACCTTCTGAAGTCTCTCAATCCATTGTATGAGTTGAGCAACCATAACTACCACAACAGACCTAAATTAACATAACCTATTTATAGATGTCTCTTCTCTTCCTAATTTCCAAACCTTCAAATGTGAGACTAGAAAATCCTACCTCGAATGGAATATTGAGAAAATCATAATCTAAAGAAATTTATGAATAAAATCCTAGCAAATCTTTTATTTTTCTAAATTTTATTATCTTAAAAATGGAAACTGTTTTTCTACTTTCGAACATTTTATCCTTCTTTAACTACTTGGTAAAAGGGCCTTTCTTCTCAATTAAATTTTTTTTTTCAAAATAGAGATATTTGGGACATTTTAACTTAAAAGTATATTGGTATTATAACTTCTTAATATGTGTGAAAAAATTAATGTATTTTATATATTATATCCAGTCATGAATATAAATGTTCTTAGAGTGTTTGAGTTTGGTAAAAAATATGCTACCTCCAGTCCGATATATAAGTTCTTTAAGCTTATTTGAAAGTGGTAAAAATATACTATCTCGGTTAGAAATATAAGTGACTTTACACTTTACAATGAGCATTTTTATATTTTTTTCATTTTTACCCACATAATTATTCATTTATTCATCTCCTATTCTCTATTTTTCCTTATTTATTTAGAGTGTAAAAAGTATTATGGTTCAAAAGTTATGTTGCTTTAATACCCTTATTTCTTGTACAAATATCTAAAAAAACTTATATTTCTAATTAAAGACAGTATTATTTAAAAAAAGTGAGTATATATATTTTAGTTATATATTTTTGCCTATATCGAGAACTTTTACAAACTACTAATAGTAAACCGTAAGTGATGGGCGTGAGAGTTTTTAGGAGTTAGAAAATGAGAAATTAATCAATTAACCTTTTTGCTTTGACCGATATGGGAGTGCTCCAATGTGTAGAGCATTTCTGTTCAGTAATCCATCAATAATTGTTACCACAGCTGATGAATGCACATACCGTATGTTTCCTTAATGATTTTTTCTTCCTTTTTAGTTGATATTTTATTCATGCGTTACAAAGTTTAGAAGCTGTATGTGGTTCTCACTATTTATTATCCAAATCAACACAATTTATGGCAAACTATAATAGATTTAATTGTTTGGCAAGATAGTATCTTGGTAGTAGAAGCATTTGAAAAACTTTAGAGGGGTTAAATAAGGTTTTTGGCTAATATAACACTTTTTAAGCAATTTTAAAAAATTCAAACCTACAATTTTGTTTGAAGATGAATTTAATAACTCTTTTTAATAAAATTCCTAACAAAACAAAATCACTTTCAAGATCAAGGATCATCACATAAAGGGAGGTTTGAACCTTTTTGAAAAGTTTTATAAATCCTTGAAATGCCTCATCCTTTTGGCTAAAAAATAAAGTCCAAGTAAATCTTACGAAATCATCCAACATGATAAAAGCATACCTCTTACCACCAAATCTTCTGGTCCTCATTGGTCCAAATAAATCCATGTGAATGAGTTCTAAAGGTTTTGAAGTAGAAATCATTTTCTTTGGTTTAAAAGAGGTCTTAATTTGTTTTCCGAATTGGCAACCATCACAAATGTTAGTTCTCTCAAAATATAGTTTTGGTAATCCTCTAACAAGTTCTTTGAAGAAAGTTGGGTAAGTAAATCTATGCTAACGTGGCCAAGACTTCTATGCCACAAAAATGCAACATCATCATGAACCGAGAGACACTTTAAATTTTGAGTAATGAGATCTTCAAGATGAAAAACATAAACATTTCCAACTCTTTTGCAACAAAAATAGTTTTATTTTCATGCTTATCAATGATAGAAGAAGAGTCACTTTCAAAAGCACCTTTAAACCCATTATCACATAATACTAATCAAATTAAACTTCAAACCATCAATTAAAAGAACATCCTTAATAAAAGAAGAGGAGCCATTACCAATGTTACCTATACCAATGATCTTTCCTTTCTTCTTATCTCCAAAGGTAACGAAGACACTTTTGGTCTCCTTAAGCTCACAAATAAGAGATGCGTTGCCGGTCATGTGCCTTGAGTAACTACTATCCAAATATCATTTAGTTGAGCTTGATTTGTGTACCTACAAAAGAAGAAGTAGAGATGACTTTTGGTACCCATATCTTTTTGGGTCCATGAGTGTTAGTTAAATTTTCGTTTATTTTCCCAACGGTTTTTACTCCCCTTTCAATTTTTCTTTTTATAAAATATTTTGTGACTTTATGACCACTCTTTTCACAATAAGTACAGCAAAGGTGTGAGAGGAATGAGGAAGCTTTTATAAAACGTGCTTGTTTAGAAAAAAAACTATTAGAATGATTATATCCAATACAATTTTTTACAAAAGGTGATCTTTGAGAATCAAAAGGCTTTTCAAAAAGCTTTTCCTTTTGTAAACTTTTCAATAGATAGGGTGGGATCACTCACCTTTTCCTTCAAATCATTATAATTTTCCATGCATTTCTAAAAAGAAAAAACTTTTTCACAAAGATTTGTGTTTTCTAAAACAAAGTTTTTGAAATTCTAACTTTGAGAAGTCCTTTTCCTTTTCCAAAACATCTAGAGATTCAAGAAGAGTTTTGTTTTTACAAACAAGCTTTGAATTATTATTTAATCGGTTATCAATCTTATTTTTAAACCCCTTGTTCTTTTTGGAAATCTTTTTCAATTCATTATACATTTCATTGAGTATAGAATTAGGATCATCATCATCATCATCATCATCAACTACAACAATATGATTAGATAAATTTGAGGGTAAAGATTGTACCTCATTTTCTAATGCCATAAAGCACAAGTTGGCCTTTTCTTCTCCTTCACTTTCACTTTAGTCTTGATCCCAAGTTCCTACTAGGCCCTTGCTTTTCTTCTTTTTCTTCAATGCCTCAAGCTTTGCTTCTAAAGCTCCTTTTTCTTTTTTGATGGCTTTAGGACAATCGGCCACAAGATGGTGGGTACTATTACACTCAAAGCACCTAGCCTTGAAGAGTGAGGAACTTTGTCCTCCTTTCTTGAATGGAAGTTTCTTTCCTCTTTTGTTGAAACCTTTCTTGAAGAATCTTGTAAATTCTCTAATTACCAAGGCCATATCTTCATCATCATCAATCTCATCTTCATTGTTTGATGAGCATGTTGATATTCCTCACTCACTTTGAGTGCTATGCCTTTTCTTCCTTTGTCTTCATCTTCTATTTTATTTAATCTTTCAATTTTCATCTCATAGGTGAGGAGAGATCCTATGAGTTCTTCAATAGGAAGTACTCTCAAATCTTTTGATTCTTTTATGGCAAGTGTTTTTGGTTGCCATGCCTTTGGGAGTGCATCTAGAACCGTTCCATTTACTTCTTCTCTTATATATTCCTTCCCATAAGCCTTTAACCCATTCGTAATGTTGGTGAATCTTGTGAACATCTCACTAATTCTTTCATTTTGTTTCATCATAATAGCTAATAATCTCTCACCAACATAGCAAACTTTGATTCCTTAACTTGATTGGTGCCTTCATAAGTTACTTCAAACAATTTCCACATTTCATGAGCGGAATCGCATCCGCTTACCCTTTTGTACTCATTAGCATCCAAGGCACAACTTAATATGTTCATAGCTTGAAAGTTTAGAGTTATCTTCCTTGAGTCAAACTTGTCAAATTCTTAAACCTTCTTGACTCTTCCATCCTTTTGAGGAACATAAGATCCTATCTTTACAATGCTCCAAAGATCAAAGTTAATATAGTAAATATAAATTCTAATTCTTGACTTCCAAAAGGTTTAATTAGTTCTATTAAAAAGAGGAGGCCTATTTTTAGAAGAGCCTTCTACATAGGGTAGATTAGAAATACTAGCCATTATGTAAAAGATCTTTTGCTTCTTAGGATGTTAAGCCTTAAAAAGAAGACCTGCTTTGATACCAATTGAAAAACCTTAGCGGTGCGGTGAATGAGGTTTTTTGCTAATAAAACACTTTTTAAGCAATTTTAGAAAATTCAAACCTACGATTTTGTTTGAAGAAGAATTTAATAACTCTTTATAATAAAATTCCTAACCAAACAAAATCACTTTCAAGATCAAGGATTATATAATAACCATAAAAAGGAAATATAAGTCACAAAGAGAATAGACAGGATATTTATAATGGTTCACTCTCTCAAAGAGCCACATTCACTACCTTGAGACTTAACTTAGGGGTTTCACAAATTCACTATTTCTAAAGTAGTGTACACAATACAAAATGAGGATCTCCCTTCAAGGGTTTTACACCAAAACCTCAAAGATAACACAACAAAACAATACAATAATTATCAAAGGATCACCCAAAGAGTTTTCTACAAACCTTTGATCACAATAGAAAAGATATGAGTAAGGAACAATGTTACCAAATGAGCTTGAGAAGAGAAAGATACAATACAATTGAATGCTTCTACAAGCTCCTCTCTTCTCCTTGTTTGATGGAAAATCAATAATGAGAATCTAAGCCTCATAAACCCAACATTGAGAGGCAAAATTTTTTCCTAATTTGATAGGAAGACCCTTGAGGAAACTAAAGTCTCAAAACCCCAAGTACACTATCCTTTCATGTTTTTGCAGTGATTAATAAAAAAAACTCCAGATTAATGATTTACTTTGGTGACAAAAGACCGATTATTCTAGACTACTAAAATGATCAAAAAACCCCTATTATAAATAACAAAATTTCTCATTTTGAATATTTCCAAGTATGACCATCTTGAATTGCCCTCTAGAATACTCAATGATAATAGTTTTTGTGCCCTATCAGAGTTAAAACGAAAATGATTCTTTGTGTTTGCACTCATCATTAAGTTTATGAAGTTATGTACTATCACATTCCTCAATAATATCTACTATCATTAGACTTCTAGTCCGATATTCAATTACTCTAACTTGTTTCTGCTTATCTCAGAGAGAGACCATTAAGCAATCATTTATAGACATATTTATGAGGCTTTGGATTGTAGGATATCTCGGACAATCATAAAAGAGTGATTATGATAAAAGCATTAATCATACAAGTTTCTCTTGAATACCTAAGTTCATCTACCTAACATACATAGTATATCGATCCCATTCATAGTGATATATTCCCATAGCTTATCAAGGCAGTTAAGTCATTGGTTCGCTAAACTGCTAACTGATATGAATATCATAAGGCACTCATCCATGTTGTAGCTGTGATAATCTTAGTTTCTCTCCTTTATAGTAACCTTTGTAAAAATTATATCACGGGGTTCAATTCTACTTACTCTAAGCAAACTTGCATAGTTAGTCAGGAGATAGACATTAACCTAAGGTAAGTCATCCATTAAGGAAACAAATTTTCAATAACCTTTTACCTATGATGGCATGCCCAACTCCATCAGAACGGAAATAAGATTACTTATATATCTCAAGTAATAGAAGTCTAGACCTTATTGTGAAGTACGGCTCATCCCGTGGACTATCTAATATACGTCAACCTTATGCAAGTAATTCTCCATCCATATTAAGAAACTTGAACTAAGAAATAATTATTTAATTAATATATTCCAATATTACAAAATAGAGGCTTTTTGATCATACATCCCAACAAACTCACACTTGCAAAATAAGACTACTTTATTCCATAAACCCTAACCCCTAAAGCATCAAAATGCCGCTTGTACCTCGTCTTTGCTAGAGGCTTGGTAAAAGGATCAACTGTAGATTCTTCTTGGAGGAATCTGCTCCACCACGTTCTTCTCTTTTTGGACACAATCTACAATGGAAACGGTACTTCCTTCCAATGTATTTACCCTTCTTGTGGTTTTGGGATTCCTAACATTCGGTACTATCCCGTTGATTTCACAATATAAGACTATAGGTCTATCCATATTAGGCACGATTCCTAGTTCTGCTAGGAACTTCGGGAGCTAGACCACATCTTTGGATGCTTCGGACGCTGCTATAAATTCATGTTTCACAATAGAGTTAGTAATACAAGATTGCTTGACGCTTCTCTACAAAATACCCCCTCCTGGCAAAGAGAAGACATATCCATTAACGTAGTTTCATTCGTATCTATCAGCCTTTCGAGTACATTTCTAGTTAATATTCTAACAGCACACGTGGTATTGGAATCATATGGAATAGAATCTCTTTCCTTCTAGAATCATTTCCTACCCAGAATGGAATAGGAATCCTCCTTTTATTTCAGTGTCTGGGAGGAAAAGATAGAATGGAATTATAATTTCTTTCCTTTTGTTTGGAAAACTTATTATTTAATGTTAGAATGGATGAAATTATGTACAGTATGACCTAAATCCCCTTCAATATAAAATGTATTTTTCAAACTGCACCACATATTAAGGCTCCGAAAAATTCAAATACTTTATTGAAGTGTAATTATTCATATATATATATATATATATCTATATACGCGCACACACACACATGTAAGTATTTTCAATCTTATGACCTAAATCCCCTTTCAATATAAAATGTATTTTTCAAACTGCACCACATATTAAGGCTCCGAACAATTCAAATATTTTATTGAAGTGTAAGTATTCATATATATATATATATGCGCAGAAACACACATATAAGATTGAAAATAGTCACAAAATAACTCATGTTTTTTATTAAAATAAAAGGAAGTACGATACATAGAAATTAAAAAGTTACGAAATTATTATTTTAATCATTCAATTTTCTCATTGTCATGAATATTAAGCGTACTATGTGTAATACATGGGAGGTATAATAGTCTATACACTTTTTAAATGATTCCCACCCATCCTAGAAAGCTTTTCCTTAATCTTTCATGGGGAAAGGTTTTTCCAACTTCATCCTGGAATAGTCATTCCTGAGGAATAGTCTTTCCTACTTTGAGTGTACATACCTAATGTAAGAGTGGAAAAAGAAGTAGGAAAACTCATTGTATTCATGTCCACTCCCATGCACCCAACATAGTGTGAAACTTGAATCCCATATGGGATATGTATGATGTGTTTGTATGCTATATAAATAAGTATGAGCCTAAGTACCCATGATTACCCTTGGGATATCCAGTTTGGCATAGCAAGCACGCTTTTTGAGTAGGGATAGTGGGCCTTCTAGGCTTTTGACTCGCACTCTCGAGCCTATGGGTCCGAAGCGCTCTTGAGCCTACAAGTCTAGGGTGTGACATTATATATATGGTATTAGAGCATAGTTATACCAGTCGAATGTGTGGGAACTAAGTGCTACATCGGCGGGAGCTATCTCTAGAGAATCCTGTGTGGAACTAAGTGTTACATCGGTGGTAGCAACCACTAGAATCGCGCACCCCTTATTAGGTCCTGTGTTAAGTGTGATGGGCACCTAACGAGAACATTAAGGCCTTACTTAAAGGGGGTGAATGTTAAACCCTAATCTCACATCAAATATGTATAATATGTTTGTACTCTATTGAAGCATCAAACATAACCTTAATTCTTACTCGTTATTGTTTCCCAATCACTCAACGATTTCTAGTATCCTCTGCATACCAAGATTTGACAAAGAAAACTTAATGGCTATAACCATAGTAATATGGAAACCTGATTAAATTTCAGAATTTAAGACATGATATTCTTGAATTGAAATGCTCGACATTAATTTAAATACGTCATGCCTTACATTGTGAAATTTAAATATGTTTCCATATTTCTATGCTTAATGGTCCCAGATGTAATTCTTATTGTTGTGTGAGCAAATATCTAGTAATATGTTGACATTTTTTCTCAAAAAAAAAAAAAAAAGTCATCTACATTAAGAGAGTATCTTGGTGTTAAATGGCAACAAATGTCATTTCAAATAAAATTTTCCTAATTTGCACAATATTTTCTGTAGATTTCAATAAGTTAAAATATTAAATTAGTCCACATAATGATAAACATAAATAAATTCTTTCCATAATCTAGGAAATTACAATTGCATTGTCATGTAAAGATATACATTTGATATATATGAAATTCTTGCATTTAATTACAACTTGCATCTCCAAATCCCTATATATAGCTGTCAACATTCCAAGTTCAAACCACAAAAGTTATTTTGCTACAAACTCCTTCCTTGTAGCTTACTTCTTTTTGCTACTTTGTGTGATTTATGTCAAAAAGCAAGGTCAAACTCGCCTTTATAGAGAATGATGCAAAAAGGCGAGCAGTATACAATAAACAGAAGAAGGGTCTCCTCAATAAGGTAAGTGAACTTACTACACTTTGTGGAATTAATGATTGTTCAATTGTTTATAGCAAATTTGATTTTGAACCTAACGTATGGCCGAGCACTTTGGCTGCTCAACAAGTGATATCGCAATTTGCCGGAGATGACGAAAGAAAGGAAAATGTTGAACCAAGAGGCATATGAGGGAAAGAATTATGAAACTAAAAGAACGGTTGAATAGGCCATTGTTAGAAAATTGTGAGAAGGACCCTGTGGAATTGATGTTTAAGTATTTGTTGACTGACAAAAGAGAGCTAGATAAGTTGTCACCTACCGATCTTGATGATCCTGAGAAAAAAATTGAGAAAAAGATGATGGGCATCAATTCAAGGGTTAATGGAGATGCAAAGAAAGAAGTTATTCTGGATGGAGATGAAGCACAAAGCAATCCCACACGACCCTAGTACAATGGTTCAAGGACCAGACTAGCCCCGTAAAGAATGTGATATATTTTAAGTTGGAAAAGGATGTGTTTTGTTTCTGTATGAAGAATAAAAAAAATTGTGAATTTTTTTATGTGAATTGTTTTTAGTTTGGAATGGAATTTCTTATTATTCGAATTTCGTGGAAGTTATAACGTGCCAATAGGTGCTCTGCTTAATAGACGGGCTTATGGGTGATATAGTCGGCCATGTTGGTTTCATTATCATTATATTATAAAAATTTGTCTTTGATATACCTCGATATCTAAAGCAAATTTTGAATAATGAATTTTATATTAGGTTTGAATAATTTATAACTAAATAGTAATCAAGATTTGAAATTTTCATTTTTAATTATTTTTCGGAAAGAATTTGTCTTAAATTATGTCAAAAAAGTTTTGGAAACAAATGATTTGTTTCGTCGTTAAAATTTTGCAATGAGGTTTTAAAGTATATTGTTTCTGTCTCCAATGCATCAAATTTATAATATAAGACGATGTACAAAATGAATCTGTATATTGTCCCTACATTGATAATTTCTCCTAGTGTATAGTCTATCTAACCTAGTCCACATATCTATGTGTTAAGGAGATATGTATTAATTATATCCATTTTATATGATTTGCCTCTTTAAGACAAGACACAAGAATTTAAGAAAATGATTCCGTTGTCTAAATTCAAAATGAAATTAACTAAAAAACTTTTTAACTTGTCATTGATAGTTCTAATGAAAGTTTCTAAACAATGTTTAATTCTAATAAGATAGAGTTCTATATGGAAAAATATCATATAATGCTGTTTTGATTTTCACAGATATTTTGAAACAAAAAAGTATGTATATCAAACACGATAGATAATATGAAATGGAGGTAGTTTATGCCAATAAAAGTACTACATGCTTTGATTTTTTAAAGCTAGACGCAAGAAAATACAATATCTGTAACCATACATTTTGGCCGTTAAAACTCCAATTTTGGTCGCCAAGACCCTTTAGTGACAAAAATACTTGGTTGCTGTGATGTTGCAAAGGCTCTTAGCAACCAAAACTTTTTATTTGGTCGCAAAAAAAAAACCCAATAGTGACGAAATTTGTCATCATTGAGATGTTTCTTAGCAAGGAAATATTTTGCCTGCATCGCCTTCCAAATTTCGTATCCAAAATGTAATTTGGTCAACAATGCGTTGTCAAAGAAAAAGAATATTAATGTTTGTTGCTAAACTCATCTTTACCAAATGTTAGTTTTTAATTTTAAAAAACAATTATTCTAGAAGGTTCGATCCGGTAGCCCACGAACCATTTGAAACCCAGTATGGGAAATAATTGTAGCTAGAAAATAATTTTATTACCGTTAGTTAGGCTTCAGTGCCACTAAAATAATAACTAGTCCTTAGTGAGAAAAATGATTTTTCGTCGCTAATGACTAGCTTTTGGTGAGGAAAAAAATTTGTTGCCCAAATATATCTTTTAGATAGGAATACTGACAATAAATATTTGGTCACCAAAGGAAAGTATTGGTGAGGAAATTCATATTTTCTCGGTAATGTTATAAATTTTGGTTGGCAGATCGTTTTTTTTTTTTTCTTAGGTAAAAGTAATTTGGACGTGAAAGCTCTAATTTTGTAGTGATAGAAAATTTTAGTTGCTCATTGATCCCTTTGGCAAAGAATTCTTTTTCCAAGAAAAAATGTTATCACTTATACTCCATTTTCTTGTAATCCATTGTTCTAATGTTAAATGATTAATGTTCATTCTAAAACCATTGGACCAAAGAAGAAATAAACAACATTGAATTAATTACATCTTTCCTTTAAGAAGAGTTGTGGTCATAGGTAAAGAATGATGCTACACAATGTTATAGATCTTTGCAATTTTCAAACTTGGGAGCGACTCAAGGCGTCTTTGAGATTTATCCAAATTACAATTTTATCGTTCTATTTTATATAAATTACAAATACATCCTTATCATTTGTATACTCATAGCTAATTAATCCCTACAACTAAGTTTAGTAAAAAAAGTGTATCATAAATTAATGATTCTGTAGTAAAATGTTTCAATTCGTCTTAAAATATTAATTTGTGGGTTAAATTCTTGTTTAATATAATTAAAATAATAATATCATCCATTACAAAAATTTGATTCACAAAAAATATTTTAGGAAGAATATTATAGCCTTAATAGACAATACTGATAAAAAAGTAGGCACATAAAATGATATAATTTTATGAAGATTTTAAATTTTTTACTACAAAAGAAATATTTTCAGACAATATTTTTCGTATTGAAATTAGTAACAGGGATAATTAATTCAGAATAAACAATAAGGATGTATTCGTAACTTATACAAACTAAAGGGATAAAATTGTAATTTGGACAAATCTAAAGGGAGAAATGTAATTATGAAATAATTACATGTATGTATTACCTCTAAAATTTAGGATAATTTAACATTCATAATCATCTAGTACATACTCTAGTTCATTCTATAGTATACTTTCTTTAACTTTCCCTCTAAGGTTGATCTTTTAGAGTTTAGGATTTATCTTTTATTCTATAGGGTTTAATTAATAAAACTACTATAAAAGTGTGTATTAGAGAGTGTACTAAAAGATGTGCTAGATGATCGAGTCAAAAATTTGGTGGCTAATTTTTTTGGCACTAAGACTACACAAGCTTAAACTGTAAAGTTATTCCACCAAATGTAAATCTAGAAAGAAAAAAGGTGATCCTTTCAGTGCACGAGTTTAAAATACAATGTCATCTCACGTCCAAATGATGAAATCGATGCTCCTTCTACACAAGCCTAAACTGCAAAGTTACTTCAAGTCTAAATGTTGCAAATGAATGCACCTTGACTGCACGAGCCTAAACGGCAAAGTTATTTTACCAAGTTTAAATCTGGAAAGAAAAAAGATGCTCCTTGACTGCACAAGCCTAAACTACAAACTTACTTCAAATCTAAATGGAAAAGAAGATGTTCCCTGATTGCACTAGCATAAACTGCAAGTTACTCCTGACCCACATGAGTATAAATTTTGTCAAGGCAACCACCAAAAGTGTAGTATGTGGCTAAACTGATAAAACACTCTAACAAATCAAAATTAGTAAAAATGGATACTCCTGACCCATACGATTTAAAACTTTGAATGGCTAAAAGATCTCTTTACTCAAACTTTCAACTTCGTTTGACTTGATTCCTTAAGAATTCTTAAGATACTTTGGAAGCTCGGAGAAAAAAAATTTAAGTTGAGTCACAATTTTGAAACAAATTTGTTTGGTTTGCGCTTTGCTACTGGTGCTCCTAATATTTTGCTTTCATTACAAAGTATGTTCTTCTGCTATCCATTCTTCATAATGTGAAATAATGTCGAAAAGGTCTTCATGAACTTGGGCCTCGATCATTTTTCTTTCTTCTGAGAGAGGTGTCCTATACTTCACAGCTTCTTTGAACCAAAAATTGATCCATGCATTGATGATGACTTCTAAGTTGATGTAGTTGCCTCTTTTGATCAAGTGGTTCTACAGAAGATGAACAACGTCAACGTCACCATAAAGATGACCGAGTATAGGCAAGCCTCCAATGTCTTTCAAATGGACATCTTGTTGGCTGTCGTGGAAAGTACTATATGATCTTTCCATTGTCTTTCAAATGTACTAGATGATCCGATCGAGAATTTTGTGGCCAAATTTTTTGTCACCAAAACTGCATGAGCTTAAATTTCAAAGTTATTCCACCAAATTTAGAGTTGGGAGGAAAAAGATAATCCGATAAAAAATTTGATGACCAATTTTTTTGTTACCAAAACTGTACGAGCTTAAATTACAAAGTTATTCCACTAAATTTAAAGCTAGAAAGTAAAAAGATGATCTTTTCAGTGCACGAGTTTAAAATGCAAAGTCATCTCAAGTCCAAATAATGAAATCGATGCTTCTTCTATACGAGCCTAAACTGCAATGTTGCTCTAAGTCCGAATGTTGCCGATGAATATACCTTGACTACACAAGCCTAAACGATAAAGTTATTCCACCAAGTATGGGGCTGGAAAGAAAAAGATGCTCCTTGACTGCACGAGCCTAGATTGCAAACTTACTTCAAATCTAAATTATGAAAAGGAAGATATTCCTTGATTGCACTAGCATAAACTGCAAGTTACTCCTGGCCCACATGAGTATAAATTGTGTCAAGGCAATCACCAAAAGTGTAGCCTGTGGCTGAATTGCTAAAACACCCTAACAAATCAAAGTTGGTAAAAATGGATAATCCTGGCCCATACGAGTTAAAATTGTGAATGGCTAAAAGATCTCTTTACCCAAACTTTGAACTTCGTTTGACATGATTCTTTAAGATTTCTTAAGATACGTAGGAAGCTTAGAGAAAAAAAATCTAAGTTCAGTCAAAATTTTTAAACAAATTTTTTGGTTTGTGCTTTGTTGCTGGTGCTCCTAATATTTAGCTTGGATAACAAAATCTGCTCCTCTGCTGTCCATTCTTCATAATGTGGAACAATGCCGGAAAAGTTTTGATGAAATTGGGATTCGATTGTCGTTCTTTCTTCTGAGAGTGCTGCCCCATACTGCACAGCTTCCTTGAACAAGAAATTGATCCATGTGATCGGTGATGACTTATAAGTTAATGTAGTTACCTCTTTAATCAAGTATTTCTATAGAAGATTAACAACGTCACCATGAAGATGACCGAGATTGGCAAGCCTCTAATGTCTTTCAAATGGACATCTTGCTGATAATCATCAAAAGCGTATTTGTAGAAGTACACAAACCCTTGCAAGACGCTTTCAAGATATTAGAGTTGTGGTCATTGGTAAAGAATGATGCGACACAATGTTATAGATCTTTGAAATTGTCAAACTTAGGAGCGACTCGAGGCGTCTTGTGTATACTCTCAATGCTGTTATGTGTAACTTGCTGAGCAACTCAATTCATGAACTCCATTGAACCTCTCTGTTGACTGTTCTTTGATCGAGTGAAGGAAGTTCGTCAAAGCAATTCGGAGAATGATGAGTTGAGATGAGAAACATCGAAGATTTCTGAGATCGCGGACTTCTGAAGTTGTTGCTCGTGTCTATAATCCTTCATGGGATGTTGTTGTTGTCTCTGGAGAATGAGTACTTTTAAAGTTGATATTTCCTGATGCGTTGACCATCCTTCAAGCTCTGTCACTGAAGTCTGTGGAAATGAGATTCCATGTCTTTGAAATCGACGAGCATTTAAACAATTCTTGATACGATAACTAGTAGTTGTTTCTGTCAAGGGGCTCACATATTTGTCAGAGACTAATTTGTAAGCCATCAATTTTTTGTCATCCCAATGGGTTTTGCACAAACCTTGGGTTGAGAAGAGTTTGGATTCAAAGAGTGTATCATGGTTGGCTTAAAAAGTCTTAATTTGAATGTTAAATTAATTAATGCGTGGTAATTAAAAAAGTGTAATAGTTTGACAAACAATATACATATTAGATTTCAAAATTTTAAATTGAGAAAAAAATTAAGTACATCTTAACTACTTAAGTGATTTGCAAAATTGTTATCAAATACACTTAAATATTAAGAGGTGGATACTTTCAATTATCAAACACACTTAATTCAATAAGTTTTTTATCAATTAATTTTAAGAGATAATTTAATTTAACGTAGAAGTGGTGACAAAATGGATAGTTTGGGACCAATTTTATCAATTTTCATCATTTAATATAACATTATAAAAGTGAATCCCTTATCTCCATGTTGAATGTGACTTGCAGGATGGTCTTGCAAAAGTCTGTGGTTCCTTTCATTTGGAGCAGGCAGTAGATTGTGTCCTGGATCAGATTTGGCCGTTTTTCAAATTTCAATCTATCTTCATTCTTCACTATTTCCTTCTTTATTACTGGTAAATTAAAGAAAAACAAATAAAAACCTTCTATGAAGAAAAAATAACAAATCTTGAAGGAACTTTTTTTTCTCAACATAAATTGATGTCTTATTTTTTTGCGGGCTTCACAGCATTAATCCGAAATACAAAGTGAAATATTTGTTTGTGCAACAACCTGTTGACAAATGTTTGTCGAGACCAGAAATGTTGTCCTCATGAGCAATATTTGAACTTGCAAATAATGTTTTATCTTTTTTATGCACATGGATAGTACTTTACATGAATGTATTATCATGTCCTACATAATAAACTAAGAGAAATTGGCTATAGGTAAGCATATATTAGTTTTCCTTTTTTGTTTATAGTCATAAGCTTTTATGTCATCTCTTTTATAAGCATGAGTTATTTTCGATATTGTAAATATAGCAATTTAAAGATTTAATGATAGAATTCGGTGTATTTTGACAAGTTGATCCAATAGAACGATAACAATTAATTAGTTAAATTCTTTAAGTATCGTAATAAAAATGTGTAAAAAATACACCAATTGTTTTTAATGAAATCATTGAATTATTATAAATTTGGAAAATTAAAAATAATTCATGGTTAAAAAAAGATAAAATAAAAATTCTTTGCTATAAACAATTAAAATAAAATTTTAAGTGCTATAAATAAAAAAGTAAAAGCAGTTATAGGGCCAATTTCAGTTTTTTTTCTTAGCCTTGTTTTCCAAAAAGGCCACTAAATTGGCCACAAAACTTTTTTTTATTTGGAATGGGGCCATAACGCACAGTGGTTGTGCATTATTACAAATGATAACACACAATCACTGTGCATTATCAGTTAATCTCAGTTTTGTAACTTAATTTGCCGATATGGCGGATAACGCACAACAGTCATGCGTTACATACCAGTAATAATGTACAAATGTTGTGCGTTATCTGCCACATCATTTTTTTAAAATTTTTTATTTTTTTTAAATTTTTCGAAGAACTGAAAATTTCTTTATATTTTTTTAAAAACTTATAGTAATATAATTTATTTAAAAAGACTGTATTACATTATTTAACTTATTTTGGTGTTTTTTTTATGATAATATTTATAACTGTTTTTAAAGAAAATATGTTTAACTTGTAACCATTTTATGAAAAAAAATAGGAAGAAGTATAATAAAGATATTGTAAATTTTACTGTCAAAATTTAGAGCAGTGAAGTAGTAGTTACAAGAAATTCAAGGACAAATTTCATTAATAGAAACCCTATTTTATTACAAGACTTTCAAGAAAACGAACTTATATATTGCTTGAACCGAGGTTATTACAATATTTTCTATTATGTCCCAGCATGTGGCATTTGCCACATCTTGGGGGAGAATCCGGATTTCTATAATCCATTTCCTCCTGAAATCACGTGCCCTGTTTCCTACCCCATTCTTTGTTCATATTTGGTGGATAAAATGTTAAATTATAAGGAGCATCCCTCCAATAGTTCTCATTCATGACCAGATGAAAATTCTCTTGGTATGTTCTTTTGTACGTTTCTCGCGAATATACATCCGGTGCATAAGTATCTACTCTCATACCATTTTCTCTACAATAAGAAATAATAAGTAATAATGCATAGCAGTTATGCGTCGTCAGTGACGATAACGTGCAACCATTGTGCGTTATCATCCACCTCAACAACAATCATCGTCACATCCTTGTCACGTCAGTAAACAAGCTTAGCGTCCGGATTAAGTTTGTTATTAGGTATAACGCACAATGAGTGTGCATTATCTAATTTTATAACGCACAATGGCTATGCGTTATGGCCCCTTCAGGGATAAATAAAAACGTTGGCTACTTTATTAGCTCTATTTTAAAAAAGGACTAGTAATAGAAAAAAAAATGGCCAATTTCTCATTAATTAAAAGTGCTTGTGGCTCGTTGCTATGCAAAATGATGGCCTAAGAAGAGGATGAACTGGTAATTTAAAAACTTTCTCAGGTTTGAAATGGTGTTTAAGGTTAAGCAAAAATTAAAACATTGAAATAGTAGAAAAATCAATTTTAATTATCAAGCTACGTCCAAGTAATTCCTTAAAAAAAAAAAAAGAGCTTTGTTCAAGTAAACTTGTTATAATAGACGAAGCCATACATGAATGACTAGATGGGCCAAAATTCATGTAAAAACTTTATTGAGAATATTGTACGCGATTTCTCGGGATTTTCTCCATTGACACTCATGTTGTATTAGGAAATTAATATAGTTGTTTATCTTCGAATTCTCATCAACTTGGAATATGCCAAGATGATTCGAATTAGATTGTAATTAGATTACGAAGTTTCCTACTTTAGTTAGGCCAAAAAGTGTATTCATCATTGTGTATTTTTTTAATGCAAAGTTGTTTTTCTTTTTGCATAAGAATCCATTTTTTCTCACAATAAATAAAGACAAAGAGAAAGAAAAAACTAGTGTTATTTCTGATATGTAGCAAGAGAGTCTAGTACAGAAAAGTACGATGAAGAAGGATGCATATTATGTAGTATCCTCAGATGGATCAGGACAGATTATCATTCAGGCCCAATTGAAAGAAGGAGTTCCAAGGCAATGACACAATTATATTCAATGGGCCAAAGTTGTGGGATTAGCCCTCAGTTCAAAGAAAAACTAGGATTCATCGATGAAACAATTTCATTACCTGAGAATGATCCTGATAAGGCACAGCAATGGTGGGCAATTAATAAATTAGTTAACAGTTGGATTCTCAATACAATTGAACTAATCCTATGATCGTCTATGAATTATTCTGAGAGCGCAGATGAGTTGCGGGCAGATCTCAAACAATAGTTTTTGGTGGGCAATGGTCCATAGAAATATGAAATGAAGGCGATGTTGGCAAACCATAAAGAAGGGGGAGATTTTATAAACGCATATTACAATCATTTACAGAAAATATGGGATGAGTTACAGAATTACATGCAATTGCTAGTGTGGGATGCTACTACTCACATTATCAAAGAAAAGGGTGGAGGAGCAGGCTCAATGACTCCATGTATGGTACCGTTTGCGTATTTCTTTTTCAAGTTGCTCCATTTCTTTTCTCACTTCTTTCTCGTAGTGTCGCTGAGAAACAATTCTTTACAATATATATAAGTATAGAAACAAAGTGTAATAAATAAGTTTAATAGCCAAAGAATATGTAATCAAATCCAATTGAAACATACAATTATACATGAAATACATTTTTTATAAAAGAGAAATTCAGCTATCATTATTCAAGACAAGAGAAAAAATTTTTAAAAAAATAAGATTTTTCAAAAATGTCTTTCCCATTCTTTGACTTTAAAGAACAAGTTTACAACCCAACAATAAAAGAACTCTTATGACCACTTTGTTTCATTATGGTAGGTGAGGTGGCAAATATTTGATATTCACTATTATAGCTTACTTCAATTGGATTTAAACAAGAAATTTAACTTTTTCTGTAGTAGTTGTTAATTTCTTTAAGAAATGAAATATTTGTTCTGCAAAAGAAGAGTACATATATGCATGGCTTCTTCTTGTTATAGTAAATGAGAATGAGATGCAAATGAGTCTCTAGAATAATTCTTCATGAAACAGTGAATCCAATTCTAATATTGTTATTCTATTGAAAGAAAATAAGTATAAAGTATATAACCAGCACAAAATATTTTAGCCAATCAAGAAATCCTATTTTAATGCTCCGAAAAAGTGTGTAAAACATAAATATAGGGTTGGATGATTTCATAAATTAATATAATTTGTCAAGTAAACGTGTACAATGATTATTCAAGATATGCAAACCTGATCGACATCATACAACTCTCTAGCTTGAAAATAGAGAAAATAAATTAAGAAAATGGTATACTACATTAGATATGACGATAATGTTTGTTATAAGCGGAAAGTTGAAATCAATCATTGATGTCTCAGAGAGCAATCCAACTATAAAACTAAATAACACAAATTCTAATTCCATTAGATGAACTAGCACTAAATTTAGACAACCAACATCATTCTTAGTGTGTGTACCAACTTTTATGGTTAACATGTCATAATTTATAAATAAACGGAATTCAGTATAGTAAAATTCCTAACTCAATTAAATGGACAAAACAAATGGTACTTTCATGGTAAAAAAAAAAAGATTAAAAATGGCTACACACAGGTGTTTTCTCTCAGCGCTTGTCAGTAAATTCAAGAGTTGGACCCTCTAATTCCACATCTTCACCGAACAGGATTCTTTGATGTTTTCGAGCACCTTTGATATCTCTTCTTCACTATATTTGCAGTGAGTGTAGAGATAAACATCACAAAGTGAGTAGTCCTTTTGAAATTTTTCTTCCTATATTAGAGAAGAACAAGGTAATCATGTATGATAACTAACATAAATAACATTAACTAATATTTATATAATGATAAATTGCTAAAACCCATAATTAAATTACTAGTTTTCTGTTATAAAATGTTGTTGGGATAGATCCTCCTGAATTGTATGAGCCCCCTAAGATTCCTTGGTCACTTCTTTTGTTGGTTGACATAATCTTAGAGATGGTCTTGTATCCAACATTATCCCATAATTTCCGTAATGCATTGTAAAATTCAATCTTCATGATGTTACCCCTTTTATTCCCATTTCTAATTTCATCCATCAAAGTTGTATAACTTTTACCTCCTTTTGTTCCCAATTTTCTCTCACTATGAAATCGTACTTACGCTCCCATATATCTTCTTTTGCATATTTACAAGAACATATCAGTTTCTATCGCTTTGAATATTTCTTTTAAAAAAATTATAATACAAGCATAAAATAAACTACTCACCACCCAGTTAACATACCTATATCTAGGCATGGCAGTGGGGCTGGCACCTCGGCACCATCCCCACCTCTCTACTCTGTTCCCATCCCCAACCCATTCCCGTTGTTGGGTATGAAATTTATCCCTATTCCCAACCCAACCTTCCATTTTTCAGCCCCATCCCAAATCATCCCCATCAAATCCACTAGGGGAATTGGAGATCCAAATGGGAATAACATATATTATTTTCAATATCCAGTTACTAGAGTAGAGATTGAGCGAACATGATGTTTAATTTAGTCTTTTTTTTATTCTTACAACTCTTTTGTTACTATTTAAATTAATATTTTACTTTAAAAAATGTATATGTATATCTAAAATGGGGATGGGACGAGTTGAGGATGGGGCAAGTGAGCCAAAAAGAGATTGATTATCGTATTTAACATTTCATAAATTTCATGATTTACAAATTTACATTCTACAAGTATTTGCATCTATATTATTTGTTTTTATATTAGTCTTTTCTTATCATTCTATATTAATTAAACGTATTTAAATTTGGAGTTTATATTGGAGGTCGTCTCTAATCGTGCACGATTGGTTCCTAACTACAGTTGCATTCATATCTTCTACTTTAAAAGAGGTATTTTTCCTGTGAGTGATGGAGAATCACTTCTCTTTGGTAATTGGGGATTACCTTGTTTTTATTTTTTATTTTTTGTAAAATTTTTTACTATTTAATGAATGTTGATTAATGATTAATTCATATGTACTATTTTCTTAAAATTTGGAAAAGTTTGAGCGTCTCTTTATTCTTGGAAAATGGTCATTACATTAACGAAACGTTACCAAAATTTTAGTGTAGTTTAGACCTCCAGTCTGTAAATCCTCAATCGTCACTTGGATTAGGAAACTTCTTTAAAAGAGTTTTGATGTAATTTCGCATTACTTGTCTATTAAAACTACCTTTGCAATACTCCCCATATAAAACAGTGGGTTAAGTTTTTTAGGGTGTAGGAAACATGCTATGGGCTAGTAGCCTAATTAGTGGTCTAAGTCGTTCTTGTTGGGTTTCTTGGGAATAGTTGTAGTTTGTGGGTTGAAATTTTCTCCATTGTAATTTTGTATCTCATTAACACATGGACGTATGTCGATTTATCGTACCATATAAATCTTGTGTCTTCTCTTTATTGCTTTTCACGTCAGTTTTCTTCACATCTCGTTTATTTATTTCAGGTCCAACAAATTGGTATGAGAGCCAGGTTACACAAACAAGATTTTTTTTGTGGGCATTGAGAATATTTTTTGTCACGGAGAATGTGAAGGTACACAAAGCAATTACTACAACTTATGGGTGATATTTGAAAACTAAGTCTTGAAGAATATTATCACCAATGCTTGAAAGACTCGATGGGTGACATCGGGATTTTGTTTGTAGGAGAGAAGTCTTCGGAATAGAAGTCAAGGTGGAGATTTGTTAGGATTTGATTTATATTCTTAATTCAAGTTGAAGACTATTATATATTTACTTAGATTCCTAATTCATATTGATTAGATTATGGAACTTCTTTAAAGAAGTTTTTATGTAATCCCACATTACTTGTCTATTAAAACTACCTTTATAATACTCTCTATATAAAGGAGTGGGTTAAATCTTTTAGGGTGTGAGAAACATGGAGGGCTTGGGTCATTTATCTAACTATAGGCTGGTAGCAAATTAGGTGCCTAAGTCGTTCTTGTTGGGTTTCTCCGAAAAGTTGTAGCTTGTGTTTTATGCTTTATGCGTTGAGAGTTTTCTCTATATTGTAATTCTCTACAGTGATTTAGTTGATTTGTTTCTCTTTTGCTCGTGGATGTAAGTCGATTGACTGAACCACGTAAATCTTGTGTTTTCATTTTATTGCTTTCGTATTATTTTTCAGCACAATTTCGTTTATTTATTTCAGGTGCAACAAATTGGTATCAGAGTTAGGTTATATAAACGCGATTGTTCTTGTGGGCATCGAGAGGATTTTTTTCATGGAGAATGAGAAGGTACACAAAGTAATTACTACAACTTATAGGTAATGTTTGGAAGCTACGAGCTTGATGAATGTTATAACCAATACTTGAAGGCTCGATGGGTGATGTCGAATTTTGTTTGGAGAAGGAGAGAAGTCTTTGGTATAGAAGTCGAGATGGAGATTTGTTAGGATTGGACTTATATTCCTAACTACACAAACTAGAAGACCTAAGATCATCTTCGAAGATTCTATGCTTTTGCTAAGTGAAATTTTGTATTACTTCCTCGCTTTTGTAAAGACTTATTTGATATATTTTAATACATTTCACTGCAAACTCTTATTTGATATATGATACATTCAATATAAATGTAATGAATATATGGATTAGCTTTAGATAGTTTGACTTTAGTATTTTTATTTAAAACAAATTGCGGGATTTATAATGCATGCAAATATTTTTTTAAAAGAAATGAAGAAATAATAGCGGAGGTTTCAAAGCGCTACAAGTATTTACTTTTTAAAGAGAAATTATTATTATGAAGTTTAAAACCGCCACAAAATAGGGATAAAAACAGCCGCAACCATTAACGGCAATGTGCTGGGCAGTTATTGGGAAACCACTGCCAACCATTTAGCGACCCTTTGATCTTGAAAGCCATCATAAAACCATTTAGCTGGGTTTGTAAACCGCTGCAAAACCAAAAATAATCCCCACAATTTCGGCTAATTTGTTAGTGTCAATTGAATCAAAATATAAGAACTCTACGACTCAATCAATGAAATCAATGAGAAAGATCAATTGAATTCTATAAATTCATCAACCTAAGGCAATCAATTGTTCACATCTAAGGACTTTAACCCTTAGTAAGCTAAGTAAGCAAAGGTGAAGAACCCTAGAGACAAAGAGAATTATCTCTGAACAATTTCATCAAAATTCATCAATAGTTGTTTACGGCATACGTAGGCATTTATAGAGAAAGCCTACTCCTCTTTCTAAAAGATAATGAGTATTAAAAATACCTAACAAACCTTCGAATAAAAGTTAATTACAAATTTGAAAATAAAGAAACCAAGAATTAATCGAAAAAGAAGTAGAATTGACCAAAACTAAGTTGTAGACTTGACCCGATCAGGTCTGGCCAAGAAGGTGGCCAGGTCATGCCATTTAAGCTTCAAAAGAAGCCATTCCAACTAGAGAACTACTGGGGACGGTAGGGTGGGAGCCTAATATCTCCGGTAGGCACTGTTTTAGCCTTCCTGCTACGATTTTGGATCTCCTCAGTTAACGTCAAACTGGTTCTTGGTGTCTTTAGCAAAATTGTAGAGAATTCCCTAAGCTTTCAAATGAACCTTGAATCTCCTCAATTTGACTCCTATAGTAAAATGTATTGCCATTTAACCAGAACGTGTCATCTTTTCAATTGAAGGTAGAATGTCCAGCTTAAGACTGGTTATAGGATATCTAAATAATATATCTATGCATGAGCTATACCATTTTGGAAACCTCAAGAAGTCTTATACAATCCTCATGAAGATTCCTTGTTCATTTGAACTCATCAAAAGCTCCAAAATGAGTTCTTCCAAAATTGGTCAAGAAATTCTAGTTTATCTCCATTTTGACCATTCTTCTAGCTTTAACTCTTGGACTTGAGTCTTCAAAGAATTCATGCATATCTGTGGTCATATCATAATCCCACATTGCTTGTCTATTAAAACTACCTTCATAATACTCCTTATGTAGAGGAGAGGGTTAAGCCTTTTAAGGTGTGAGAAACGCGTAGGAGTTGGGCCGTTTGTCTAGCTATAGGCTAGTAGCCTCAATTTGGAACATAGAAAGTAGTTTTGTTGGATTTCTCCGAAATAGTGCAGTTTGTGTTTTGGATTTTGGGGGTTAAAAGTTTCTCTACACTACAATTCTCTAAAGTGAGCTAGTGGATTTATTTCTCCTTTGCCATGGACGTAGCTCAATTAACTGAACGACATAAATCTTGTGTCTTCTCTTTATTGCTTTCACATTATTTTTTCACACTATCTCCTTTATATATTTCATGTCCCACACTAATTTTTTGACGACAGAGGGGACCGTTTTCCAGCCTAACTTACCAACAAAATATCAACGAAATATTCGGCAACTTAAAATTGCTTAAAAAAATGCGGGATAGATCCTCAAGGGAAATACCGACATAACATTCCGTTGTCACTTAACTTACTGACGAATTTCATCAATGAAATTATTGTTGTCAGTAACTCCATTTATAAATGCGATTCTTTACTACGTTTCTGTCACTACTAATAGGCAAAATAAAATACCAATATAATTATGTCAATGTTGTGTCGCTAATGAAATACCCTAAAAGGACAAATTCATCCCTTCCCTTTTCTTTCACCAAAATCTTATTCCCCCGCCCCCACCACCCCACCCTTTCTCTTCCCGAGCTCACCCCAGCACTTTTCTTCCTTTGGCGTCCTTCTACACCCTTCGCCAAGCTCTGGCTACTATATACCCTCTCTCCTCTTTTTTTGTATCCAAAAACTTCACCCCTCTCACTTTCTCTCTCTCTCTCTCTCTCTCTCTCTCTCTCTCTCTCTCTCTCTCTCGCCACTGTTCTGGATTCATCCGCCACTGTAGCTTAGGAAATCTCTATTGTTGTATCCTAAAAATAGATGCAGATCTGTACCAGAGCAGAGTCTAGGTTTGAACCAGATCTCTATTCCCCAAATTTAAGACAAAACTAGGGCTCAATCATTAAATCAATTTGTTTATTTAATTAATGTGTTTGGCTCAATTTGGTAATGAAATAACTAGGGCCTAGTTAATTAAAGCATTTACCAAAAAAAAAGTAGTTAATTAAAGCATTTTCTTAACTATTTATGTTTTTGCAGTGATTATTAAAAATCACTGCAAATTAATGATTTGCTTTGGTGACAAAAGACCAATTATTCTAGGTTACTAAAATGATCAAAAAGCCCTTATTATAAATAACAAAATTTCTCATTTTAAATATTTCCAAGTATGACCATTTTGAACTGGCCTCTAGAATACTCAATGATAATAGTATTTGTGCCCTATAGGAGTTAAAACGAAAATGATTCTCTGTGTTTGCACCCATCATTAAGTTTAGGAAGTTATGTACTATCAAATTCCACAATAATATCTACTATCTTATGACTTCTAGTCTGAAATTTAATTACTCTAACTTGTTTCTGCTTATCTCAAAGAGACACCATTAAGCGATCATTTATAGACATATCCCCATGGCTTTGGATTGTAGGATATCTCAGACATTCATAAGAGACTGATTATCATAAAAGCATTAATCACGCAAGTTTCTCTTGAATACCTAAGTTAATCTACCTAACATACATAGTATATCGATCCCATTCATAGAGATTTATTTCCATAGCATATCAAGGTAGGTAAGTCAATGCTTCGCTACACTACTAACTCATATGAATATCATACAGTACTCATCCACGTTGTGTGATAATCTTAGTTTCTCTCCTTTATAATAACCTTTGTAAAAGTCATATCACGGGGTTCAGTTTTATTTACTTTAAGCAAACTTACACAGTTATTCATGAGATAGACATTAACCTAAGGTAAGTTATCTATTAAGGAAACATATTTACAATAACATTTTACCTATGATGGCATGCCCAACTCCATCAAAAGGGAAATAAGATTACTTATATACATCTTAAGCAACAAAAGTCTATACCTTATTAGGAAGCATGGCTCATCCCGTGGACTATCTAATATATGTCAACCTTATGCAAGTAATTGCACCCAACTTCAGAAACTTGAACTAAGAAACAATATTTATTTAATATATTCCAATATTACAAAATAGAGTCTTTCTGAGCATACATCCCAAAAAACTCCCACTTGCAAAATAACACTACTTTATTCCAGAAGCCCTAACCCCTAAAGTATCAAAGTGCCGCTTGTACCCCATCTCTACTAAAGGCTTGGTAAAAGGATCAACCGTATATTCTTCTCGAAGGAATCTACTCTACCATGATCTTCTCTTTCGAAATAAAATCTACGATGGAAATGGTACTTCCTTTCGATGTATTTGCCTTCTTGTGGTTTATTGATTCCTAACATTCGGTACCATCTCATTGATTTCATAATATAAGACTACATGTCTATCCATATTAGGCATGATTCCTAGTTCTTCTATGAACTTCGGGAGCTACACCCCCTCTTTGGATGCTTCTGACGCTGCTAGAAACTCATGTTTCTCAATAGAGTTAGTAATACAAGATTGCTTGACGTTTCTCTACAAAATACCCCCTCCTAGCAGAGTGAAGACATATCCACTAATGTAGTTTCATTCGTATCTGTCAGCCTTTTGAGTACACTTCTAATTACTATTCTAACAGCTCATGTGGTATTGGAATGATATGGAACAGAATCTCCTTCCTTCTAGAATCGTTTCCTACCTAGAATGGAATAGGAATCCTCCTTCTATTTCAGTGTATGGGAGGAAAAGATAGAATGGAATTATAATTTCTTTTCTTTGTTTGGAAAACTTATTGTTTAATGTCAGAATGGAAGAAATTATGTACAATATGACCTAAATCCCCTTTCAATATAAAATATATTTTTCAAACATCATCACATATTAAGGCTCCAAAAAATTCAAATATTTTATTGAAGTGTAAGTATTCATATATATATACACACAAATACACACATATATATAAGATTTAAAATAGTCATAAAAATAACTCTTTTTTATTATTAAAGTAAAAGGAAGTACGATACATAGAAATTAAAAAGTTACGAAATTATTATTTTAATCATTCAATTTTCTCATTGTCATCAATTTATTTAGCGTACCATATGTAATACATGGGAGGTATAATAGTCTATACACTTTTAAAATGATTCCCACCCACCCTAGAAAGCTTTTCCATAACTTTTCATGGGGAAAGGTTTTTCCAGCTTCATCCTGGAATAGTCTTTCCTGAGGAATAGTCTTTTCTACTTTGAGTGTACATACCAAACATAGTAATGGAAACAAAAGTAGGAAGACTCATTGTATTCATGTCCATTCCCATGTACCCAGCGTAGTGTGAAACTTGAACTCGATATAGGATATGTATGATGTGTTTGTATGCTATATAAATAAGTATGGGCCTAAATACCCATGATTACCCTTGGGAAATCCTTTTTTGCATAGCAAGGACGGTTTTTGTGTAGGGATCGTGGGCCTGCTAGGCTCATGACTCGCGCTTTCAAGCCTATTGGTCCAAGGTGCTCTTGAGCCTACGAGTCTAGGGTGTGACATTATATATATGGTATCAGAGCATGGTTATGCCAGTAGGACGTGTGGGAACTAAGTGCTACATCTGCGTGAGCCGACTCTAGAGAATCCCATGTGGAACTATTTGTTACATCGGTGGTAGCAACTGCTAGAATCCCACACGCTTGATCTGGTCCTTGGTTAAGTGTGATGGGGCACCTACCGAGAACATTAAGGCCTTAATTAAAGGGGATGAATGTGAAACCCCAATCCCACATGATACCTTGTAGAAGCATCACATGCAACCTCAAATCTTAATCGCTATTGTTTCCCAATAACTGAACAGTTTGTAGTATCCTCTTCATACAAAGATTTGACAAAGAAAACTTAATCGCTATAACCATAGGAAACCTGTTTAGATTTCAAAATGTAAGACATGACGTATTTGAATTGAAATCCTCGATATTAATTTAAATACGTAATGCCTTACATTGTGAAAATTAATATGTTTCCATATTTCTATGCTTAATGGTCTCGGATGTAATTCTTAATTATGTGTGAACATATATCTAGTAATATATTCACATTTTGTTTCAAAAAAAATAAAAAATAAAAATCATTTACATTAAGAGAGTATCTTGGAGTTATATGGGTACAAATGTAATTTCAAACAAAATTTTCCTAATTTGCACTAAATTTTCCATAGATTTCACTAAGTTAAAATATTAAATTGGTCCACATAATGATAAACATACATAAATTCTTTCCATAATCTAGGAAATTACAATTGTATTTTCATGTAAAGATATACCTTTGACAGATATGAAATTCTTGCATTTATTTACAACTTGCATCCCCAAATCCCTATATATTGCTGTCAACATTCCAAGTTAAAACCAGAAAAGTTCTTTTGCTAGAAACTCCTTCCTTGCAGCTTACTTCTTTTTGCTACTTTGTGCAAGTTATGTCAAAAAGGAAGGTCAAACTCACCTTTATAGAGAATGATGCAAAAAGGTGAGCAGCATACAAGAAACGGAAGAAGGATCTCTTCAATAAGGTAAGTGAACTTACTACACTTTGTGGAATTAATGCTTGTACAATTATTTACAGCAAATTTGATTCTGAACCTGACGTATGGCCGAACACTGTGGCTGCTCAACAAGTGATATTGCAATTCAAGCATTTGCCAGAGATGATGAAAGAAAGAAAAATGTTGAACCAAGAGGCGTATTTGAGGGAAAGAATTATGAAAATAAAGAACAGTTGAATAAGCAATTGTCAGAAAATCATGAGAAGGACCTTGTAGAATTGATGATTAAGTGTTTGTTGATTGACGAAAGAGATCTAGATAAGTTGTCACCTACCGATCTTGATGATCTTGAGGAAAAAATTGAGAAAAAGATGATGGGCAAAAATTCAAGGGTTAATGGAAATTCAAAGAAAAAAGTTATTCTGGATGGAGATGAAGCACAAAGCAATCCAGCACCCTAGTACACTGGTTCAAGAACCAGACCAGCCTCGTAAAGAATATGATATATTTTAAGTTGGAAAATGATGTGTTTTCTTTAATCTATGAGCACATGTATGAAGAATAAAAAAAGAGTGAATTTAATCTATGAGCACATTATGAAGAATAAAAAAAAGAGTGAATTTTTTATGTGAATTATTTTTTAGTTTGGAATAAATATTTTCTTATTATTAAATTTCGTGGAAGTTATAACGTGCCAATAGGTGCTCTGCTATAATAGACTAGTTTATCGGTGATATAGTCGGCCATGTTGGTTTAATTTTCACTATATTATTAAAGTTTGTCTTCGATGTACCCGGATATTTGAAGCAAATTTTGAATAATGAATTTCATAATAGTTTAAATAATTTATGACTAAATAGTAATCAAGATTTGAAATTTTCATTCTTAATTATTTTTCGGAAAGAATTTGTCTTAAATTATGTCAAAAAAAGTTTTGGAAACGAATGATTTGTTTTGTCGTTAAAATGTTGCGATGAGGTCTTAAAAGTATATTGTTTGTCTCCAATGCATCAAATTTATAATAGAGGACAATGTACAAAATGAATCTATATATTGTCCCTATATTGATAATTTCTGCTAGTGTAGAGTCAATCTAACCTAGTCTACAAATCTATGTCTTAAGGAGATATGTATTTATTATATCCATTTTATGTGATCTGTCACTTTAAGACAAGACACAAGAATTAAACTAATGATTGCGTTGCCTAAATGCAAAATGAAATTAACTAAAAGTGACCTTTTAACTTGTCATTGATAGTTCTAATAAAAGTTTCTAAACAATGTTTAATTCCAATAAGATAGAGTTCTATCTGGAAAAATATCATATAATGCTCTCTTGATTTTAACAGACGTTTTGAAACAAAAAAGCATGTATGTCCGGCACGATAGATAATATAAAATGGAGGTAGTACATAGCAATTAAGTAACTACATAGTTTGAGTTTTTTAAGCTAGACGCAAGAAAATACAATATCTGTGACCAAATATTTTGGCCGTTGAAACTCCAATTTTGGTCGCCAAGACCTTTTAGTGAAAAAAATACTTGGTTACTGTGTTGTTGCGAAGGCTATTGGCGACCAAAAATTTTTAGTTGGTCGCAAAAAGAGACCCAATGGTGATTTGTCACTATTGAGATGTTGCTTAGCAAGGAAACATTTTGCCAGTAACGCCTTCCAAATTTCGTATCCAAAATGTAATTTGGTCAACAATGTGTTGTCAAAGAGAAAGAATATTAATGTTTGTTACTAAACTTATCTTTATGAAATGTGAGTTTTTAATTTTAGAAAACAATTATTCCAGAAGGTTGGGTCCGGTAACCCGCGAACCATTTGAAACCCAATGTGGGAATAATTGTACTTAGAAAATAATTTTATTACCATTAGGTAGGCTTTAGTGCCACTAAAATAATAACTAGTCCTTAGTGAGAAAAAGGATTTTTCGTCTCTACTGATACCTTTGGCGAAGAATTCTTTTTCTGAGGCAAAATTTTATCACTTATGCTCCATTTTTTTTGTAATTCATCGTTCTAATGTTAAATGATTAATGTTCATTCTAAAACCATTGGACCAAAGAAGAAATAAACAAAAACATTGAATTAATTACATTTTTCCTTTTAGAAGAGTTGTGGTCATAGGTAAAGAATGATGCCACACAATGTCATAGATCTTTGCAATTGTCAAACTTCGGAGCGACTAGAGGCGTCCTTGAGATTTTTCCAAATTACAATTTTATACTTCTATTTTATATAAATTACAAAACATCCTTATCATTTGTATACTCATAGCTAATTAATTCCTACAACTAAGTTTAGTTAAAAAAAGTGAATCAGAAATTAATGATTGTGTAGTAATACGTTTCAGCTCGTCTTAAAATATTATTTTGCTGGTTAAATTCTTGTTTAATATAATTAAAATAATAATATCATCCATTACAAAAATTTGATTCACAAAAAATATTTTAGGAAGAATATTATAGTTAATATATAGTAGTGATAAAAAAGTAGACAAATAAAATGATATAATTTTATGAAGAATTTAAATTTTTTGCTACAAAATCAATATTTTCTGACAATTTTTTCGTATTGAAATCAGTTATAGGGATAATTAATTAAGAATACATAAACGATAAAGATGTATTCGTAACTTATACAAACTAAAGGGATAAATTGTAATTTTGACAAATCTAAAGGGAGAAATGTAATCATGAATTAATTAAATATATGTGTTACCTCTAAAATTTAGGAAAATTTAACACTCATGATCATCTAGTACATGGTCTAGTTCACTCTATAGTACATTTTCTTTAACTTTCCCTATAAGGTTGATCTATTAGAGTTTAGGATTTATCTTTTCTTCTATAGAGTTTAATTAATAAAGCTGCTACAAAAAGTGTGTATTAGAGAGCGTACTAAAAGATATACTAAATAATCGAGTCGAAAATTTGGTGGCTAACTTTTTTGGCGCTAAGACTACACAAGCTTAAACTGCAAAGTTATTCCACCAAATTTAAATCTAGAAAGAAAAAGGTGATCCTTTCAATGCACGAGTTTAAAATGCAATGTATCTCAAGTCCAAATGATGAAATCGATGCTCCTTCTACACAAGCCTAAACTGCAAAGTTGCTTCTAGTCTGAATGCTGCAAATGAATGCACCTTGACCACGAGCCTAAAAAGTTATTTCACCAAGTTTAAAGCTGGAAAGAAAAAGATGCACCTTGACTGCAAAGCCTAAACTGCAAACTTACTTCAAATCTAAATGAAAAAGAAGATGTTCCTTGACTGCACTAGCATAAACTGCAAGTTACTCCTAACCCACATGAGTATAAATTGTGTCAAGGCGACCACCAAAAGTGTTACATGTGGCTAAACTGCTAAATACTCTAACAAAACAAAGTTGGTAAAAAAGGATACTCCTGGCCCATACGATTTAAAACTATGAATAGCTAAAAGATCTCTTTACTCAAACTTTCAACTTCATTTGACTTGATTCCTTAAGATTTCTTAAGATACGTAGGAAGCTTAGAGAAAAAAAATTTAAGTTCACTCACAATTTTGAAACAATTTTTTTTTTTTGTTTGCGCTTTGTTGCTGGTGCTCTTAATACAAAGTATGTTCTTCTGCTATCCATTGTTCATAATGTGAACTAATGTCGAAAAATCTTGATGAACTCCGGCCTCGATCATTGTTCTTTCTTCTAAGAGAGGTGTCCTATGCTTCACAGCTTCTTTGAACCAAAAATTGATCCATGCGTTGATGATAACTTCTAAGTTGATGTAGTTGCCTTTTTTGATCAAGTGGTTCTACAGAAGATGAACAACGTCACTATGAAGATGACCGAGTATAGGCAAGCCTCCAATGTCTTTCAAATGGACACTTGTTGGCAGTCGTGGAAAGTACTAGATAGTCTTTCAAATGTACTAGATGATCCGATCGAAAGTTTTGTAGCCAATTTTTTTGTCACCAAAACTGCACGAGCTTAAATTGCAAAGTTATTCCACCAAATTTAAGGTTGGAATGAAAAAGATATTCTGATAAAAAATTTGATGGCCAATTTTTTTGTCACCAAAATTGCACGAGCTTAATTACAAAGTTATTCCACTAAATTTAAAGTTGGAAAGAAAAAGATGATTTTTTCAGAAATGCAACGTCATCTCAAGTCCAAATGATGAAATCGATGCTACTTCTATACTAGCCTAAACTGCAAAGTTGCTCTAAATCCAAATGTTGCAAATGAATATACCTTGAATGCACCAGCCTAAACGACAAAGTTATTCCACCAAGTTTAAAGTTGGAAAGAAAAAGATGTTCCTTGATTGCACGAGCCTAGACCGCAAACTTACTTCAAATGTATTTTATGAAAAGGAAGATATTTCTTGATTGCACTCACATAAATTGAAAGTTACTCCTGGCCCACATGAGCATAAATTGTGTCAAGGCAACCACCAAAAGTGTAGCATGTGGCTAAATTGCTAAAACAGCCTAACAAATCAAAGTTGGTAAAAATGGATAGTCCTGGCCCATACGAGTTAAAAATGTGAATGGCTAAATGATCTCTTTACCCAAACTTTGAACTTCGTTTGACTTGATTCTTTAAGATTTCTTAAGATACGTAGGAAGCTTAGCCAAAAAAAATCTACGTTCAGTCAAAATTTAAAAAAAAAAAAAATTTATTTCCGCTTTGTTGCTGGTGCTCTTAATTTTTAGCTTGGATAACAAAGTCTGCTCCTGTGCTGTCCATTCTTCATAATGTGGAACAATGCCGGAAAAGTTTTGATGAAATTGGGATTCGATTGTCGTTCTTTCTTCTAATAGTGGTGCCCCGTACTTCACAGCTTCCTTGAGCAAGAAATTGATCCATGTGATCCGTGATGAAATCTAAGTTGATGTAGTTACCTCTTTAATCAAGTAGTTCTATAGAAGATGAACAACGTCACCATGAAGATGATTGAGATTGGCACGCCTCTAATGTATTTCAAATGGACACCTTGCTGGTAATCATCGAAAGCATATTTGTAGAAGTACACAAACCCTTGCAAGACGCTGTCAAGATGTTAGAGTTGTGGTCATTGGTAAAGAATGATGCTACACAATGTTATAGATATTTGAAATGGTCAAACTCAGGAGTGACTCGAGGCGCCTTGTGCATACTCTCAATGCTATAATGTCTAACTTGCTGGGCAACTCAATTCATGAACTCCATTGAACCTCTCTGTTCACTGTTCTTTGATTGAGTGAGGGAAGTTCATCAAAGAAATTCGAAGAACGATGAGTTGAGATGAGACACATCAAAGATTTCTGAGATCGTGGACTTCTGAAGTTGTTGCTCGTGTCTATAATCCTTCATGGGATGTTGTTGTTGTCTCTGGAGAATGAGTACTTTTAAAGTTGATATTTCCTGATGCATTGACCATCCTTCAAACTCTGTCACTGAAGTCTTTGGAAATGATATTCCATGCCTTTGAAGAAGAAGTGCTTTTGAAATCGACGAGCATTGAAACAATTCTTGATGGGATAACTAGTTGTTGTTTCTGGCAAGGGGCTCATATATTTGTCAGAGACTAATTTGTAAGCCATCAAATTTTTTTCATCCCCAATGGGTCTTGCACAAACCTTGGGTTGAGAGGACTTTAGATTTAAAGAGTTTATCATGGTTGGCTTAAAAGGTCTTAATTTGAATGTTAAACTAATTAATAAGGGGTAATTAAAAAAAGTGTAATTGTTTGACAAATAATATACATATTAGATTTCAAAATTTTAAATTGAAAAAAAAAATTTCACTTAAAATTTACTACAACAATTAAGTACATCTTACCCACTTAAGTGATTTGGAAAATTTGCTAGCAAATACACTTAAATATTAAGAGGTGGATAATTTCAATTATCAAACACATTTAATTCAATAAATTCTTTATTAATTAATTTTAGGAGGTAATTTAATATAACGTAGAAGCAGTGACAAAATGGATAATTTGGGACCAATTTTGTCAATTTTCAGCATTTAATATAATATTATAAAAGTGAATCCCTCATCTCCATATTGAATGTGACTTGCAGGACGGTCATGCAAAAGCCCGTGGCTTTCTTTCTTTTGGAGCAAGCAGTAGTCTGTGTCTAAGATCAGATTTGTCCATTCTTCAAATTTCAATCTATCTTCATTCTTCACTATTTCCTTCTTAATTACCGATAAATTAAAAAAAAAAAACAAATAAAAACCTTCTATGAAGAAAGAAATAACAAATCTTGAAGGAACTTTTTTATTTCTTAACATAAATTGATGTTTTATTTTTTCGCGGGCTTCACAGAATTAATCCGAAATACAAAGTGAAATATTTGTTCGTGCAACAACCTGTTGACAAATGTTTGTCGAGACTAGAAAAGTTGTCCTCATGAGCAATATTTGAACTTGCAAATAATGTTTTATCTTTTTTATGCACATGGATAGTACTTTACATGAATGTATTATCATGTCCTACATAATAAACTAAGAGAAATTGGCTATAGGTAAGCATATATTAGTTTTCCTTTTTTGTTTATAGTTATAAACTTTTATTTCATCTCTTTTATAAGCATGAATTATTTTCCATATTGTAAATGTAGCAATTTAAAGATTTTATGATAGAATTCGGTGTATTTTGACACGTTGATCCAATAGAACGATAAAAATTAATTAGTTAAATTCTTTAAGTAAAGTAATAAAAATGTGTAAAAATACCCCAATTTCTCATTAACTAAAAGTTTGCTACTTTATTAGCTATATTTTAAAAAAGGACTAGTAATAGAAAAAAATGGCCAATTTCTCATTAACTAAAAGTGCTTGTGGCACGTTGCTATGCAAAATGATGGCCGAAGAAGAGGATGAACTTGTGATTTCAAAACTTTCTCAAGTTGGAAATGGTGTTTAAGGTTAATCAGAAATTAAAATATTGAAATAGCAGAAAAATCAATTTTAATTATCAAGCCACGTCCAAGTAACACCAAAAAAAAAAAAAAAAAAAGAGCTTTGTTCAAGTAAACTTGTTATAATAGGCGAAGCCATACATGAATGACTAGATGTGCCAAAATTCATATAAAAACTTTATTGAGAATATTGTACGAGATTCCGGGGGATTTTCTCCATTGTACACTCATGTTGTATTAGGAAATTAATAGAGTTGTTTATCTCGGAATTGTCCTCATCAACTTGGAATATGCCAAGATGATTCTAATTAGATTGTAATTAGATTACGAAGTTTCCTACTTTAGTTAGACCAAAAAGTGTATTCATCATTGTTAATTTTTTAATACAAAGTTGTTTTTCTTTTTTCATGGTATAAGAATATGTTTTTTCCTCACAATAAATAAAGACAAAAGAGAAAGAAAAAACCAGTGTTATTTCTGATATGTAGCAAAAGAGTCCAGTACGGAAAAGTACGGTGAAGAAGGATGCATATTATGTAGTATCCTCAAATGGATCAGGACAGATTATCACTCAGGTCCAATTGAAAGAAGGAGTTCCAGGGCAATGACACAAATATATTGAATAGGCAAAGTTTTGAGATTAACCCTCCATCTAAAGAAAAAACTAGGATTCATCCATAAAACAATTTCATTACCTGAGAATGATCCAGATAAGACATGGGAATGGTGGGCAAAGCTCTTTTTTTTTTTTATATTAACTGAGAAACAATATACATATTAGATTTCAAAATTTTAAAATTGAGAAAATAAATTTCACTTAAAATTTACTACTACAATTAAGTACATCTTAAACACTTAAGTGATTTACAAAAATTATCATCAAATACTGTTAAATATTAAGAGGTGGATAATTTCAATTATCAAACACACTTAATTCAATAAGTTCTTTATTAATTAATTTTAAGAGATAATTTAATTTAACGTAGAAGCGGTGACAAAATGGATATTTTGGGACCAATTTTGTCAATTTTCAGCATTTTAATATAATATTATAAAAGTGAATACCTCATCTCCATGTTGAATGTGACTTGTAGGACAGCCATGCAAAAGTTCAAGGCTTTCTTTCATTTGGAGCAGGCAGTAGATTATGTCCTGGATCGGATTTGGCCGTTCTTCAAACTTCAATCTATCTTCATTCTTCACTATTTCCTTCTTAATTACCGGAAAATTAAAAAAAAAACAAATAAAAACCTTCTATGAAGAAAAAATAACAAATCCGGAAGGAACTTTTTTTACTTAACATAAATTGATATTTTATTTTTTTGCGGGCTTCAAAGAATTAATCCGAAATACAAAGTGAAATATTTTTTCGTGCAATAACCTGTTGACAATTGTTTGTCGAAACTAGAAATGTTGTTCTCATGAGCAATATTTGAACTTGCAAATAATGTGTTATCTTTTTTATGCACATGGATAGTACTTTACATGAATGTATTATCATGTCCTACATAATAAATTAAGAGAAATTGGTTATAGGTAAGCATATATTAGTTTTCCTTTTTTGTTTATAGTAATAAATTTTTATTTCATCTCTTTTATATGCATGAATTATTTTCGATATTGTAAATATACCAATTTAAAGATTTAATGATAGAATTCATTGTGTTTTGACACATTGATCCAATAGAACGATAACAATTAATTAGTTAAATTCTTTAAGTAAAGTATTAAAAATGTGTAAAAAATACACCAATTGTTTTTAATGAAATCATTGAATTATTATAAATTTGTAAAATTAAAAATAATTCATTGTTAAAAGAAGATAAAATAAAAATTATTTGCTACAAACAATTAAAATAAAATTTTAAGCCCTATAAATAAAAAAGTAAAAGTAGTTAAAGGGCCAATTTGGATTTTTTTTTTCTTAGCCCTGTTTTCGAAAAAGGCCACTAAATTGGCCACACATATTTTTTAATAACGCACAATCGCTGTGCATTATCAGTTAATCTCAGTTTTATAACTTAATCTGTCGATATGGCGGATAACGCACAACAGTCATACGTTACATACCAGTAATAACGAACAAAGGTTGTGCATTATCTGGTACATCATTTTTTTTAAAATTTTTTATTTTTTAAAATCTTTTTAAGAATTAAAAATTTCTTTATATTTTTTTCAAAATTTATAGTTATATAATTTATTTAAAAAGACTGTATTACGTTATTTAACTTATTTTGGTTTTTTTATTGATAATATTTATTACTATTTATAAAGAAAATATGTTTAACTTGTAACTATTTTATGGAAAAAAATAGGAAGAAGTAATAATAAAGATATTGTAAATTTTACTATCAAAATTTAGAGCAATAAAGTAGTAGTTAGAAGAAATTCAAAAAAAATTAAACCCTGTTTTATTATAACACTTTCAAGAAAATGAACATATACATTGCTTGAATCCAGGTTATTACAATTTTTTCTATTATGCCTCGGCATGTGGCATCTGCCACATCTTAGGGGAGAATCCTGATTTCTATAATCCATTTCCTCCTGAAATAACGTGCCCTATTTCCTACCTTGTTCCTTGTTCATGTTTGGTGGATAAAATGTTAAATTATAAGGAGCATCCCTCAAGTAGTTCTCATTCAAGACCGGATGAAAATTCTCTTGGTATGTTCTTCTGTACGTTTCTCGCGAATATATATCTGGCGCATAAGTATCTACTCTCATACCATTTTCTCTACAATAGGTGATAATAAGTAATAACACATGGCACTTATGCGTTATCAGTGACGATAACGCGCAACCCTTGTGTGTTATCATCCGCCTCAACACCAATCATCGTCACGTCCTTGCCACGTCAGTAAACAAGCTTAGCGTCCAGATTAAGTTCGTTATTAGGTATAACGCACAATAAGTGTGCATTATCTAATTATATAACGCACAATGGTTGTGCGTTATGGCCATTTCAGGGATAAATAAAAAAGTTGGCTACTTTATTAGCTATATTTTAAAAACAGACTAGTAATAGAAAAAAGATGGCCAATTTCTCATTAACTAAAAGTGCTTGTGGCCCGTTGTTATCCAAAATGATGGTCTAAGAAGAGGATGAACTGGTGATTTCAAAACTTTCTCAAGTTTGAAATGGTGTTTTAGGTTAAGTGGAAATTAAAATATTGAAATAGTAGAAAAATCAATTTTAATTATCAAGCTACGTCCAAGTAATTCCTAAATGAAATATATAAAAAAAAGAGCTCTGTTCAAGTACATTCTCAGGTAATATTAAAAAAAAAAAAAAAGAGCTTTGCCCACCATTCTTATGCCTTATCTGGATCATTCTCAGGTAATGAAATTGTTTCATGAATGAATCCTCGTTTTTTCTTTGGATGGAGGGCTAGTCTCACAACTTTGCCTATTCAATATAATTGTGTCATTGCCCTTGTACTCCTTCTTTCAATTGGACCTGAGTGAGAATCTGTCCTGATCCATCTAAGGATACTACATAATATGCATCCTTTCTTCACCATACTTTTCTGTACTGGACTCTCTTGCTACATATCAGAAATAACACTGGTTTTTTCCTTCTCTTTTGCCTTTATTTATTGTGAGAAAAAACATATTCTTATGCAACGAAAAAAGAAAAACAACTTTGTATTAAAAAAATTAACAATGATGAATACACTTTTGGATTGGTGAGCAATTATCAAATTAGTTAACTGTTGGATTCTCAATTAAATCAAACTAATCCTATGATCGTCTATGAATTATTCTAAGTGCGCAGACGAGTTGCCGGTAAATCTCAAACAATATTTTTTGGTGGGTGATGGTCCATAGAAATATGAAATGAAGGCCATGTTGGCAAACCATAGTATATCGATCCTACAAGATTCTCTTGAATACCTAAGCTTATCTACTTAACATACATAGTATATCGATCCCATTCACAGAGATATACTCCAGCATATCAAGGTAGGCAAGTCATTGCTTAGCAACACTGCCAACTCATATGAATATTATAAAGGCACTCATCCATGTTGTAGCTGTGATCATCTTAGTCTCTTTCCTTTATAGTAACCTTTGTAAAAATTATATCACGCGGTTCAGTTCTATTTACTATAAGCAAACTTGCACAGTTGGTCATGAGGTAGACATTAACCTAAGGTAAGTCATCTATTAAGGAAACAAATTTGCAATAATCTTTTACCTATGATGGCATGCCCAACTCCATCCAAAAGGAAAATAAGATTACTTATATATCTTCAGTAACAAAAGCCTATACCTTATTATGAAGTACAGCTCATCCCGTGGACTATCTAATATATGTCAACCTTATTCAAGTAATTGTGCATCCAACTTTAGAAACTTGAACTAAGAAATAATATTCAATTAATATATTCCAATATTACAAAATAGAGTCTTTCTGGGCATACATCCAAACAAACTCCCACGTGCAAAATAAGACTACTTTATTCCATAAGCCCTAACCCTAAAAGCATCAAAGTGCCTCTTGTACCCTTTCTCTACTAATGGCTTGGTAAAAGGATCAACTGTAGATTCTTCTCGGAGGAATCTGCTCCACCATGATCTTCTCTTTCTAGATAAAACCTACAATGGAAATGGTACTTCCTTCCGATGTATTTGCCCCTTTTGTGGTTTTTGGATTCCTAACATTTGGTAATATCCCGTTGATTTCACAATATAAGACTACAGGTCTATCCATATTAGGCATGATTCGTAGTTTTGCTAGGAACTTCAGGAGCTAGACCCCCTCTTTGGATGCTTCGGACGCTGCTATAAACTCATGTTTCACAATAGAGTTAGTAATACAATATTGCTTGACGTTTCTCTAAAAAATACCCCCCTCCTAGCAGAGTGAAGACATATCCACTAATGTAGTTTCATTCATATCTATCACCCTTTCGAGTACACTTCCAGTTACTATTCTAACAGCACATGTGGTATTGGAATGATATGGAATAGTTCAACTTCAGAAACTTGAACTAAGAAATAATATTCAATTAATATAGTCCAATATTACAAAATAGAGTCTTTCTGGGCATACATCCAAGCAAACTCCCACGTGAAAAATAAGACTACTTTATTCCATAAGCCCTAACCCGAAATGCATCAAAGTGCCTCGTGTACCCCTTCTCTACTAATGGCTTGGTAAAAAGATCAACTGTAGATTCTTGGAGGAATCTGCTCCACCATGATCTTCTCTTTCTAGATAAAACCTACAATGGAAATGGTACTTCCTTCCGATGTATTTGCCCCTTTTGTGGTTTTTTGATTCCTAACATTCGGTAATATCCCATTGATTTCACAATATAAGACTACAGGTCTATCCATATTAGGCATGATTCGTAGTTTTGCTAGGAACTTCAGGAGCTAGACCCCCTCTTTGGATGCTTCGGACGCTGCTATAAACTCATGTTTCACAATAGAGTTAGGAATACAATATTGCTTGACGTTTCTCTAAAAAATACCCCCTCCTAGAAGAGTGAAGACATATCCACTAATGTAGTTTCATTCGTATCTATCACCCTTTCGAGTACACTTCCAGTTACTATTCTAACAGAACATGTGGTATTGGAATGATATGGAATAGAATCTCTTCCCTTTTACAATCGTTTCCTACCCAGAATGGAATAGAAATCCTCCTTCTATTTCAGTGTCTTGGAGGAAAAGATAGAATGGAATTATAATTTCTTTTCTTTGTTTGGAAAACTTATTATTTATTGTCAGAATGGATGAAATTATGTGCAATATGACCTAAATCCCCTTTCAATATAAAATGTATTTTTCAAACTGCGACACATATTAAGGCTCCAAAAAATTTTAAATATTTTATTGAAGTGTAAATATTCATATATATATACACACACATATATATAGGATTGGAAATAGTCATAAAATAACTCTTTTTTATTATTAAAAATAAAAGGAAGTACGATACATAGAAATTAAAAAGTTACGAAATTATTATTTTAATCATTCAACTTTCTCATTGTCATTAATTTATTAAGCGTACCATATGTAATACACGGGAGGTATAATAGTCTATACACTTTGAGTGTACACACCAAACGTAGGAATGGAGACAGAAGTAGGAAAACTCGTTGTATTCATGTCCATTCCTATGTACCCAACATAGTGTGAAACTTGAACCCCGTATAGGATATGTATGATATGTTTGTATGCTATATAAATAAGTATGGGCCTAAGTACCCATGATTACCCTTGGGATATCCATTTTGGCATAGCAAGGATGGTTTTCGAGTAGGGATTATGGGCCTGCTAGGCTCATGACTCGCACTCTCGAGCCTATGGGTCCGAGATGCTCTTGAGCCTACGAGTCCAAGGTGTGACGTTGTATATATTGTATCAGAGCATGGTTATACCAGTAGAACGTGTGGGAACTAAGTGCTACATCGGCGGAAGCCATCTCTAGAGAATCTCGGTTATAGTTACCACTAGACTCCCGCACTCCTGATCTGGTCCTAGCTTAAGTGTGATGGGGCACCGAACGAAAACATTAAGGCCTTAATTAAAGGGGGTGAATGAGAAACCCCAATCCTATATGAGATATGAATAATGTGTTTGTACGCTATAGAAGCATGAAACAAAACCTTAATTCTTAATCCCTATTATTTCCCAATAACTGAACAATTTGTAGTATCCTCTGCATACCAAGATTTGACAAAGAAAACTTAATCGCTATAACCGTAGAAGTATGGAAACGTGTTTAAATTTCAGAATTTAAGATATGATGTATTTGAATTGAAATCCTCGACATTAATTTTAATACGTCATGCCTTAAATTGTAAAAATTAAATGTGTTTACATATTTCTATGCTTAATGGTCTCGGATGTAATTCTTATTGTTGTGCGAACAAATATCTAGTAATATATTCACATTTTTTTCTCAAAAAAATAAAAAATGAAAATCATCTACATTATGAGAATATCTTGTTGTTAAATGCCTACAAATGTATTTTCAAATAAAATTTTCGTAATTTTGCACAATATTTTCCATAAATTTCACTAAGTTAAAATATTAAATTAGTCCACATAATGATAAACATACATAAGTTCCTGCCATAATCTAGGAAATTACAATTGTATTGTCATGTAAAGATATACTTTGACAGATATGAAATTCTTGCATTTAATTACAACTTGCATCTCACAATCCTGATATATAGCTGTCAACATTCCAAGTTCAAACCACAAAAGTTCATTTGCTACTAACTTCTTCCTTGTAGCTTACTTCTTTTTGCTACTTTGTGCGAGTTATGTCAAAAAGCATGGTCAAACTCTCCTTTATACAGAATGATGCAAAAAGGCGAGCAGCATACAAGAAAGGGAAGAAGGGTTTCCTCAATAAGGTAAGTGAACTTACTACACTTTGTGGAATAAACGCTTGTACAATTATTTACAGCAAATTTGATTCTGAACCTGATATATGGCCGAGCACTTTGGTTGGTCAACAAGTGATATCGCAGTTCAAGCATTTTTCAAAGATGATGAAACAAAGGAAAATGTGGAACCAAGAGGCGTATTTGAGGGAAAGAATTATGAAACTAAAAGAACAGTTGAATAAGAAATTGTCAGAAAATCATGAGAAGGACCTTGTGGAATTGATGTTTAAGTGTTTGTTAACTGACAAAAAAGAGCTAGATAAGTTGTCACCTACCAATCTTGATGATCTTGAGGAAAAAATTGAGAAAAAGATGATGGACATCAATTGAAGGCTTAATGGAGATGCAAAGAAAAAATTTATTCTGGATGGAGATGAAGCATGAAGAAATCCCGCGCCACCATAGTACAGTGGTTCAAGGACCAGACCAGCCCTATAAACAATATGATATATTTTAAGTTGGAAAAGGATGTCTTTTCTTTAATCTATGAGTATATGTATTAAGACTAAAAAAAAAGAGTGAATTTTTTTTATGTGAATTGTTTTTTAGTTTGGAATAAAGGAATTTTCTTATTATTGAATTTCGTGGAAGTTATAATGTGCCAATGGGTGCTCTGCTATAATAGACCGGTTTATGGGTGATATAATCGGCCATGTTGGTTTAATTATCATTATATCATTGAAGTTTGTCTTTGATATACCCTGATATTTGAAGCAAATTTTGAATAATGAATTTTACATTAGGTTTGAATAATTTATGACTAAATAGTAATCAAGACTTGAAATTTTCATTTTTAATTATCCTTCGAAAAGAATTTGTCTTAAATTATGTCAAAAAAATTTTGGAAACAAATGATTTGCTTCGTCGTTAAAATTTTGCGATGAGGTTTTAAAAGTATATTGTTTCTGTCTCCAACGCATCAAATATATTATATAGGACGATGTACAAAATGAATCTGTGTATTGTCCCTATATTGATAATTTCTACTAGTGTAGAGTCAATCTAACCTAGTCTACGTACCTGTGTTAAAGAGATATGTATTTATTATATCCATTTTATATGATCTGTCACTTTAAGACAAGACATAAGAATTAAAAAAATGATTGCATTGTCTAAATTCAAAATGAAATTCACTAAAGGTTACCTTTTAACTCGCATTCATAGTTCTAATGAAAGTTTCTAAACAATGTTTAATTCCAATAAGATAGAGTTCTATATGGAAAAATATTATATAACGCTCTCTTGATTTTGAAAGATATTTTGAAACGGAAAAAGTATGTATAACCAACACGATAGATAATATAAAATGGAGATAGTATATGCCAATTAAATAACTACATGCTTTGATTTTTTTTTTAGGCTAGACCTAAGAAAATACAATCTATATAACCAAACATTTTGGTCGTTAAAACTCAAATTTTGGACGCCAAGACTCTTTAGTGAAAAAAATACTTGGTTGTTGTGTTGTTAGGAAGGCTCTTGGGGACTAAAACTTTTTATTTGGTCGCAGAAATAGACCCAATAGTGACGAAATTTATCACCAGTAAGATGTTGCTTAGCAAGAAAATATTTTGCCAACAACGCCTTCCAAATTTCGTATCCAAATGTAATTTGGTCAACAATGTGTTGTCGAAGAGAAAGAATATTAATGTTTGTTGCTAAACTTATCTTTATGAAATGTGAGTTTTTAATTTTAAAAAACAATTATTCCAGAAGGTAGGGTCCGGTAGCCCCCGAACCATTTGAAACCCAATGTGGGGAATAATTGTAGTTAGAAAATAATTTTATTACCATTAGGTAGGCTTTAGTCCACTACAACAATAACTGGTCCTTAGTGAGAAAAATGATTTTTCGTCGCCACTGATGCCTTTGGCAAAGAACTCTTTTTCCAATCCAAAATTTTATCACTTATGCTCCATTTTTTTGTAATACATTGTTCTAATTTTAAATGATTAACGTTCATTCTAAAACCATTGGACCAAAGAAGAAACAAACAACATTGAATTAATTACATTTTTCGTTTGAGAAGAGTTGTGGTCATAGGTAAAGACTGATGCCACACAATGTTATAGATCTTTGCAATTGTCAAACTTGGAGTGACTCGAGGCATCTTTGAGATTTATCCAAATTAGAATTTTATCCTTATGTTAAATTTGCAAAATTAAAAATAACTCATGGTTAAAAAAGGATAAAATAAAAATTATTTGCTATAAACAATTAAAATAAAATTTTAAGCGTAAAAATAAAAAAGTAAAAATAGTTGAAGGACCAATTTCAGTTTTTTCCTTTTCTTAGCACTGTTTTTAGAAAAGGTCACTAAATTGGCCACAAAAAATTTTTTTTTTTTATCTGGAATGTGGCCATAACGCATAGTGGTTGTGCTTTATTACAAATAATAACACAAAACCACTATGTGTTATCAGTTAATCTCAGTTTTACAACATAATCCGCCGATATCCATCACATGTGTTATCAGTTAATCTCAGTTTTACAACATAATCCGCCGATGTGATGGATAACGTACAACAGTCATGTGTTACATACCAGTAATAACGTACAAAGGTTGTGCTTTATCTGCCACATCATTTTTTTAATCTTGTTTATTTTTTTTAATATTTTTAAGAACTCAAAACTTCTTTATATTTTTTTCAAAACTTATATAATTTATTTAAAAAGACTGTATTATATTATTTAAGTTCTTTTGGTGTGTTTTTTATGATAACATTTATAACCGTTTTTAAAGAAAATACGTTTAAGTTGTAACCATTTTATGAAAAAAATATATGAAGGAGTAATCATTAAGATATTTTAAATTCTACTGTCAAAATTTAGAGCAATGAAATAGTAGTTACAAAAAATTCAAAGAGAAATTTCATTAAAAGAAACCCTATTTTATTACAACACTTTCAAGAAAACAAACTTATGCATTGTTTCAACTGGGGTGATTACAATTTTTTCCATTATGTCCCGACATGCGACATCTGCCACATCTTATTGGAGAATCCAAATTCCTATAATCTATTTCCCCTTGAAATCGCATGCCCTGTTTCCAACCCCATTCCTTGTTCATATTTGGGGGATAAAATGTTAAATTATAAGGAACATCCCTCCAATAGTTCTCATTCAAGATCGGATGAAAATTCGCTTGGTATGTTCTTCTGTACGTTTCTCGTAAATATACATCCGGCACATAAGTATATGCTCTCGTACCATTTTCTCTACAATAAGTAATAATAAGTAATAACGCATAGCAGTTATGCATTATCAGTGACAATAACCCGCAACCATTGTGCGTTATCGTCCACCTCAACATCATTAATCGCCACATCAGTAAACAAGCTTAGCTTCAGGATTCAGTTCGTTATTAGGTATAATGCACAATGGGTGTGCATTATCTAATTTTATAACGCACAATGGCTATGCGTTATGGCCTCTTCAGAGATAAAAAACAAAAGTTGACTACTTTAGTAGCTATATTTTAAAAAATGACTAGTAATAAAAAAAAATGCCAACTTCTCATTAACTAAAGGTGCTTGTGGGCTGTTGCTATGCAAAATGATGGCCTAAGAAGAGGATGAACTGGTGATTACAAAACTTTCTCAAGTTGGAAGTGGTGTTTTAGGTGAAGCAGAAATTAAAGTATTCAAATAGTAGAGAAATCAATTTTAATTATCAAGCTACGTCTAAGTAATTCCTTAAAAATTTTCTTTTATAATAGGCGAAGCCATACATGAATGACTAGATGGGAAAAAATTCATATAAAAACTTTATTGAGAATATTGTAAGAGATTTCTGGGGATTTTCTCCACTGTACACTCATGTTGTATTAGGAAATTAATATAGTTGTTTATCTTTGAATTCTCATCATCAACTTGGAATATGCCAAGATGATTCGAATTAGATTGTAATTAGATTAGGAAGTTTCCTACTCTAGTTAGGCCAAAAAGTGTATTCATCATTGTCAATTTTTTTAATATAAACTTGTTTTTATTTTTTCATGGTATAAGAATATATTTTTTCTTACAATAAATAAAGTTAAAGAGAAAGAAAAAATCAGCCCTCCTTCAAAGAAAAAACAATGATTCATCGATGAAAGAAGTTCATTACCTGAGGATGATCGAGATAACGCACAGGAATGGTGAGTAATTAACAAATTAGTTAATTGTTAGATTCTCAACACAATTGAACTAATCCTATGATTGTTTATGAATTATTCTGAGTGCGCAAATGAGTTGTGGGCATATCTCGAACAATATTTTTTTTGTGGATAATGGTCTGTAGAAATATGAATTGAAGGCCATCTTGGCAAACCATAAGCAAGGGGGAGATTCTATAAATGCATATTACAATCATTTGCAGAAAATATGTGATGAGTTACAGAATTACATACAATTGCTAGTGTAGGATGCTACTGCTCACATTATCAAAGAAATGTGGAGGGCAAGCTTACCAATTGTTTTGGAGGCTCAATGACCCCATGTATGGTACTGTTTGCGTATTTCTTTTCCAAGTTGCTTTATTTGTTTTTTCACTTCTTCCTCGTAGTGTCGCTGAGAAACAATTCTTTACATTATATATATAATTATAGAAACAAAGTATAATAAATAAGTTTAATAGCAAAAGAATATGTACTCAAATCCAATTGAAACTATGTAATTATACATGAAATATATTTTTTATACAAGAAAAATTCAGCTATCATTGTTCAAGACAAGAAAAATTTTTTTTAAAAAATAAGATTTTTTGCAAATCAAATGTCTTTCCCATTCTTTGACTTTAAAGAACAAGTTCACAGCCTAACAATAAAAGAACTCTTATGATCACTTTATTTCATTATGGTAGGTGAGGTGGCAAATATTTGATATCCACTATTACATCTTCCTTCAATTGGATTTAAACAAGATATTTTACTTTTTCTGTAGTAGTTGTTAATTTCTTTAAGAAATGAAATATTTCTTGTGCAAAAGGAGAGTACATAAATGCATAGCTTCTTCTAGTCATAGTAAATGAGAATGAGATGCAAACGAGTCTCTGGAATAATTCTTCATGAAACAGTGAATCCAATTCTAATATTGTTATTCTATTGAAAGAAAATAAGTATAAAGTATATAACCAACACAAAATATTTTAGCCCATTAAGAAATCATATTCTAATGTTCCAAAAATGTGTGTAAAACATAAATAGAGGGTTGGATGATTTCATAAATTAATATATTTTGTCAAGTAAGTTAATAACCACGATCAACATGTACAAAGATTATTCAAGATATGCAAACCTGATCGACATCATACAACTCTCTAGCTTTAAAGTAGAGAAAATAAATTAAGAAAATGGTATACTGCATTAGATATGGCGATAATGTTTGTTATAAGTGGAAAGTTGAAATCAATCATTGATGTCTCAAAGAGCAATCCAACTATAAAACAAAAAAAAAACACAAATTCTAATTCCATTAGATGAACCAGCACTAAATTTAGACAAATAACATCATTCTTAGTTTCTAGTGTATACCAACTATTATGGTTAACATGTCATAATTTAAGTACGACAAAATTCCAAACTCAATTAAATGGACGAAACAAATTAAGGTACTTTCACGGTAAAAAAAAAAAAAAGATTAAAAATGGCTAACACACATGTGTTTTCTTGGAGCTCTTGTTAGTAAATTCAAGAGTTGGACCCTCTAATTCGACATCTTCACCGAATATGATTCTCTGATCTCTTTCGAGCACCTTTGATATCTCTTCTTCACTATATTTGTAGTGAGTGAAGAGATAAACATCACACAGTGAGTAGTCCTTTTGAAATTTTTCTTCCTATATTAGAGAAGAACAAGGTAATCATATATAATATCTAACATAAATAACATTAACTTATATTTATATAATGATAAATTGCTAAAACCTATAACTAAATTACTAGTTTTCTCTTATAAAATGTTGTTGGGATAGATCCTCCTGAATTGTATGAACCCCCTAAACTTCCTTGGTCGCTTCTTTTGTTGGTTGACATAATCTTAGAGATGGTCTTGTATCTGAAATTATCCAATAATTTCCGCAATGCATTGTAAAATTCAATCTTCATGACGTTACCCCTTTTATTCCCATTTCTAACTTCATCCATCAAAGTTGTATAATTTTAACCTCCTTTTGTTCCCATTTTTCTCTCAGTATGGAATCATACTTACGCTCCTATGTATCTTCTTTTGCATATTTACAAGAACATATCAATTTCTATCGCTTTGAATATTTCTTTTAAAAAATTATAATACAAGCATAAAATAAACTACTCACCACCCACTCAAGATACCTATATCTAGGGATGGCAATGGGGGCTGGTGCCTCGGCCCCATCCCCACCTCTATACTTTGTTCCCATCCCCGTTCTTGGTTATGAAATTTATCCCCATCCCCAACCCAACCTTCCATTTTTCAGCCCCATCCCAACCCATCCCCGTCAAATTCACTAGGGGAATTGGAGATCCAAATGGGAATTACATATAGTATTTTCCATATCTAGTGACTAGAGTAGAGATTGAGTGACCTTTTTCAATTCTTACAACTCTTTTTTCTATTTAAATTAATATTTTACTTAAAAAAATTATATATATATATATATCTAAAATGGGGATGGGATGAGTTGAGGATGAGGAGAACTTAATCCCTACCCACAACCCATCTACAAGTTTGGATATAAAATTCATCCCCATTCCCAAGCAGATCCCTACCAGCCGTATACCCAATCAAAACGGAATCAAATAGCTTGAAACAGGTTGTGGGCGGGTGGGTACCTAGTTATACCCTCTCCATTGCCATCCCTATGTATATCACTAATTTTCTTGAATTCCTAATTTTACACGGACGAACCTAGCTTAGGATTTGTATGGGCTGAGCCCCTCCCGTCGCCAGTCCAGTATGGTACTGGTGATGATTTGGAGAACTTTAAGGCCTTTAAAAATTTTCCATTCTTCATATACAATGTGTAGTAATAAGAAAATTTTCTTTTCCTCACTTCATTTCCCCTTCATTAGGCTACAGACTAGCCCTTTGCAACTTTCTGTGTTTCATTTTTGGTGAAATCACAGCAGTTCCAAGAAAGAGGACCTCTGCTAATTGCTTTTTAAAAAAAAATACAGAGAGAAACGATGTCGCTTTGTTATGGGGGTTAAAAAAATAATTCAAAATAATTTGAGTAATTGAATTACATTCGACCTTAGAGAGAGTATTTGCAATTGCAAAAGCAAATCGATCTATTGCGCCACGTCTCTGCCCGTGCTATCTTTCTCTCCTGTTCTATGTCCGGCTACTGCTGTGTCGCCGATGCGAAACCACAGTTCGCCCCTTCTCCTCGACCTTGGGCCTCAGCGGCTCTGCCACTGTTCCTGTTCAGTTCAAATGGGACAACAAAATCCAATTTGAAGAGCAAGTTTTATTTTAATCTCTTATCTCTCATATATTTTTTTTATACGTTGGATAGAATTTTGGAGATTTTATTCTCTCTCTTTTCGGCTTTTTTTTACTTTTTGGGTACCAAACGGCAAAATTCCTCGCCCACAGGTCCCACCAAACCACCTGACGTGCAGGTAAAGGATGTAAATCATGGTGACTCAGCGGCCCTGCAGACTGAATGTCAAGAACTGATGCGCACAAGGAACCACCTCCCACATTGGAGAGGTTCAAATTCCCACACTACCTCTAGGAGGTAAATAATTATTATCGTAATTGATATATGTTAAATTAGACTAAGTATGTGAGTTTATTTTATTTGTTATAAATATTTTTTGAAAGTTAGACATTTTTTTTTTTTGAAGAAGTGTTACTGAAGTTGGAATTAGAAATTAAAAAAAATGCTAAAAATAAATTTAAAGCAAACGAAGGATGTCTAAATAGTATACACTCTTATGCTATAAATAAGTATTTGGGATTAAAAAATCAAAAGTTTGATGTGCGTTATATATTATTGGGGCAAGTGAGCCAAATAGAGATTGATTATCGCATTTTATATTTCATAAATTTCATGATTTACAAATTTACATTATACAAGTATTTGCATCTATATTATTTGTTTTTATATTATATTTTGATCATTCTATATTAATCAAACGTATTTAAATTTGTAGTTTATATTGGAGGTCGTCTCTTGATCGTGCATGATTGATTCTTAACTGCAGTTGCATTCATATCTTCTACTTTAATAGAGGTATTTTTCCTGTGAGTGATGGACAATCACTTCTCTTTGGTAATTGGGATTAACCTGTTTTCATTTTTATTTGTTTGTAAAAATTTTTGATTATTTATTGAATGTTGGTGAATGATTAATTCATATGTACTATTTCTAAAATTTGGAAAAGTTTGAGCGTCTCTTTATTCTTGGAAAGTGGTCATAACATTGACGAAACGTTGTCAAAATTTTTAGTGTAGTTTAGCCCTCCAGTCTATAAATCCGCAATCGTCACTAGGATTAGGGAAATTCTTTAAAAGAATTTTGATGTAATTCTGTATTACTTGTCTATTAAAACTACCTTTGTAATATTCCCCATATAAAATAGTGGGTTAAGTTTTTTAGGGTGTGGGAAACGTGCTTGGGCTAGTAGCCTAATTAGGGGTCTAAGTCGTTCTTGTTGGGTTTCCTTGGAATAGTTGTAGTTTGTGGGTCCACTGTAATTCTCTATAGTGAGTTACTGGATTTGTATCTCTTCACACATGAACATATGTTGATTGATCGTACCATATAAATCTTGTGTCTTCTCTTTATGGCTTTTCACATTAGTTTTCTTCACAATCTCGTTTATTTATTTCAGGTCCAACAAATTCGTATGAGAGCCAAGTTACACAAACAGGATTGTTTTGGTGGGCATTGAGAATATTTTTTGTCGTGGAGAATGAGAAGGTACACAAAGCAATTACTACAACTTATGGGTGATATTTGAAAACTAAGTCTTGAAGAATATTATCACCAATATTTGAAAGACTCGATGGGTGACATTGGGATTTTGTTTGGAGGAGAGAACTCTTCAGAATAGAAGTCAAGGTGGAGATTTGTTAGGATTTGATTTATATTCTTAATTCAAGTTGAAGACTATTATATATTTACTTAGATTCCTAATTCATATTGATTAGTTTAGGGAACTTCTTTAAAGGAATTTTTATGTAATCCCACATTACTTGTCTATTAAAACTACCTTAATAATACTCTCTATATAAAGGAGTGGGTTAAATCTTTTAGGGTGTGAGAAATATGGAGGGCTTGGGTCATTTATCTAACTATGGGCTGGTAGCAAATTTGGTGCCTAAGTCGTTCTTGTTGGGTTTCTCCGAAAGTTGTAGCTTCTATTTTGGGCTTTGTGCGTTGAGAGTTTTCTCTATACTATAATTCTCTATAGTGAGTTAGTGGATTTGTTTCTCTTTCGCCCGTGGATATAAGTCGATTGACTGAACTATGCAAATCTTGTGCTTTCATTTTATTGCTTTCGCATTATTTTTTCGCACTATTTCGTTTATTTATTTCAGGTGCAACAAATTGGTATCAGAGTCATGTTATATAAACGACATTGTTCTTGTGGGCATCGAGAGGATTTTTCTCATGGAGAATGAGAAGGTCCACAAAGTAATTACTACAACTTATAGGTAATGTTTGGAAGCTACGAGCTTGATGAATGTTATAAACAATAGTTGAAGACTCGATGGGTGATATCCAATTTTGTTTGGAGAAGGAGAGAAGTCCTCGGTATAGAAGTCGAGATGGAGATTTGTTAGGTTGGACTTATATTCCTAATTCAAGTGAAGATCTATTAGAAATTTCCTTGGATTCCAAATTCATGTTGATTAGGATTAGAGAACTTCTTTAGTGGAGTTTTGATCTAATCCCACATTGTTTCTCAATTAAAACTACCTTTGTAATACTCCGTATATAAAGGACTGTATTAAGCCTTTTAGGGTGCAAAAAATGTGTAGGGGTTAGGCCATTCTTATAGCGATAGGCTATTGGCTCAATTTGGAACCTAGCTAACTGGTTTTTGTTGGGTTTTCTAGAATGGTGTAGTTTGTCTTTTGGGTTTTGTGGGTTAAGAGTTTTCTCTACACAGTAATTATGTATAGTAAGTTAAGTGGATTTGTTTTTCCTTCACCAATGTATATATGTCAATGGACTGAATGACGTAAATCTTGTATCTTCTCTTTATTGCTTTCGTAATTATTTTCCCCCACTATCTCATCTATTTATTTTACATCTCACACTAACTTATTAACGACATAAGGATTCATTTTCCAATCTAACTTACTGGCAAAATATCGAAAAAACAATAGACAACTTAAAATTGCTTGAAAAATGTGAGATAGATTCTCAAGAGAAATACCGAAAGGATATTCAGTCGGCACTTAACTTACCGACGAATATTATCAATAAAATTATTCTCGTCAATAACTCCATTTATAAATGACGAGGTTTTCTACGTTTTTGTCACTAGTAATAGGAAAAATAAAATACGAGCATAATTATGTCAATATTCTGTCAATAATGAAATACCTTAAAGGGACAAATTCATCCCTTCCTTTATTTCAACCAAAATCTAATTTCCCCGCTCCCTCGCCCCAACCCTTTCTCTTCTCGTGCTCACCCCACCAACTTTCTTCCTCTGGCGACTTTCTATGCCCTGTGCCTTTTTACGCCCTCCGCCAAGCTCCAGCTACCATAGTGCCCTCTCTCTCTTTTTTTTTCAAATAAAAAAATTCGCGCTTTCTCTCTCTCTCTCTCTCTCTCTCTCTCTTTCTCTCTCTCTCTCGTATTCCTTGCCACTGCTTCTGGGTTCATCTGCCACAGTTGCTTAGGAAGTCTCCATCGTTGTATCCCAAAAGTAGAAGTAGATCCTAATTACCAGGATAGAGTCTTGGTTTGAACCACATCTCTATCCCCCAATTTTTTTTAAAAGAAAAAAACAAGGGCCCAATCATTAAATTACTTTATTTTTGAGGATTTTATAGTTTCAACGCTCCAATAGAAAACTATGAGAATCTAAACCTCATAAACCAAACATTCAGAGGCAAAAATATTTCCTAATTTGATAGGAAGAACCTCAAGGAAACTAAGGACTCAAAACCCTAACTACATAAACTAGAAGACCTAAGATCATCTTCGAAGATTCTATGCTTTCGCTAAGTGAAATTTTGTATTACTTCCTCGCTTTTGTAAAGACTTATTTGATATATTTTAATACATTTCATTGTAAACTCTTATTTGATATATGATACATGTAATATAAATGTAATGAATATGTGGATTAGCTTTAGATAGTTTGACTTTAGTATTTTTATTAAAAACAAATTGCGGGCTTTATAATGCATGCAAATATTTTTTTAAAACAAATGAAAAAATAGTAGCAGCGATTTCAAACCACTGCAAGTATTTACTTTTTAAAGAGAAATACTATTATGAAGGTTTAAAACCGCCACAAAATAGGGATAAAAACTGCCGCAACTGTTAACAGCAGTGTGCGGGGCAGTTATTGGGAAACCACCGCCAACCATTTAACAACCCTTTGATCTTGAAAACCATTGTAGAACCATTTAGTGGGGTTTGTAAACCGCTGCAAAAACAAAAAATAACCCCCAAAATTTTGCCTAATTTGTTAGTGTCAATTGAATCAAAATATAAGAACCCTACGACTCAATAAATGAAATGAATTAGAAGGATCAATTGAATTCCGTAAATTCATCAACCTAAGGCAATCAATTTTTACATCTAAGAACATTAACCCTTAGTAAGCTAACTAAGCAAAGGTGAAGTACCCTAGAGACAAAGAGAATTATCTCTGAACAATTTCATCAAAATTCATTAATAGTTGTTTAAAAGAGGAGGTATAAGTAGGCATTTATTGAGAAAACCTACTCCTCTTCATAAAGGATAATGAGTATTAAAAATTTCTAACAAGCCTTCCAATAAAATTTAATTACAAATTTGAAAATAAAGAAACCAAGAATTAATAAAAAAAGAAGTAGAATTGATCAAAAATAAGTTGTAGACTTGACTCGGTTGGGTCTGCCTGAGAAGGTGGCAGGGTCAAGCCATTTAAGCTTCAAAACAAGCGATTCTAACTAGGGACCTACTTGGGACGGTAGGGTGGAAGCTTAATGTCGCCGGTAGGCTCTGTTTTAGCCTTCCTTCTGTGATTTTAGATCTCCTCCATTAATGTCAAACTAGTTCTTGGTGTCTGTAGAAATATTACAGAGAACTCCCTAAGCTTTCCAATGAACCTTGAATCTTCTCAATTTGACTCCTAGAGTGAAAGTTATTGCCATTTTACTAGAATGTTTCATCTTTGCAACCAAAGGTAGAATGTCCAGCTTAAGACTAGTTATAGGATATCCAAATAACATATCTATGCGTGGGCTATACCATTCTGGTAACCTGAAGAAGTCTTATACAATCTTCATGAAGATTCCTTGTTTATTTGAACTCATCAAAAGCCCCGAAATGAGTTCTTCCAAAATTGGTCCATAAATTCTAGTTTATCTTCATTTTGACCATTCTTCTAGCTTTAACTCTTGGACTTGAGTCTTCCAAGAATTCATGCATATCTATGGTCACATCATAATCCCAAATTGTTTGTCTATTAAAACTACCTTCATAATACTCCTTGTAAAGGAGAGGGTTAAGCCTTTTAAGGTGTGAGAAACATGTAGGCGTTGGGCCGTTTGTCTAGCTATAGGCTAGTAGCCCAATTTGGAACATAGAAAGTAGTTTTGTTGGGTTTCTCCGAAATAGTGTAGTTTGTGTTTTGGCTTTTGTGGGTTAAAAGTTTCTCTACACTATAATTCTCTAAAGTGAGTTAGTGGATTTATTTCTCCTTTGCCATGGACGTAGCTCAATTGACTTAACGACATAAAGCTTGTGTCTTCTCTTTATTGCTTTCACATTATTTTTTCAAACTATCTCCTTTATTTATTTTATGTCCCACACTAACTTATTGACGATAGAAGGAACTGTATTCATGCCTAACTTACCAACAAAATATAAACGAAATATCGGCAACATAAAATTGCTTAAAAAAATGCAGGATATATTCTCAGGAGAAATACCGATGTAACATTCTGTTGTCACTTAACTTGCCGACGAATTTCATCAATGAAATTGTTGTCGGTAACTCCATTTATAAAAGACGATTCATTACTACGTTTCTGTCACTACTAATAGGCAAAATAAAATGCCAATATAATTATGTCAATTTTCTGTCGCTAGTGAAATACCTTAAAAGGACAAATTCATCCCTTCCCTTATTTTCATCAAAATCTTAGTCCCCCTCCCCCCCCTCCCCCCCACCCCAGCCCTTTCTCTTCCCCAGCTCACCCCAGCACTTCTCTTCCTCTGGCATCCTTCTACGCCCTCCGCAAGCTCCGGCTACTATATGCCCTCCCTCCTCTTTTTTTGTTTCCCAAAACTTCACCTCTCTCTCTCTCTCTTTCTCCACTGCTTCTGGGTTCGTCCGCCACTGATGCTCAAGAAATCTCCGTCGTTGTATCCCAAAAATAGAAGCAGATCTATACCAGGGTAGAGTCTAGGTTTGAACCATATCTCTATTCCCCAAATTAAAAAAAAAACTAGGGCACAATCATTAAATCACTTTTATTTAATTAATTTGTTTCCCTCAATTTAGTAATGAAACAAATAGGGCCTAGTTAATTAAAGCATTTAGCAAGAAAAAAAAAGTTAATTAAAGTATTTTCTTAACGATCATTTTATGCTTTTGTAGTGATTATTAAAAATCACTCCAGATTAATGATTTACTTTGGTGACAAAAGACCAATTATTCTAGGTTACTAAAATGATCATAAAGCCCTTATTATAAATAACAAAATTTCTCATTTTAAATATTTCCAAGTATGACCATTTTGAATTGACCTCTAGAATACTCTATGATAATAGTTTTTGTGCCCTATAGGAGTTAAAATGGAAATGATTCTCTATGTTTGCGCCCATCATTAAGTTTATGAAGTTACGTACTATAACATTCCACAATAATATGTACTATCTTATGACTTCTAGTCCGAAATTCAATTACACTAACTTGCTTCTACTTATCTCAAGGAGAGACCATTAAGCAATCATTTATAGACATATCCCCAAGGCTTTGGATTGTAGGATATCTCGGACAATCTTGAATACCTAAGTTCATCTACCTAACATACATAGTATATCGATCCCATTCATGGAGATATATTCCCATATCATATCAAGGTAGCTAAGTCATTGCTTCGCTACACTGCTAACTCATAAGAATATCATAAGGCACTCATCCATGTTGTAGCTGTGATAATCTTTGTTTCTCTCTTTTATAATAACCTTTGTAAAAATTATATCATGGGGTTCAGTTCTATTTACTCTAAGAAAACTTGCACAGCTAGTCATGAGATATACATTAACCTAAGGTAAGTCATCCATTAAGGAAAGAAATTTGCAATAACATTTTACCTATGATGGCATGCCCAACTGCATCAAAAGGGAAATTAGATTACTTATATATATCTTAAGTAACAAAAGTCTATACCTTATTATTAAGAACGGTTCATCACATGGACTATCTAATATATGTCAACCTTAGGCAAGTAATTGTGCATCCAACTTCAGAAACTTGAACTAAGAAATAGTATTTAATTAATATACTCTAATATTACAAATCAGAGTCTTTCTGAGCATACATCCCAACAAACTCCCACTTGCAAAATAAGGATACTTTATTCCATAATCCCTAACCCCTAAAGCATCAAAGTGCCGCTTGTACCCCTTCTCTACTAAAGGCTTGGTAAACGGATCAACTGTGGATTCTTCTCGGAGGAATTTGCTCTACCATGATCTTCTCTTTCTAGATAAAATCTACGATGGAAATGGTACTTCCTTCCGAAGTGTTTGCCCTTCTTAAGGTTTTTGGATTCCTAACATTCGGTACTATCCCGTTGATTTCATAATATAAGACTACAGGGCTATCCATATTAGGCATGATTCCTAGCTCTACTAGGAACTTCGGGAGCTATACTCATTCTTTAGATGCTTCGGACGCTGCTATCAACTCATGTTTAACAATAGAGTTAGAAATACAAGATTGCTTGACACTTCTCTACAAAATACCCCCTCCTGGCAGAGTCAAGGCATATCCACTAATGTAGTTTCATTCGTATCTATCAGCCTTTTGAGTACACTTCCAATTACTATTCTAACAGCACATGTGGTACTGGAATGATATGGAATAGAATCTCTCTCCTTCTAGAATCATTTCCTACCAACAATGGAACAAAAATCCTCCTTCTATTTCAGCATATGGGAGGAAAGGATAGAATGGGATTATAATTTCTTTTCTTTGTTTGGAAAACTTATTATTTAATGTTAGAATGAATGAAATTATGTACAATATGACCTAAATCCCCTTTCAATATAAAATTTATTTTTCAAACCGCAACACATATTAAAGCTCCAAAAAGTTTAAATATTTTATTGAAGTGTAAATATTAATATACACACACACACACACAAACACACTCATATATATAAGATTGAAAATAGTCATAAAATAACTCTTTTCTATTATTAAAATAAAAAAAAGTACGATACACAGAAATTAAAAAAGTTACGACATTATTACTTTAATCATTCAATTTTCTAATTGTCATCAAGTTATTAAGCGTACCATATGTAATACATGGGTGGTATAATAGTCTAATACACTTTCTATATGATTCCCACCCATCCTAGAAAGCTTTTCCTTAACTTTTCATGGGGAAAGGTTTTTCCAGCTTCATCTTTGAATAGTCATTCCTGAGGAATAGTCTTTCCTACTTTGAGCGTACATACCAAACATCGGAATGGAAACAGAAGTAGGAAGACTCATTGTATTCATGTCCATTCCCATGTACTTAGCACAGTGTAAAACTTGAACCCCATATAGGATATGTATAATGTGTTTGTATGCTATATAAATAAGTATGGACCTAATTACCCATGATTACCCTTGGGAAATCCATTTTAGCATAGTAAGGGCAGTTTTTGAGTAGGGATCGTTGACCTGCTAGGATCATGACTCGCGCTCTCAAGCCTATTGGTCTGAGATGTTCTTGAGCATACGAGTCTAGGGTGTGACATTATATATATTTTATCAGAGCATGGTTATGCCAGTAGGACGTGTGGGAAATAAGTGCTACATTGGCGGGAGCCATCTCTAGAGAATCCTGTGTGGAACTATGTGTTACATCGGTGGTAGCAACCACTAGAATCCCACGCCCCTGATCTGGTCCTTGGTTAAGTGTGATGGGGCACCTATCGAAAACATTAACACCTTAATTAAAGGGGGTGAATGTGAAACCCAATCCCACATGAGATATGTGTAATGTGTTTGTACCCTATAGAAGCATCAAACGCAACCTTAGTTCTTAATCACTATTGTTTCCCAATAAGTGAACAATTTATAGTATCCTGCGCATACCAAGATTTGACAAAGAAAACTTAATCGCTATAACCATAGAAATATGGAAAATTTTTAGAATGTAAGACATGACGTATCTGAACTGAAATCCTCGATATTAATTTAAATATGTCATCCCTTCCATTGTGAAAATTAAATATGTTTCCATATTTCTATGCTTAATGGTCCCGAATGTAATTCTTATTGTTGTGCGAACAAATATCTAGTAATATATTCACATTTTTTTCTCAAAAAAAAAAAAAAAAAACCATCTACATTAAGAGAGTATCTTGGAGTTAAATGGCTACAAATGTAATTTCAAATAAAATTTTCCTAAGTTGCACAAAATTTTCCATGTTTTTCACTAAGATAAACTATTAAATTGGTCCACATAATGATAAACATACATAAATTCTTTCCATAATCTAGGAAATTACATTTGTTTTGTCAATTAAAGATATACATTTGACAGATATGAAATTCTTGCATTTAATTACAACTTGCATCTCCAAATCCTTATATATAGATGTCAACATTCCAAGTTCAAACCACAAAAGTTCTTTTGCTACAAACTCCTTCCTTGTAGCTTACTTCTTTTTGCTACTTTGTGCGAGTTATGTCAAAAGGCAAGGTCAAACTCCTCTTTATAGAGAATGATGCAAAAAGGCGAGCGGCATATAAGAAACGGAAAAAGGGTCTCCTCAATAAGGTAAGTGAACTTACTACACTTTGTGGAATTAATGCTTGTACAATTATTTACAGCAAATTTGATTCTGAACCTGACGTATGGCCGAGCACTTTGGCTGCTCAACAAGTGATATCGCAATTCAAGCGTTTGCCGGAGATGATGAAAGAAAGGAAAATGTTGAACCAAGAAGCGTATTTGAGGGAAAGAATTACGAAGCTAAAAGAACAGTTAAATAAGCAATTGTCAGAAAATCATGAGAAGGACCTTGTGGAATTGATGTTTAAGTGTTTGTTGATTAACAAAAGAGAGCTAGATAAGTTGTCACCTACCGATCTTAATGATCTTGAGGAAAAAATTGAGAAAAAGATGATGGGCATCAATTCAAGGCTTAATAGAGACACAAAGAACAAGTTATTCTGGATATAGATGAAGCACAAAGCAATCCCGCACCACCCTAGTACACTGGTTCAAGGACGAGACCAACCCCAAAAAGAATATCATATGTTTTAAGTTGGAAAAGGATGTGTTTTCTTTAATCTGTGAGCACATGTATGAAGAATAAAAAAAGGAGTGAATTTTTTATGTGAATTGTTTTTTAGTTTGGAATAAAGAAATTTTCATACTACTGAATTTCGTGGATGTTATAACGTGCCAATAGGTGCTCTGCTATAATAGACTGGTTTATCGGTGATATAGTCCGCCATGTTGCTTTAATTATCATTACATTATTAAATTTTGTCTTTGATACAGCCTGATATTTGAAGCAAATTTTGAATAATGAATTTTATATTAGGTTTGTATAATTTATGACTAAATAGTAATCAAGATTTGAAATTATAATTTTAAATTATTTTTCAGAAAGAATTTTTCTTAAATTATGTCAAAAAAGTTTTGGAAACAAATGATTTGTTTTGTCGGTAAAATTTTGCCATGAGGTCATAAAAGGATATTGTTTCTGTCTCCAATGCATCAAATTTATAATGTATGACGATGTTCAAAATGAATCTATATATTCTCCCTGTATTGATAATTCTGCTAGTGTAGAGTCAATCTAACCTAGTCTACATACCTATGTCTTAAAGGGATATGTATTTATTATATCCACTTTATGTGATCGGTCACTTTAAGACAAGACAAAAGAATTAAGAAAATGACTGCGTTGCCTAAATTCAAAATTAAATTAACTAAAAGTTACCTTTTAAGTTATCATTGATAGTTCTAATGAAAGTTTCTAAACAATGTTTAATTCCAATAAGATAGAGTTTTATCTGGAAAAATATCATATAATGCTCTCTTGATTTTGACAAATATTTTGAAATAAAAAAGTATGTATGTCCAACAAGATAGATAATATAAAATGGAGGTAGTATAAGGCAACTAAATAACTGCATGCTTTGAGTTTTTTTAAGGTAGACGCAAGAAAATACAATATCTGTAACCAAACATTTTGGTCGTTAAAACTCCAATTTTTGTCGCTAAGACCCTTTAATGAAAAAAAATACTTGGTTGCTGTGTTATTGCGAAGGCTCTTGGCAACCAAAAATTTTTATTTGGTCGCAAAAAGAGACCCAATAGTGACGAAATTTGTCACCATTGAAATGTTGCTTCGCAAGAAAATATTTTGCCAACAACGCTTTGGTCCACAATGTGTTGTCAAAGCGAAAGAATATTAATGTTTGTTGCTGAACTTATCTTTATTAAATGTGAGTTTTTAATTTTAAAAATCAATTATTTCAGAAGGTTGGGTCTGGTAGCCCGCGAACCATTTGAAACCGAATGTGGGAAATAATTGTAGTTAGAAAATAATTTTACTACCATTAGGTAGGCTTTAGTGCCACTAAAATAATAACTAGTCTTAGTGAGAAAAATGATTTTTCGTCGCTACTGATGCCTTTGGCAAAGAATTCTTTTTTCCAAGGCAAAATTTTAGCACTAATGCTCCATTTTTTTGTAATCCATTGTTCTAATGTTAAATGATTAATGTTCATTCTAAAACCATTGGACCAAAGAAGAAATAAACAACAAAATTGAATTAATTAAATTTTTCCTTGGAGAAGAGTTGTGGTCATAGGTAAAGAATGATGCTACACAATGTTATAGATATTTGCGATTGTCAAACTTGGGAGCGACTCGTGGCGTCTTTGAGATTTATCGAAATTACAATTTTTGTCCTTCTATTTTATATAAATTACAAATACATCCTTATCATTTGTATACTCATAGCTACTTAATTCCTACAACTAAGTTTAGTAAAAAAAATGTATAAGAAATTAATGATTGTGTAGTAAAACGTTTCAATTCGTCTTAAAATCTTATTTCGTGGATTAAATTCGTGTCTAATACAATTAAAATAATAATATCATCCATTACAAAAATTTGATTCACAAAAAATATTTTCGGAAGAATATTATAGTCTTAATATATAGTAGTGATAAAAAAGTAGACACATAAAATGATATAATTTTATGAAGATTTTAAATTTTTTGCCACAAAATCAATATTTTTTTACAATTTTGTTGTATTGAAATAAGTAGTAGGGATAATTAATTAAGAATACATAAACGATAAGGATGTATTCATAACTTATACAAACTAAAGGGATAAATTGTAATTTGGACAAATCTAGAGGGAGAAATGTAATTATGAATTAATTACATGTATGTATTACCTCAAAAATTTAGGAAAATTTAACACTCATGATCATCTAGTATATCATCTAGTTCACTCTATAATACACTTTCTTTAACTTTCCCTATAAGGTTGATCTTTTATAGTTTAGCGCGTATCTTTTATTCTATAGGGTTTAATTAATTAAACTACTATAAAAAGTGTGTATGTGAGAGTGTACTAAAAGATGTATTAAATGATCGAGTCGAAAATTTGGTGGCTAATTTTTTTGGCACTAAGCCTACACAAGCTTAAACTGCAAAGTTATTCCACCAAATTTAAATGTAGAAAGAAGAAGGTGATCCTTTCAGTGTATGAGTTTAAAATATAGAGTCATCTCAAGTCCAAATGATGAAATCAATGCCCCTTCTACACAAGTCTAAACTGCAAAGTTGCTTGAAGTCTGAATGTTGCAAATGAATGCACCTTGACCATGAGTCTAAACGGAAAACTTAATTCACCAAGTTTAAAGCTGGAAAGAAAAAGATGCTCCTTGACTGCACAAGCCTAAACTGCAAACTTACTTCAAATCTAAATGAAAAAGAAGATGTTCCTTGATTGCACTAGCATAAATTGCAAGTTACGCCTGACCCACATGAGTATAAATTGTGTCAAGGCAACCTCCAAAAGTGTTGTATGTGGCTAAACTACTAAAACACTCTAACAAATCAAAGTTGGTAAAAATGGATACTTCTGGCCCATACGATTTAAGACTATGAATGGCTAAAAGATCTCTTTACTCAAACTTTCAACTTTATTTTGACTTGATTCCTAAAGATTTCTTAAGATATGTAGGAAGCTTAGTGAAAAAAAAAATCTAATTTCAGTCACAATTTTGAAACAAATTTGTTTGCTTTGCGCTTTGTTGCTGGTGCTCTTAATATTTAGCTTTTTCTTCAAAGTATGTTCTTCTCCTATCCATTCTTCATATTGTGAAATAATGTCGGAAAGGTCTTGATGAGCTTGTGCCTCAATCATTGTTTTTTCTTCTGAAAGAGAGCTTCTTTGAACCAAAAATTGATACATTCATCGATGATGACTTCTAAGTTGATGTAGTTGCCTCTTTTGATCAAGTGGTTCTATAGAAGATGAACAATGCCTCCATGAAGATGACTGAGTATAGGCAAGCCTCCAATGTCTTTCAAATGTACTAGATGATCCGATCGAAAATTTTTTGGCCAATTTTTTTGTCACGAAAACTGCATGAGCTTAAACTGCAAAGTTATTCCACAAAATTTAAAGTTGGAAGGAAAAAGATAATCCAATAAAAAATTTGATGGCCAATTTTTGTGTCAATAAAACTGCACAAGCTTAAACTGCAAAGTTATTCCACCAAATTTAAAGCTTGAAAGAAAAAGATGATCTTTTCAGTGCATGAGTTTAAAATGCAAAGTCATCTCAAGTCCAAACGTTGAAATGATGCTCCTTCTATACGAGCCTAAACTGCAAAGTTGCTCCAAGTCCGAATGTTGCATATGAATGCACCTTTACTGCACAAGCCTAAACGACAAAGTCATTCCACCAAGTTTAAAGCTAGAAAGAAAAGGGTGCTCCTTGACTTCACGAGCCTAAACTGCAAACTTACTTCAAATCTAAATTACGAAAGAGATGTTCCTTGACTGCACTAGCATAAACTGCAAGTTACTCTTGGCCCACACGAGTACAAATTATGTCAAGGCAACCACCAAAAGTGTAGCCTGTGGCTAAACTGCTAAAACACCCTAACAAATAAAAGTTGATAAAAATGGATACTCCTGGCCCACAAGAGTTAAAACTGTGAATAGCTAAAAGATATCTTTACCCAAACTTTGAACTTCATTTGACTTGATTCTTTAAGATTTTTAAGATACGTAGGAAGCTTAGAGAAAAAAAATCTAAGTTCAGTCAAAATTTTTAAACAAATTTTTTGGTTTGCGCTTTGTTGCTAGAGCTCTTAATATTTAGCTTGGATAACAAAGTCTGTTCTTCTACTGTCCATTCGTTATATTGTGGAATAATGCCGAAAAGTTTTGACGAACTTATGATTCGATCGTTGTTCTTTCTTTTGAGAGAGGCTCCCAATACTTCACAGCTTCCTTGAACGAGAAATTAATCCATGTGTCGTTGATGGCTTCTAAGTTGGTGTAGTTACCCCTTTAATCAAGTGGTCCTATAGAAGATGAACAACGTCACCATGAAGATAACCGAGATTGGCAAGCCTCCCATGTCTTTCAAATGGAGATCTTGCTGGCAATCATTGAAAGCATATTTGTAGAAGTACCCAAACCCTTGCAAGACGCTTTCAAGATGTCAAAGTTGTGGTCATAGGTAAAGAATGATACTACAAAATGTTATAGACTCGAGGAATCTTATGCACACTCTCAATGCTGTAATTTGGAACTTGGTGGGAAACTCAATTCATTAACTCCATTAAACCTCTCCGTTGACTGTTCTTCGATCGAGTGAAGGAAGTTTGTCAAAGCAATTCGGAGAACGATGAGTTGAGTTGAGAAACATCCAAAAGTTGGTATATTCTTCTGTACGTTTCTCACGAATATATATCCGGCACATAAGTATCTGCTCTCGTACCATTTTCTGTACAATAAGTAATAATAAGTAATAATGCATAGCAGTTATGCGTTATCAGTGACGATAACACGCAACCATTTTGTGTTATCATCAACCTCAACCCCGATCATTACCACTTCCTCACCAAGTCAGTAAACTAGCTTAGCGTTCGGATTAAGTTCGTTATTAGGATAACGCACAATGAGTGTGCATTATCTAATTTTATAACACACAATAGTTGTGCGTTATGGCCCCTTTGGGAATAAAAAAAAAAAAAGTTATCTACTTTAGTAGCTATATTCTAAAAAAGGACTAGTACTAAAAATAAATAAAAAAAACCGCTAATTTCTCATTAACTAAAAGTGCTTGTGGCCTGTTGCTGTGCAAAATGATGGCCTAAGAAGAAGATGAACTGCTGATTTAAAAACTTTCTCAAGTTGGAAATGGTGTTTCAGGTTAAGCAGAAATTAAAGTATCGAAATAGTAGAGAAATCAATTTTAATTATCAAGCTACGTCCAAGTAATTCCTTAATTTTTTTTTTTTTAAAAAAAGAGCGTTGTTCAAGTAAACTTGCTATAATAGGCGAAGCCATACATGAATCACTAGATGGGCCAAAATTCATATAAAAACTTTATTGAGAATATTGTACGAGATTTCGGGGGATTTTCTCCATTTTACACCATGTTGTATTAGGAAATTAATATAGTTGCTTATCTTAGAATTGCCGTCATCAACTTGGAATATGCCAAGATGATTCTAATTAGATTGTAATTAGATTAGGAAGTTTCCTACTTTAGTTAGGCCAAAAAGTGTATTCATCATTGTGAATTTTTTTAATACAAAGTTGTTTTTCTTTTTTCATGGCATAAGAATCTATTTTTTCTCACAATAAATAGAGACAAAGAGAAAGAAAAAATGAGTGTTATTTACGATATGCAGCAAGAGAGTCCAGTATGGAAAAGTACGGTGAAGAAGGATGCATATTATGTAGTATCCTTAAATGGATCAGGACAGATTATCACTCAGGTCCAATTGAAAGAAGGAGTTCCAGGGCAATTACACAATTATATTGAATGGGCAAAAGTTGTGAGATTAACCCTCCGTTCAAAGAAAAAACTAGGATTCATCGATGAAACAATTTCATTACCTGAGAATAATCCAGATATGGCATAGGAATGGTGGGAAATTAACAAATTAGTTAACTGTTGGATTCCCAACATAACTAAACTAATCTTATGATCGTCTATGAATTCTTCTGAGCGCGCAGACGAGTTGCGGCTAGATCTCAAACAATATTTTTTTGTGGGTTGTGGTCAATAGAACTATGAAATGAAGGCCATGCTGGCAAACCATAAACAAGGAGGAGATTTTATAAACGCATATTACAATCGTTTGCATAAAATATGGGATGAGTTACAGAATTACATGCAATTGCTAGTATGCGATGCTACTGCTCACATTATCAAAGAAAGGGTGGAGAAGCAAGTTTACCAATTGTTTTTGGGGCCCAATGACCCATGTATGGTACTGTTGTCGTATTTCTTTTTCAAGTTGCTCCATTTGTTTTTTCACTTCTTCCTCGTAGTGTCGCTGAGAAACAATTCTTTGCATTTTATATAATTATAGAAACAAAGTATAATAAATAAGTTTAATAGCAAAAGAATATGTAATCAAATCCAATTGAAACCATGCAATTATACATGAAATATATTTTTTATACAACAAAAATTCAGCTATCATTGTTCAAGAGAAGAAAAATTTTTTTAAAAAAATAAGAGTTTTTGCAAATCAAATGTCTTTCCCATTCTTTGACTTTAAAGAACAAGTTTACAGCCCAACAATAAAAGAACTCTTATGATCACTTTGTTTCATTATGGTAGGTGAGGTGGCAAATATTTGATATCTACTATTACATCTTACTCCAACTGGATTTAAACAAGATATTTAATCTTTTCTGTAGTAGTTAATTTCTTTAAGAAATAAAATATTTGTTGTACAAAAGGAGAGTCCATAGATGCATAGCTTCTTCATGTCATAGTAAATAAGAATGAGATGCAAACGAGTCTCCGGAATAATTCTTCATGAAACAGTGAATCCAATTCTAATATTGTTATTCTATTGAAAGAAAATAAGTATAAAGTATATAACCAGCACAAAATATTTTAGCCAATCAAGAAATCATATTCTATTGTTCCGAAAAAGTGTGTAGAACATAAATATGGGTTGGATGATTTCATAAATTAATATATTTTGTCAAGTAAGTTGATAACCACGATCAACATGTACAAAGATTATTCAAGATATGCAAACCTGATCGACATCATACAACTCTCTAGCTTGAAAGTAGAGAAAATAAATTAAGAAAATGGTACACTACATTAGATATGACGATATGTTTGTTATAAGTGGATAGTTGAAATCAATCATTGATATCTCAAAGAGCAATCCAGCTATAAAACAAAATAACACAAATTCTAATTCCATTAGATGAACCAGCACTAAATTTAGAAAACCAACATCATTCTTAGTTTCTAGTATATACGAACTATTATGGTTAACATGTCATAATTTATAAATAAACGGAATTAAGTACAACAAAATTCCTAACTCAATTAAATGGACAATACAAATTAAGGTACTTTCACAGTAAATCTTTAGAGGCGGTGAATAAGGTTTTTGGCTAATAAAATACTTTTTTAAGCAATTTTAAAACATCCAAACCCACGATTTTGTTTGAAGAAGAATTTAATAAAATTCCTAAAAAAATAAAATCACTTTCAAGATCAAGGATTACATAATAACCATAAAAAGGAAATATATGTCACAAAGAGAAGAGACAGGATATTTATAGTGGTTCACTCTCTCAAACAGCTATATCCACTACCTCGAGACTAAACTCAAGGATTTCACAAATTGACTATTTTTAAAGTAGTTTACACAATACACAATGAGGATCACCCTTCAAGGGTTTTACACCAAAACATCAAAGATAGCAGAACAAAACAATAAACTAATGTCAAAGGATCACCCAAAGAGTTTTCCTCAAACATTTTATCACAATAGAAAAGATATGAGTACGGAACGATGTTACCAAATGAGCTTGAGAAGAGAAAGATACACAAAATTGAATGCTTCTACAAGCTCCTCGTTTCTCCTTCTTTGATAGATAATCAATAATGAAACTCCAAGAAGATTTTTCCTTTTTGTTTTTGTTAGATAAAGATGTTTTGAAGAATGTACTTTAAAGCTCTTTAAATGTTCTTAAATGACCTCAAATTTGTTTTCAACTTCTTCGCATTTACTGCTGATAAAAAATCTCTATTTATAAGTGAAGGAAAAAACTAGTCGTTATTGTCTGTAACGGTTAAATTTTTAACAGTAAAAATAGAAAATTGGACGACCGGTTTCTAAAAATGAACGTCCGATTTCCTTGTAAAAGGAAAATCTGATGAGCCCTTTTTTAAAATAGGAAGACCAATTTTTGTTTTGACAGAAAAAATCGGATGACGCTTTTTAAAAATGGACGAACAATTTTTCTTTCGCTTGAAAAATCAGATGATTAATTTTAAAATAGGACGACCAATTTTTCTTTTCCTTTAGAGAAATCAGATGACCCTTTTAGAAGATATGACAACCAGTTTTCCTTAAACAAAAAGAACTTTCCTTCACATTTCAAAAACATGTATTCTTGATACTCTTTAAGATAAATAAACATATAAGAGCATCACAAATCCATCACGAATACTTAGGTTTTTCAAGTATAATTTCTATAAAAAATATTTCATCCAAGGAGCTTCCATACTTGATCAAAAATCAAAGATAAAAGTTAGGGAGTTTTACGAAATACCTTGGCATATCCCTAACTAAACTTTGTCTTCAAGGCATCCATCTTGATCACTTTATCTTCATTGACTTGTTGGCTTGTGTGATCTTTTGCTTCTATGTGGAATAGCCTTGAGTCTTCTCTTGTACAACTTTTGTTCTTTTATATAAAAGTATATCTACTTATCACAAAGCATAAGTTAATCAGAATCAAAATATTATAAAAGTGCCCTTAGGGCTTACAATCTCCCCCTTTTTGATTATGACAAAAAAAGATGCAAGATAGTGTTTATTTTGAACAAAAGAACAAGTTTTAGCCAAGAGAATGCTTCGAACACTTCATAAGATCAACATTTAGAGCCAAGCATAAAAATGAGTGAGATAGAACTCCTCCTTTTATTTTTAAAGCTTGCTAAGGTTTAAAAGAAGTATAAGAAGTTAAAGCTCCCTCCTAGAAACATACTTCATAACAAATATGACATCAAAAAAAAATATCAAGGCAACTCCAAGCCATATAACCAATAAGATAGGAAGCATAAAGCCTTTTACAATTCAAAAACTCAAGTTATCACAACATATGCATCACAAGGCAACACCAAATCATTATCAACCATCTTAACCATATAAAGCATCATTATTCTTATAAAGCGACATGAAACCATAGATCATCAAACCTTTTAAAGCATATCATACTCATTAATAACATCAATAACTTTGCATCTTCTATTTTCTCCCCCTTCTGTTATAAATCAAGAAATATAAGGATTAGAGGGGATCATTGAAATTAACATCAAGAGAACTCTCATCAATAAGATTTCATCATGGAGTTCCAAAACTAAGTAAGAAGAGATATAAGCAAGAGTAGTTCATAAGAACCAATGTAGTTTAAAGAAAAACTCCATAAACACCAAAGTCAAAAAACACCAAGAAAATGTAGTTCAAAACAAAAGGAGTTCAAAGTTTGAAACTAAACAAGAGAAATAAACGCCAAAGTACTAGTATGTTACCCCATTTTTCTCTTTCACTGACCTTCACCTCTATCTCTTGTTTCCAATCTCATCACCCTTTCTTGGATGTCTGATATCTTGCCCTCTAAAGCGTCAAATCGACTGTTCATTGATGCTTGTAAGGGAGATATCATGTCCATGCTTTGAGTCATGCCCCCTGATGATGAACCTTCCTCCATTCTTTCTTGTCTGTTCTTTCGCCTTATTTCCCTTCTATGAGTCTCTTTCTCCTGTTTTTCTTCACTTTCATCTTCCTCCACATTTATTTCTTTTTGTTCCTCATCTCCTTCATCATCTTTATTGTCTTCATCATGTTCATCTTGTCCACCTCTAACTAACATCCCTTCCTCATTTCTTCCGAATCCCATGCTCTTGAATGTATGCTTGTTATATATTTTTTCCGGTCCAACAGGATCACTAACTCCAACCAAGTTGAGTACAAAATATTGAAAGATCTTCGTAAGGAAGCAACCATACGGCAAACATTTGGTTCATTATGTTTGTGTGGCTAGCATATGCTCTATGGCCATGAAACTAAAATTCATTCTCCTGTACTCGTGAAGTGCTAGCATGACAAATGAATGCATATCGTGATGGATGATTTATGTCCAACATTGGGAATGATGATGTTTGAGATCATATGATGGAGTAATCTACCATAGACATCATTCTTGTTTACATTTCTATCATCATGCCTTTTGAGTACCTCTCCCTTTGTGAAAATCTCATCAAATCTTCTTTCATCATAAAAGTTAGGGTCATAACACTTCTTATTCTTTATGTAAAATCTTATACCATCTTGAGGAGTTTCTAATATATTGTTAAACAACCTATCATCAAATGCAATGTCCCTTCCACCAACCCTAGAAAGTACACATTGATGGGTTATATTTCCAACTCTTTCAACTCTACCCTTATGTAGATTAGCATAAAAATCATAAATCATCTCAGGGTAAAATAATTCATTGACAGTGTGCAGAGGTACCCAACCAATACTATTGAAGAGATTTGGAATAATTTCCGTACCTTCCATATCATACAAGTCTACTCTGTGACTAGGAGCAATTTTCCTTCTCTTCCTTTTCCATTCTTCAAAATTTGCTAATTCCTGCACAGAGATGAATCTGTTTGGAACCCTAAATCCAGATGGCACCCTTTTTCCTTTACCTACTCTTCCTCTGCTACTTCCTGCATCTTCAACATTCTCATCTCTACCAATGTTTGCATTCTTCACTTTCACTATTTTGGAAAATTTTGAATTTAGGGTTTGAAGGTCTATGAATTTGAAGGTTTCAGATAGAGAGATTAGAGAGAGAAAGAAAGCTGAATAGTTTACTTGAATGAGAGATAAAGTAACTGAAGATTTTTGAGAAGAAAGAGAAAATCAGACTTTGAAAACAGTTGGGCTTTGTTAGAGAGAGAATTTTTGGAGGAGTGAGAGAGAGTTGTAAGAAATGAAATGAAAAATAAGAGATTTCTGGGATTTAAAAAGCTAAACCTGACATTTACATGAAAATCCGTCGACCGATTTCTGAAAGCGGTCGTCCGATTTTCTTAAATACAGGAACTCGAACGTCCGATTTTTTCAGACGTGTCCGATTTGGTCGTCCGAAAGTCTCAGCATTTTTGCGAAGAAAATTTCTGAAACCTTTTTATGAAACCGAACGTCCGGTTTTATAGATGGTCGTCCGATTTTGTAGTCCGATTTTTCTAGGCTAAAAATAAAGATGAGCAAATCTGAAAACTCAAAGAACACACGTTAGTCATGGAATTTACCAATACCAAGTAATTTTTTCAAATAAAAAAAGCGTCCTTCAGAAAGGGGTTTTGTAAAGATGACCGCAATTTGATCTTCTGCGCAAATATAGTTTAACAAAAATATCTTTTTGTTACATGATCTCTTATAAAATGATGTTTTATTTCAATGTGTTTAGTTTTAGAATGTAGCACAGAGTTTACAGAAAGATTAATTGCGCTAGTATTATTAGACAAAATAGGTATGTTCTTGAAAACAAAACCAAAATCAAGTAAAGTGTGCTTCATCCAAAGTACCTGAGTACAACAAAAGCCAGCTGCGATATATTCCACTTCGGCGGTCGATAAGGATACGCATGATTGTTTCTTGCTGCACCAAGATACTAAGCATTCTCCCAACAATTGACAATTTCCACTTGTACTTTTCCTTTCTACCTTACATCCAGCATAACCTGCATCAGTGTAGGCAATAAGATCAAAACAAGATTGTTTAGAGTACCATAAGCCATAATCATAAGATGAAATTAAATATCTCAAAATACGTTTAACAGCTATTAAATGGGATTTTTTTGGGTAAGCTTGGAATCTGGCACATAAGCATACGATAAACATAATATCTGGCCTACTAGCCGTTAAATAAAGTAAACTTCCAATCGTACCTCTATATCTTTTTTCATCTAACTTTTTTCCTCTTTCATCGTTATCAAGTTTCAAAGATGAGCTCATTGGAGTTCTTATGCCTTTTGCCTCGCTCATCCCAAATCTCTAGAGAAGCTCCTTTGTGTACTTCTCTTGATTGATGAAGATGTCTTCTTTGGTTTGCTTGATTTACAATCCAAGAAAGTACGTTAACCCACCATGCTAATTTCAAACTCTTTTTGCATAAGAGAGGCAAATTCTTCACATAAAGAAACATTAGTAGCACCAAAAATAATATCATCAACATAAATTTGGACAAGAAGAAGATCATTGTTACAAGAGGTTTTTGTAAAACGAAGTAGTGTCCACCACACCTCTTCAAAAATTGTTTTAAAGAAGAAAACTACATAATTTTTCACACCAAGCTCTTGGAGGTTTTTTTAAACCACAAAGAGCTTTTGAAAGTTTGTAGACATAGTTTGCAAATTTTTCATGCACAAAACTAGGAGGTTGTTCATTATAAACTTCCTCCTCAATATCACCATTTAGAAATGCTGATCGGGATTTTTATAACAAAGTTTTAACCCAATATTTGCAAGTGCACAAGATCAATGTAATAAGGAAGTATTAGGGTATCGAACCACAGAGAAAGGCTTAACTACTTAAATTACTATCTTCCAAAATTAATTTTATAAAAATAAGAATGAGATTTTATTATCATTCGTAAATTAATTACAACTAATGAATAAAATAAATAAATTGAAACTAACAGGAGATTAACCAAAGAAATTGATTTAGAACCTTGAATCCACCGCTAACCTATATAACAATGATTTAATTTTATTTAGGAGAAAAGATTAAACATTTATGTGGTGATCTAGGCTACAAGTTTCAATTCATTAGAGAAATATATTATATTTAAATGCAGGACATACTCCATCTAACCATTAGCATGACTTATTCATTCCTATGGCATAAATCATCTAAAATTAGCATGAACTATTCAACTCTAAAACCCATAATATACTTGCAAAAATCACATATCTCTCATACTTAAGACTACAAGAATCAAGCATGGATAAAAAAAATCAATTAACCCAAATAATTATTCTAAAGAACAATCACCAAGATTTAATTGCATCAAACCAACAAATTTTCAAAGATTTGTAATCAAATAAATAATATAATAAATCTCCAAAAATAAAATAAATCAAAGTTACATAGCTAGAGTTTTATCAAGATTCTAAAAGGAAAATTAGTTCATGGTTAAAGGGAAAGAAAAAATCAATTTGTAGATCACGGCTTTTTTCTTCCAAATAATTTTTCGTTGTTGCTCCTTAGATATGCTGCTTCAAATTGTGGCCATCTTGCGGCCGCTTTTCTTTTTCTCTCGTTGTAGCTCGGGCAGCTGCTTGAGCAGCTGCCGCTGTCTCCCCCCGCAGCTTTCCTCTCTTTTTCTTGATCTCCTCTCTCACCCTTCTTGTGTGGCTCTTCTATATATAGATAAAAGAGAAGAAACATCCTAAATCTAAAAGTATTCAACTAAAATCCTAATCCTTAAAGGATTCTATTAAAGTTCTAATCCTAATCCTTAAAGGATTCAAATATTGCAGCTTCCCTTTACCAAATTTAATATGAAATCTTTATTTTCCATTCTTTTTTTAGAAATCTGCACAAAGATAAATAAAACAAATTAAATATAATAATTATGACTAATAAATAAATAAAATATTTTCAAGGCTAATAATTAAAACTTAAAGTATTTATTTTTATTAAAAATCAACTCTATTAACTCCTCCACACCTAAGTTTTGCTAGTCCTCAAACAAAAATAAGTAATAAAAAGAAAAACTAACTAGCCACTTTCGTAGGACTCATGATTGCACTTAGCATGTGCAACAAGCCCTTTAAACCCCTAAGTTACCCCTAATGGACGAGTATGGTCTCGTGAGGGTTTGCAGACGACGTACCCACAAAGTCAAATAAAAAAAAAAGGTTTTAGAAAAGATATAGAATAGTCCCAAATTAAGTACCTTTCATCAATATCTCAAACTTATCAAGACAGACACTTTTCCTCTTATTTTTAAACTCAAGTAACAAACAAATATTCAATTATCTTTCATAATTAATGCAAGACTTGTGTAAGGTGTGATCGTGGTCATAAGAGAGTCTAAAATAAATACTAAACAAAATTTACAAATCACACATAGAAGACAAATTTCAACAAGAGTTCATTCCATAGGCTTACTCCTTCTACCTTCTCTCGACTAATCAAGGATTCTCAAATTCAACTCAGATCAGGTAGGACTTTAAAGCTTGTAATGTAAGGTTAGGGTGTTGGTTATCAAACGAAGGTAAGGAATTCAAATTCAAAGAAAAGAGAGCTTGCAAAGAATATGGATACTCTAAAATTTCGACAAACTTTCTAACTTTGTTTTTGCTTTCTTTTTTTCTTTTCAATTAATACATTCACCAACTACCATCTTCTTTTTCTCAAAATTCCATCATTCAAGGCCATTCTTTTTCTTACATTCACAAATTCAGCCCTCTTGAATTTTTTTTTCTTTGCACCTTATGACTTGTAATAATCATGTATCAACTTTTGTTTCTTTTTCTTTTTTTCTCTAGCCCAATATATTTGGTTTTTTTTTTAGCACAACAAGTCATATCTTTTAATTTTTCTTTTTCTTTTTCCCCTTTTGTCAAAATAACTTATTTTCTTTCCATAACACCCAAACAACAACACATCATTGAAACACAAGTTAGAAATTTACATTAAGCTCTCTACGAGATTAAGGGTTAATATTTAAGTGTTTCAAAGGAAGTAATAACATTTAAGGCTCAAAAGGGTACTAAGGTAAAAATCATGAGATTTGGTAAGCTTGTAAGGCACAAACGATTCAAAAAAGGCCTATGACCATCGTCTCTGAGTCAAATCAAGAAAACCTTTCTATTTCGCCTCAAGAGGTACTCAAGCAAGTTCTGGAATGTAGGGAAGATATTCATCATCTTTATGAAACTCAAAAATAATGTAAAGGATTTGTTAAACACTAACAATAACCTGTGTGCTCAAGTGTAAGTCATGCAAAAGTTATAATAGATATAGAACATAAGTCCGTCACTCAAATTAAAAACAAGAAAACAAGTACTTTTCTCAACTTATTCAAGACATTTTTAAAGGAACTCAAAAAGAATCATTCTTTAAGTGAAAATCATATTTTTTGGTTTTTCTCAAAATAATGTAAAAAATAACCAAAATAAATAAAAAAGTTAGCAAAAATTGAAAAAAAAGACAAGAAAAATGAAAATAATAAATTAATTGAGACCATAATAAAGCATCTTCTCCCTACACCTAGACCGTACATTGTCCACAGTGTGATAAAAGAATGTCAGGAGTAGAGAAGAGACAAAGAAAAGAACAATACAACCTGGTAGAAAAGGCAATATTGGTGCATGTTCAGAAGAGTAGTAGGCCATCTCTTTAGCCTCCATGATAATGAAATATTGTCTGATTACCCTGCAAAATGAATATTTGTACCTTTCTACCAATCAAGTGAGATAAAAATAAATAATAAAAAACAGTAAAGACAATTAAGAGAACCGAAAAATTTTTTTTTTCTAGAAAAAAAAGTAAAATTACATAAAACAAATAAAATTAAAATACTAACAAATTTAGGAGACAATAACACAAGCAATTAATTTAACCTCTCCCCGGCAACGGCGCCAAAAACTTGATCGAGATTTTTATAACAAAGTTTTAACCCAATACGTGCAAATGCACAAGATCAATGTAATAAGAAAGTATTAGGGTATCGAATCACAGAGAAAGGCTGAACTACTTAAATTACTATATTCCTACATTAATTTTATAAAAATAAGAATGAGATTTTATTATCATTCCTAAATTAATTAAAACTAATGAATAAAATAAATAGATTGAAACTAACAGGAGATTAACCAAAGAAATTGATTTAGAACCTTGAATCCACCACTAACCTATATAACAATCATTTAATTTTATTTGGGAGAAAAGATTAAGCAGTTATGTGGTGATCTAGGCTACAAGCTTCGATTCACTAGAGAAATATATTATGTTTAGATGCATGACATACTCCATCTAACCATTAGCATGACTTATTCATTCTTATGGCATAAATCATCTAAAATTAGTGTGAACTATTCAATTCTAAAACCCATAATATACTTGCAAAAATCACATATCTCTCATACTTAAGACTACAAGAACTAAGCATGGATAAAAAAAATCAACTAACCCAAATAATTATTCTAACAGTCATAAAGATTTAATTGCATCAAACCAAGCAATTTTCAAAGATATGTAATAACATAAATAATATAATAAATCTCCAAAATAAAATAAACCAAAGTTACATAGCTAGAGTTTTATCAAGATTCTAAAAACAAAATTAGTTCATGGTTAAAGGGAAAGAAAGAACCAATTTGTAGATCATAGCTTTTTTCTTTAAAATAATTTTTCGTTGTTGCTCCTTAGATTTGCTGCATCAAATTGTGGCCATCTTGCGGCTGCTTTTCCTTTTCACTCGTTGCAGCTCGGGCAGCTGCGGAAGTCTCCCCCCGCAGCTATCCTCTCTTTTTCTTGATCTCCTCTCTCACCATTCTTGTGTGGCTCTTCTATATATAGACAAAAGAGAAGCAAAATCCTAAACCTAAAAGGATTCAACTAAAATCCTAATCCTTAAAGGATTCTATTAAAGTTCTAATCCTAATCCTTAAAGGATTCAAATATTGCAACTTCCCTTTACCAAATTTAATACGAAATCTTTATTTTCCATTCTTTTTTTAGAAATCTGCACAAAGAGAAATAAAACAAATCAAATATAATAATTATGAATAATAAATAAATAAAATATTTTCAAGGATAATAATTTAAACTTAAAGTGTCTATTTGTATTAAAAATCGACTCTATCAAATGCACTCTTAACATCCATCTGAAAAAAATTGAATCCTTTAAAGAAAGCAAAAGCTAAAAGCATCCTAATGGATTCAAGTCTAGCAACCGGAGCAAAAGTTTCATCAAAATCTATGCCCACTTCTTGATTAAATCCTTGGGCAACAAGTCTAGCTTTGTTTCTATTAACTTCTCTGGATTCATTTACTTTATTTCTAGAAACCCGTTTTGTGCCCATGGTGGGGTGATTGCGAGGTCTTTGGAGTAAAGTCTAAACTTTATTTCTTTCAAATTGATTTAATTCCTCTTGCATTGCAATAATACAAAACTCATCACACAAGGCATCCTCAATAAATTTAGGCTCCATTTGAGATAATAGGCAAAGTTATCAATAAAGTATCTTCTTGTTCTTATCCCTTCTAATACATCACCAATGATTCATCCTTGGAATGTCCCTTTGAATATATCACATCTAGAGGAAGGTTTTGAGCTTATTGATCTTTTCCTCTTTTTTATCAATCTCTTCTTCCTCCTTAGCATGTTCCTTCATTGCTTGACTATGCAATGGTAGGTAGCTCAAAGAGTTATCTATGTCATCATCATCTTTCTTTTCAAAAATGTTAGTTTCATCAAAGTTTACATGAATAGACTCTTCAACACACAAAGTTCTTTCGTTGTAAATTTTATAGGCTTTTTTGTTTGAAGAGTAGCCAAGAAAAATTCCCTCATCGGATTTTCTATCAAACTTCCAAAGGTTGTCCTTAGTGTTTAAAATAAAGCATTTATATCCAAAAACTTTGAAATATCCAATTGAGGGGGTTTTGTTAAAAATGAGTTCAAAAGAAGTTTTCTTTAAAAATGTCTACAGAGAACTCGATTCATAATGTAGCAAGCGGTGTTAACGGCCTCGGCCCAAAAATATTTAGGTAGAGAGTTTTCATAGAGCATTGATCTTGCCATTTCTTGTAAAGTACGCTTTTTTCCTTTCTACAACGCCATTTTGTTGTGGGGTTTTAGCGGCCAAAAAATTGTGTATTATGCCAAAATCATCACATAGTTTTGTAAAATCTTGGTTGTTAAATTTTCTCCCATTAACGCTTCTCATAGAGATCAATTTACAATCAAGGGAGGTTTGAATATTTTGAAAAGTTTTACAAATTCTTGAAATGCCTCATCCTTTTGGCCAAAAAATAAAGTCCAAGTAAATCTTGCAAAATCATCTACTATGATAAAAGCATACCTGTTACCACAAAAAATAGTGGTCCTCATTGGTCCAAATAAATCCATGTGAATGAGTTCTAAAGGTTTTGAAGTAGAAATCATTTTCTTTGGTTTAAAAGAGGTCTTAATTTGTTTTCTGAATTGGCAAGCATCACAAAGTTTAGTTCTCACAAAACAAGTTCTTTTAAAGAAAGTTGGGTAAGTAAATCTATGCTAACATGGCCAAGCCTTCTATGCCACAAAAATGCGTCATCATCATGAACCGAGAGACACTTTAAATTTTGAGTAATAAGACCTTCAAGATGAAAAACATAAACATTTCCAACTGTTTTTGTAACAAAAATAGTTTTATTTTCATGCTTATCAATGATAGATGAACAGTCACTTTCAAAAACACCTGTGTACCCATTATCACATAATTGACTAATACTAAGCAAATTAAACTTCAAACCATCATTTAAAAGAACATCCTTAATAAAAGAAGAGGAGCCATTACCAATTTTACCTATACCAATTATCTTTCCTTTCTTCTTATCACCAAAGGTAACGAAGCCACTTTCGGTCTCCTTAAGCTCACAAATAAGAGATACGTTGCCGGTCATGTGCCTTGAGTAACCACTATCCAAATACCATTTAGTTGAGCTTGATTTGTGTACCTACAAAAGAAGAAGTAGAAATGACTTTTGGTACCCATATCTATTTGGATCCATGAATGTTAGTTGAATTTTCTTTTATTTTCCAAACGGTTTTTACTCCCCTTTCAATTTTTCTTTTTATAAAATATTTTGTGACTTTATGACCACTCTTTTCATAATAAGTACAGCAAAGGTGTGAGAGGAATGAGGAAGCTTTTACAAAACGTGCTTGTTTAGTAAAAAACTATTAGAATGATTATATCGAGTACCATTTTTGTCAAAAGGTGATCTTTGAGAATCAAAAATCTTTTCCTTTTTGTAAACTTTTCAATAAGTAGGGTGAGATCACTCACCTTTTTCTTCAAATCATTATTATCTACCATGCATTTCTCAAAAGAAAGAACTTTTTCACAAAGATTTGCATATTCTAAAACGTGTTTTTCAAATTCTAACTTTGAGAAGTCCTTTTCCTTTTTCAAAACTTCTAGAGATTCAAGAAGAGTTTTGTTTTTACAAACAAGTTTTGAATTATTATTTAATAGGTTATCAATCTTATTTTTAAACCCCTTGTTCTTTTTTGAAATCTTTTCAATGAGTATAGAATTAGGATCCTCATCATCATCATCGTCGTCATCATCATCATCAACAACAACAACAAGATTAGATAAATTTGAGGGTAAAGATTGTACCTCGTTTTCTAATGCCATAAAGTACAAATTAGCCTTTTCTTCTCCTTCACTTTCACCTTAGTCTTGATCCCAAGTTCCTATTAGACCCTTGCCTTTCTTCTTTTTCTTCAATGCCTTAAGCTTTGCTTCTAAAGCTCCTTTTTCTTTTTCGATGGCTTTAGGATAATCGGCTACAAGATGGTGGGTACTATTACACTCAAAGCACCTAGCCTTGAAGAGTGAGGAACTTTGACCTCCTTTCTTGAATGGAAGTTCTTTCCTCTTTCGTTGAAGCCTTTCTTGTAGAATCTTGTAAATTTTCTAATTACTAAGGCCATATCTTCATCATCATCAATCTCATCTTCATTGTTTGATGAGCATGTTGATCTTCCTCATTCACTTTGAGAACTACGCCTTTTCTTCCTTTGTCTTCATCTTCTATTTTATTTAATCTTTCAATTTTCATCTCATAGGTGAGGAGAGATCCTATGAGTTCTTCAATAGGAAGTAGTCTCAAATCTTTTGATTCTTCTATGGCAAGTGTTTTTTGTTGCCATACCTTTGGGAGTGCATCTAGAACCGTTTCATTTACTTTTCCTCTTGTATATTCCTTCCCATAAGCCTTTAACCCATTTGTAATATTGGTGAATCTTGTGAATATCTCACTAATTCTTTCATTTTGTTTCATCATGAATAGCTCATAATCTCTCACCAACATAGCCAACTTTGATTCCTTAACTTGATTGGTGCCTTCATAAGTTACTTCAAGCAATTTCCACATTTCATGACCGGAATCGCATCCGCTTACCCTCTTGTATTCATTAGCATCCAAGGCACAACTTAATATGTTTATAGCTTAAAAGTTTAGAGTCATCTTTCTTGAGTCAAACTCGTCAAATTCTTAAACCTTCTTGACTCTTCCACCCTTTTGAGGAACATAAGGTCCTATCTCTACAATGCTCCAAAGATCAAAGTCCTTAGAGCAAATATAAATTTTAATTCTTGACTTTCAAAAGGTGTAATTAGTTCTATTAAAAAGAGGAGGTCTATTTTTAGAAGAACCTTTTACATAGAGTAGATTTGAAATACTAGCCATTATGTAAAAGATCTTTTGCTTCTTTGGATGTTAAGCCTTAAAAAGAAGACCTGCTCTGATACCAATTGAAAAACCTAAGAGGGGAGGTGAATAAGGTTTTTGTTAATAAAACAGTTTTTAAGCAATTTTAGAAAACTCAAACCTACAATTTTGTTTGAAGAAGAATTTAATAACTCTTTTTAATAAAATTTCTAACCAAACAAAATCACTTTCAAGATCAAGGATTATATAATAACCATAAAATGGAAATATAAGTTGCAAAGAGAATAGACAGGATATTTATAGTGGTTCACTCTCTCAAAAAGCTACATCCACTACCTTGAGACTCAACTCAGGGATTTCACAAATTCACTATTTTCATAGTAGTTTACACAATACAAAATGAGGATGACCCTTCAACGTTTTTACACCAAAACCTCAAAGATAACACAACACAACAATATAATAACTATCAAAGGATCACCCAAACGATTTTTCACAAACCTTTGATCACAATAGAAAAGATATGAGTAAGGAACATTGTTACCAAATGAGCTTGAGAAGAGAAAGATACAACACAATTGAATGTTTCTACAAGCTCCTCTTTTCTCCTTCTTCGATGGATGATCAATAATGAAGCTCCATGAAGATTTTTCCTTTTTGTTTCTGTGAGATAAAGATGTTTTAAAAAATGTATTTTAAAGCTCTTTAAATGTTCTTAAATGATCTCAAATTTGTTTTCAACTTCTTTGCATTTACTGATAAAAAATCTTTGTTTATAAGGGAAGGAAAAAAGTAGTCGTTACTGTCTGTAACAGTTAAATTTTTAACAGTAAAAATAAAAAATCGGACAACCGGTTTCTAAAAATGGACATCCGATTTCCTTTTAAAAGGAAAATCGAATGAGCCCTTTTTAAAATAGGAAGATTGATTTTGGTTTTAACAAAAAATATCGGATGACCCTTTCTAATAACAGACCATCGATGTTTCTATAGCTTGAAAAATTGGACGACCAATTTTTCTTTTCCTTTGGAAAAATCGGTTGACCAATTTTAAAATCGGAACCAATTTTAAAATCGGATGACCTTTTTTCAAGAAAGATTTGACAAGCACTTTTCCTTAAACAAAAAGAACTTTCCTTCACATTTCAAGAACATGTATTCTTGATACTCTTTAAAATAAATAAATATATAAGAGCATCAAAAACTCCATCAGAAATACTTAAGTTTTTAAGTATACTTTGTAAAAGGTATTTCATCCAAGGAGCTTCCATACTTGATAAAAAATTAAAGATAAAAGTTAGGAAGTTTTACAAAATACCTTGTCATATCCCTAACTAAACTTTGTCTTTAAGGCATCAATCTTGATCACTTCATCTTCATTGATTCTTGTTGGCTTGAGTGATCTTTTGCTTCTATGTGAAACACCCCTAAGATTTCCCTTGTGCAACTTTTATTCTTCTATATAAAACTATATCTACATATCACAAAGCATAAGTTAATCATAATCAAATATTATGAAAATGCTCTTAAGGCTTACAAAATATATCTTAGTAGTAAAAGTATTCTTCATGAGGGCAGAGCTTTTGAGTTCAGACCACATCCTCTTTCTCCAATGTATAAAAAAAACATAGTAAATTTTCTCTTTTTTATTATTATATTTGAGGCGTTTTTAGAAGAATTGACAAAATGAATCATAAAACTTTTTAATTTGTTTTAATTTAATCCGAAAACTATTTTTTATTTAATTTTAGTCTTAAATTTATTTCTCTTTAAACATATTGATGTTTATTTTAATTTCGGAATGAAATTTGACAATTCTTTTACATGTTCTCCCTGAATAAGTCAGCTGTCTAGTGAAAATTTACAAGCTCTTACCTATCATTCTTGATAAGAAGTAGTAATACATTTATATTTCTGTTCCATTTTCACCATACCTGATGCATTCTTTTGATGAATTTTAGAAGAAAAGGTTAGAATTGATGATTTTTCATTTCATTGATAACACATAGGAGTGGCGCATGTGTATAAATTTGTTAATTCTACCTTAAACTTGCAAGACGTTCAAGAAAAATTCTGTGTCTTTCTTCCATTTGCAGCAGGTAGTATATTTTGTTCTGGATCTGGTTTGGTCATTCTTCAAATTTTAATCTATCTTCATTCTTCACTTTTCTTTCTTAATTATCGATAAGTTAAAAAATAAAAAATGAAAACCTTCTATAAAGAAAAACATAACAAATCTTCAAGAAATTTTTTTCTTAATAGAAATTGATGTTTTATTTTTTTGCAGGCTTTATGGAAGGGGTTCAATAAATGTAAATCGGGAAACTATATGACTAACACGAAAATAATTAATTTCAAACCTTTCAGTTTCTCTCTCTACAACTTTCTCTCTAACCTCTCTCTAAAAAAATACCAACTTCTAACATTCAACCTAATTTGAAAGAAAATATGGATCATTTTGAAGATTATTTGCAAGAAAATGTTATTGTTGAGGTAAGAAAATTGATCAAATTTTTTTCAGTTTCTGAAGCACTTTCGCCCAGACGGGCGAAAAAACCATACAACTTTCGCCCATCTCGGCGAAAATTTTTAAAAATTGTCACGCAAATTGGTGAAACATGTATGGTTTTTTCGCCCATCTGGGCAAAAGTGCTTCAGAAAAACTTTTTTTTGATTTTTTTGGTTTTTTTTGTTTTTTAGGGTTTAGGTTTTATTTTTTTTTTTTAATAGAGTTAGGGTTTTAGGGTTTTTTTAACGGTAATATGATCCAAATATGTTTGAAGAATTTTTAGAACCGGAAGAATATATTGATCATGGACAATTATTCACAACAAACCGAATTTTCAATTTGAAAGTGGAGTGGGTGGACTAGGCAAAAGAAACTGCAATGAAAGCCAACACATACTTGATCATCAATCAGTATTTGAAATCAAGAACATCTAATCGTCGACCGTATGTTACATTGGCTTGCGAGTGTGGAGGTGCACTTAGAAAAAACACGAAACCAAGAGTTGATGATGAAGAAGAAAAAGTTCCAATCAAAAAGTCGGGACCTTACGGGACAAAAAAATGTGAGTGTCCATTTAAATTAAAAGGCATGCATATGGCAACAAGTGAAAATTGGCTTATTTGTACACGACGAGAGGCACAAAAATAAAATAGTTGTTTACAATCATGATCATGCTCACGGTGGAAGACTTATGGATGAGCAGTAGAAACAGACTGAGCAGTTTAGGAAAAGTCACGTGCCGCCACGTAATATCCTAAGATTTTTCCGAGAACAAAATATTAGTTGTGCAGTTAGGTACGTTAGAATTATTTCTAATAGTTTATTAAAATATTTTAGATTTGTTTAACTTTCGTTAATAAAATGAATTGTATGATATATGCAGCGCACAGAAAGTATACAATGTTGTTGCAAAGATTAAGAAGAACAGGATGTAGGGCGAAAATGGTGGAGGAATCATAACGTTTCATCTTTATTTTAAAATTAAGGTACAATATACCACTATTGGAAGTCATAGGGATGACTCCGACCAGTAAGAAGTTCAATGCGGCAATTGCTTTCATGCGCAATGAACAGGCTACGACATACATATGGGTATTTGAACAAATCAAGCACTTATATGTTTCATCGGCTATGTCAATTGGCTGCGAATCAATTCTTAAAGATGGTAATTGCCAATTGTGATTATTAATGATAGGGAAAGTGGACTTATGCCTAGATTGAGAATGTGTTTAGTAAATTATATCATATGTTATATAGATGGCACATCGATCAAAATGTGTTGTAAAATTAACACAAGTGGTTAAAGTTGAAGGGGTCTTAACTCGGTTTGTCAATGGCGTCTGGAACAAATTAATAAACGAAATTGATGAGGTGGAATACCGTAGAAAATTGGATGGGTTGAAGATGAAATGGCAACAAAGGCATGACTTTATACATTACTTGTTTAACACATGGTTGAATCCAATTGCGCATAAATTTTGCAGGGTTTAGATATCTGAAGTGCTGCATTTTGGGGTTGAGACAACGAACCGTGCTGAGAGCGAACATTCAGTATTGGAGCTATAACTCTCAACGTGTCACGGTGATTTAGACACCGTATTTCTAAATATTGACTCTCTCATCGAAGGTTAAATTGCCAAGATAAAAAACTCATTAGAAAAGTATGGCGCGAAGAGTAATCCCATATTGATGAATATAAGTAATATCACCAGTCATTTGGCTTTGAAGAAGATATGGCTTGAGATAAAGAGAGCACGCAAGATAGTTGACGATCCGAAAAATAATTGCGGGCATTATTTAAGGAAGTCATATGGTCTACCCTGTGTATGTGAGCGGTTGCTAGGTACGTACATGCACTTTCGCTCCAGGCAGAAGATATTTATATCTTTTGGAGATGACTAGAAATTAGTGTTGACATCCCAATTGTACATGAGAAAGACATGGATTCCAAGATGCGTGATCTCACCTCCATGTTAGAGAAAATAAGTACGGGTCCAGTATTGAAAGTCAGGGAAATGCGTCGTCTCATCAAAGGTGTTATAAGTCCGGTGTTGCCTGACAATCCTTATGTCCCATTGATAACCCCCTCACCCCCCACTGCAGTCATGAAGGGACGACGGAAGAAGAATTCAACCAAAGGGGATAAGCCTTACTAGGAACACAAGGAAGATCGGAAAGTTAAGCGGTTTAGGGCTCGGATCGGGAAGCGGGTCCGGTTCTTGGTTTGGTTCTAGTGTACATGGAAGAGGTAGACAGCCATATGCGAGTAGGGGTAAGGTAAGAGGACGTAATACTGGACGAAGCAGTTTGTTTTCTGTTGTAAACCCGAACACCCTTCAACTCCTTTCCCTACATCAATGCATTCCCTAGTTTTGTGTATGAGTTCATTCAAAACTGGAAGAATGTGATAGGTGATGGTAATTGTGAATTTAGAGTAGTGGCAAACTTTCTATTCGGGGATGAAAACCAGTAGCCTGAAGTTCGTGGAAGAATGTCTTACGAGCTGATAAAGAAGACCTACTGGGAAGACCGTCCTGCACCTTAGGAGAATTCGTTGGATACTCCTAATCACCTTTATGTCATTGCCAACACGTTCAATTTCTACGTGGTACTAATTCCATATTTAGGGTCGACCACCGTCCTATCTCTTTATTTGAATTCGGATTGTACTGTTAGAAAGCTATACATCGGATTCATTTTGGAACAACAGCATTTCATGCAGGTTATTTGATGTCTGTTGATAATGTATTATTATTTTTTTTAGGTTTACCACTTGCTATTTGTTAAATTGTGAGATTTTTATTTTTTATTTTTTTAAGGCCTAACTTTTTCTTTTATTTTCTCCGGATACAGATGCGAGATGGATGCCTGTTGCCTCCATTGCAAATCCAATGACAAAATCATCGAGATATACGAGTCAGTGGGTAGGCAGAACCTTATTATGAACGGATTGCAGAGTGGGTTAGGAGAGCACGTGCAAAATATCCACCAGAAGATCTTATTCATGTATATATTAATTAGTCATAACCGTTGTATATATAATTTATTGTTTAATATGTTGTAAATCGCATTAAACGAAGCATTTTTTAATATATTATTAGGGTTCTTATTTTTATTATATCTAATATAATCTCGCTGCAAATATAAAAAAGCCTAAAACAGAGGGCAATAAAGATAGGAACCATGAAGAAATAAAAAGAAAACAAGTACATGAACACATCATGAAAAAAAATATATATCCATAATGCAACCCTTAAGAAAATACTACTACGGTCCTGAACGGAAATGCCATATCACCAAGTCGGCAATATTATCATATTTCTCTTCCTTTCCTGTATCATTTCGGTGCACCTCACGTGCACATCACCCTCATCATGAACTCTCTCATCGCCATCCCCCCTGCCCTAATATGTAGGGATCGAACCCTATCAGGCTCCTCGCCTAAACCCCTATCACTCTCCAACCCCATATCTCCAGAATCCCTCCTAGCAAAAGGCTTAGAAGATTAAACATCATAATCAGTGGTTGTATAACCATGTGCTGTACGAAGAATCGGGAGGGACTTTGCTTATAATCTGGTCGAAAGAATCTGCCCCTAATTTCCTCGCTGGACCACTAAACTCATTTAAAGGTCCCTGATTTGAAGATCTATATAGTATATGAGGACGAACAGTAGGAGCATGTAAGTATGGATCATACACTGTAGGTGGGGGATGTGATGGTGGATGTGAAGATCCATATACATCATATGGTTTCGGAGTGTGAGGCAGGTGTGATGGGTGAGGAGGTCGAGATCTAATCGATACAAGTGGTGGTTGGGTAGAAGACCGGCGTGCATCTGTATCGTAATGAAAACCAGGAGCAAAAGTGTTAGGAGTAGACGGCATGTCGGAGGTACTATGTCGCCCCCTCAAACCTCTAGACGAAGCTGTAATAGTGCGACCTTGAACTCGACCTGTCTTGTCCGTGACAGGGCCAAGTTCATCATCTCCTCTACGGCCGCCTGTTTGAACCATCTATTATCTATTCAAACACATTAATACCTATTTATCATGTATTTGCACATTTACTATTTAATTATTTATTCTTATCGGGATCTGTTCTTTCTTTTCTACTATTATTATTCATCAGTAATATTACTTAGTAATAGTTAGTAATTTATATATTATTTCATCTTATAAAACCTTAAACCCAAAAACAGCAGTCCAACAATTCTGTTACCTGAGAATGATCCAGACAAGGCAGTGGAATGGTGGGAGATTAAACCATTAATTAACTCCTGGATTCTCAACACAATTGAAGCAAGCCTACGATTGTCTATGAATTACTCTAAGTGTGCAAACGATTTGTAGGCGGTTCTCAAAGAACATTTCTTTGTGGGTAATGGCCCACGGAAATAATAATTGAAGATTGTGTTGGCAAACTTTAAATAAGGGAGAGATTCCATAAACGCATATTACAATCATCTGCGGAAAATATAGAATGAGTTACACAGTTACATGTAATTGATGGTGTATGATGCTATAGCTCTCATTATCAAAGAAAGAGAGGAGGAGTAATTTTACCAATTTTTTATGGGGCTAAAAGATTTCATGTATGATACTGACTGATCAAGTACTATAACAGAGGAGCCCCTTCCCAAAGTCAAGGCAGTTTTTGCAAGGATTTGAAACGAAGAGTAGCAACGGAATTTAGCTCGAGCAAGAGTGACAGAAGATGCAGGCGGCACCATGATTGGCAGCACCTTTGTTGCCATGAAAATAGTCGCATCTCCTTCCTCGAGAATGTTGTGCAATTATTACTCAAGCATAGCCATGATAAGTCATATTGCTATCAATCGGTAGGCTACCCAAATTGGTGAGGAGAAAGGAGCAAAAGCAGCGGTGGAAAAAATGCTGGTGGTCACGAGCATGGCAGAGGGTGCAATTTGGCCAAGGTAAAGATGGCACAACTCTAGGTGCAGCTGCTGGCAGCGAAAACATCAATAGAGGGGAAGTTAGTAGTTGGGTAAATACAGTAATTGAACGAGACAACAACAACATTTCACCTTCTTCGGCGAATGGAGGTGTTGCTGCAGCGACACAAATTTCTTGTCTTCCGAGGCTGTCCAAAGAGTAGTAGAATTCGCTGCTCAAGATGCTCAACAAACAAGCAGCTTTAGATAAACTATCCAGTAAGACCAATGTTATCTGTATTTTAGATTCGAGATATTTCCATCATATAACCGATAGGAAAGATTTTCTTGAAAATTTGAGACCTGTTTGCCCCTACACTATTGGTCTATGGTTCCGAGGCAGTATCAGTGGAACAAGAAAACATGTGTATATGATCGAATCTTGTGACCCATGATATTTTACTCATTCCAAAATAGAAGTGAAATATGATCTCTATTGGCTAATTGATGAATGATCCGCATTAGTAATCACATTGTCAGATGATTTGTTTTTTATACAAGGCTATATCTCGAGAATGCTAATTCGAGTGGCTGAGAGTAAGAATGGAATTTTTATGTATTGACCGTTAGATTTGTTGTCCTTATTTGATAGTTTTGTGCAACTTTCCGATTCAAGTAGCTTATGGCATGAACGTTTGGTCATCTGTCTAATTTTGTGATCGATAAATTTTTGGGGTAGTCTTCTTTAGGTCATAAATTGAATAAATTATGTTCTATTTATTTACGTGCCAAACAAACTCGTGATGTGTTTCCTTTAAGTTAAAATAATACTGCTGCTATATTTGATTGGATACACTGTGATTTGTGGGGACTTTATAACACTACTTCTATGTGTGACGCACTTCATTTTCTCACAATTGTAAATGATTTTTCAAGAGTAACTTGGATTTATTCAATTGTAGAAAAAAGGGAAGTAGCTATTCTTTTAAGAAATTTTGTTCAAACACAATTTTCAAAACCTATTAAAAGTGGCAGTAGGGATAGCGAGATTGAGTTTGTGGTCTTAAAGATTTCTCTGCTCAAAATGGTATAATGAATCAAACTTCGGTCGCAGGTACCCCACAACAAAATGGATGAGTGGAGCAAAAGCATCACCACATTCTTAATGTGGCCTGTGCTTTGCATTTTCAAGCAAACTTACCAAAACGATTTTTGGGGATATATGGATTGACTGTCGGGTATCTCATAAATAAAACTCCGTCATCTCTTTTGAATGGAAAATCACCTTTTAAATTCTTTTATAGACATGCACCTTCCTACTCTCACATTAAAGTTTTTGGATATCTTACTTTTGCTCATGATCATAGCTTACCGAAGGACAAGTTTAGGACTCGAAGTTGCACTTGTGTTTTCTTGGGATATTCTTATGTGAAAATGAGTGGCGATTGTATGGCATCAAATCTAAAAAATTAATTATTTAGAAAGGTGTCATTTTTTATGAAGAAAAATTTCCATATGTTGCTAGAAATAATGTAATTTCTAGGGAAATAGTCAATTATGCCCACTCTTTTACTGGATAGCTTTTCGGCCCAAGCTTTAGGGGGAGCACTTGGATCAAAATGCACCTTTCGATGCAACCCAGGAACCAAAACGTAGCCCAAGACGTGATGACCCACATGTCGGCTCGGTCTAGCCCAGCGACCTTGACCAGTTGCCAGCCATTCCCTTGGCTGGGCCATCTCTTGTTTCAAGTGCAAATGGATCAAGTGACTAAGAAAATAGGGGCCTCTTGAGTTAAGCCCAAGCCAAGACCCCGAGATTCTGCCCCTTTCCAACAAAGATTCAACGGCTTCCTCCCCCTGTCGGTTCATGGATTGGGACTACCATACCATTAGAAAATTCCATGTCTACTATAGAAGATTTGGATAGTAATATGGTTGGAAATTCAGATGAAAATTTGCATGAGAAATTAGATTTACGCGAAGCTCCAAGGAACGCAAGGTATCAGCAAAGCTTAAGGGTTATGCCTACAATACAGTATGGCACTTTTCTAAAATTTCCCATTCTTCTGCTCTTCTCACTTCTTCGAACACTCGAGGTAAGTTCTTGTATCCTCTTACAAATTATCTAACTTGTGATAAATTCATTGATGATCACAAGAGATTTTTAGCATCTGGCACTACAAAAACAGAACCCACCAGGTACTCTAATATAGTATCTCATCAAAAATAGCGTGAGGCAATGAAACAAAGGTTGAAGCCTATGAAACCAATTGTACTTTGGAGCTGACTCAACTGTTTGCTTGCAAACAAGTGCTTGGCTGCAAGTGAGTCTATAAGATCAAACACTAGGCAGATGGGACTGTTGAACAGTATAAGGTGCGTCTTGTTATTCTCGAAAATACACAGCAGGAAGGAATCAATTTTATAGAGCCTTTGCCCCTGTTGCTAAGATTGCAACTATCCTAGCATTGTTGTCTGTAGCTTCTACCCGGAACTAGCCAGTACATTAGATGGATGTATAAAATGCTTTTCTTCACAGAGATCTGCATGAAGAAGTGTAGATATGGCTGCCCCCGAGATTCCATTCCCAATACCTGTGACAGGGTTGCCAATTGAAGAAGCCTTTGTATGGACTCTACTAAGCCCCCATGTGTTGGTTTTCAAAGCTTACTTGTGCTCTTTGGAAATTCAGTTTTCTGTAATCTTATGTAGATTATTCACTTTTCACTTATCATATGGTTGATATATATTTGTGTGTCCTCATTTATGTTAACGACTTTCTCATTGTTCGTAATTCCCTTCCGGCAATTACGAAGTTTAAAGCATCTTTGAGTACTATATTTCATATAAAGGATTTGGGCACTTTAAAATATTTCCTTTGGATTGAGCTTACCCGCCATGCTGATGGTATTTACTTATGAAAATTATCTCTGAAGTTGGCTTGGTCGGGGCTTAATTGGTGTCTGTTCCCATGGAACTGAATCACAAGTTGGCTAAGTCTACCAGTTCATTCTTGGCAATGCTCGATCAGTGTCGACGTTGGATTGGAAAGTTGATTTGTCTTACTTTGACACGTCTGGAACTTGTCTATACTATTCATACTCTTGGCCCATTTATGCAGTCCCCTCGTGAAGATCATTGGATGTACTTATTCTCCTATTCTCTTAACCATTTACTGTGTTTCAGACTGGGCAAGTTGTCCAATCACATGTCATTCCAGTACTGGTTATTTCGCTTCCTAGGGTCAATCTCCTATCTCTTGGAGATAAAGAAACAGTACACTGTTTCACGGTCTTCTGCCAAGGCAGAATATCGTTCTATAGCTGTTACCTTATGTTAATTGATGTGGCTTCGCCAATTACTTAAGGATCTTTGCATTACCCCATTCATTGACTGATTTCTCTTCATTTTGACAGCTATTTATATAACTGCTAATCCTATTTTCCATGAACAAACGAACGAAACACATCGAGATCGATTATCATTTCGTTCGTGATGCTTTCTAGACAAGCTTTATTGCTCTTTGATACATCCACACTGAATCTCAACCTACTAATATTTTTACTAAAGCACTCCATCCCTCTCATTTCTTTTCTTTACGATGCAAGTTCGACATTCATGATCTTAAGAGGGTGAATTGAGAATATTGTTGGAGATTTTGGGGTATTTTCTCCCTTATACACTTACTTTTTGTATTAGGAAATTACTATAGTTGTTTATCTTGGAATTGTTGTCATCAAATTTGGAATACTTGGAATACGCCAAGATGATTGTAATTAGATTAGGAATTTTCCTAGTTTAGTTAGGCCAAAAAGTGTATTTATCATTGTGAATAATTGTAATACAAAGGGAGAAAGCAACTATTTTTTTCGCTACTGAAAACTTTCAAATTTTGATACATCATCTCACTTCACAAAAATTCATTTATAATTAGTGAAATAATGGTAATATATTTATACAATTCTATCTTCACTTTACAAAAATTCATTTATAATTAGTTAAATAATGGTAATATATTTATAAAATTCTATCTAGGCAAAAAAGGACAAGACATATGCTGCAAAGTGATGAGACAAAGAAACTATGCTAATTTGAAGCTAACTAGTACAATTAATAATATATTATGATGGGGAATAATCAAGAAATATTCACTACTTCTTAGCAACGGAAGTTACCCTTTCCCTGTGTAAGAGTTAGGATTGGACTTACATTTCTAATTCAAGTTAAACATCTATTAGAAATTTTACTTGAATTCTTAATTTTACAGAGATGATCCTAGCTTAGGACTTGGATGGGCTGGAGCTCCTCCGGCGGCCAGTCCGATAAGGTAGTGGCAATGATGGGGAGAACTTTAAACCCCTCTAAAAATTTTCCATTCTTCATATATAATTTGTAGTAATAAGAAGATTTTCTTTTCCTCACCACTTGCTCTTCCTCAGGCGAGAGAGAGGCCCTTCTGCAACTTTCTGTGCTTTGTTTCTAGTGAAGTCGCAGCAGTTCAGAGAAAGAGCCTCTACAAATTGCTTGTTTTTTAAAAAAAAAAAAATGCAAAGAGAAACGATGTCATTTTGTTTTTAGGGGTTAAAAAAAGAATTCAAAATAATTTGAGTTATTTGAATTAGATTAGACCTTAGAGAGAGTATTTGCAGTTGCAATTGCAAAAGCAAATCAATGTACTGCGTTGCCCCTATGCCCGTGCTGTCTTTTTCTTCTGTTCTTTTCCCGACTGCCGCTGTGCTGCCGACGCTCAACCTTGGACCTCTGTGGCTCCGCCTCCATTCTTGTTCAGTTCAAACGAGAGGACAGAAACAGATTAGAATAGTAAGTTTTATTTTTATCTCTTCTCTCTCTCTCTCTCTCTCTCTCTCTCTCTCTCTCTCTCTCTCCATATATATATATATATATTTTTAAGATTGGATAAAATTTTGGAGATTTGATTTTCTATCTCTTATCATCTTATTTTTTTTACTTTTTATTTTTTAATACTGGGATATGGCAAAAACGTTAATTATCATATTAGTTCTTTTTTTTTTTTTTTTTTAATCTTAGTTGATATATGTTAGCTCAGCCTGTAAGTATGTGAATTTATTTTATTTATTATTTTTTATGTTACACATTTTATTTTTTTTAAAGAAGTTTTCACTAAAGTTGAATTTAGAAACTAAAACAATGCTAAAGATAAATTTAAAGCACATAAACGAGGTCCAAATTGTATGCACTATTTTGCTGTAATTTAGTATCTAGGATTAAAAAATCAAAGGTATGATGTGCATTATATGTTATTGAGGCAAGTGAGCCAAATGGAGGTTGATTATAGATTTTTATATTTCATAAATTTCATGATTTACATATTATATTCTTGAATTTTCATTTGTGTTATTTGTTTTTATATTAATATTCTGATCATTCTATACTAAACATATTTATTTTTTATATTAGAGGTCATATCTTGATTGTGCACGATTGGTTTCCTAATGGTAGTCGTATTCATATTTTGAGCGTTGATAGAGGTATTTATACATTGAGTGATGGGCAATCACTCCTTGTGAGTGATGGCACTCATCTTTGGTAATAGGAGATTACCTTGTTTTTTATTTTTATTTGTTTGTAAATATTCTTTGTTATTTAAAGAATGTTGGTGATGATTATTTCTTTGAGCGTTCTTTGTGCTTGGAAAGTGGTCATTACATAGACGAAATGTTCTAAAAATTTTTAGTATAATTTTGCCCTCCAGTCTTTAAATCCTAGTCCGTTACTCGGATTAGTGAGCTTCTTTAAAAGAGTTTTAATGTAATTCCATATTGCTTCTCTAGTAAAACTACCTTTTTAGTACTCCCTATATAAAGGAGTGGGTTAAGATTTTTAGGGTGTGAGAAACATGCAATGGGCTAGTAGCCGAATTAGAGGCCTAAGTCGTTCTTGTTGGATTTCTTTAGAATAGTTGTAGTTTGTGGGTTTAGAGTTTTCTCTACATTGTAATTCTTTATAGTGAGTTATTGGATTTGTTTCTCATTCGCCGGACGTACGCCGATTCATCGTACAACGTAAATCTTGTGTTGTCTCCTTATTACTTTCACATTATTTTTCTACACAATCTCATTAATTTGTTTCAGGTCCAACAAATTGGTATCATAGTAAGGTTACAAAAATGAGATTGTTCTTTGGAAATTAAGAATATTTTTCGTCATGGAGAATGAGAAGGTGCACAAAGTAATTATTACAACTTATGGGTGATATTTGCAAACTTCATTCTTGGAGAATGTTATCACCAACACTTGAAGACTCTATGGGTTACATCAGGATTGTATTTGGAGAAGGAGAGAGGTCTTTGGAATAGAAGTTAATGTGGAGATTTGTTAGGATTTCACTTATACTCATAATTCAAGTTATTGATCTTTTATTGATTTACTTAGATCCCTAATTCATGTAGATTAGGATTAGGGAACATTCTAAAAAGTAGTTTTTGAAGTAATCCCAACTTTATAATACTCCCCATATAAAGGAGTAGGTTAAATCTTTTAGGGTGTCAGAAACGTGTAGAGCATGGGCCATTTGTCTAGATATGGTCTAATAGCCAATTAGGAGCATAAGTCATTGTTGTTGAGTTTCCCCAAAATAGTTGTAGCTTGTGTTTTGGGCTTTCTTGGTTGAGAGTTTTTTCTACACTGTAATTCTCTATAGTGAGTTAGTAGATTTGTTTCTTTTTTACTCCTGTACATACGTCGATTGACTGAAGCACATAAATCTTGTACCTTCTCTTTATTGCTTTCACATTATTTTTCCGCACTATCTAGTTTATTTATTTCGGTGCCACAAATCGGTATCAGAGCCAAGTTACATAAACGAGATTGTTCTTGTGGGCATTAAGAGGATTCTTGTTGTAGAGAATGATAAGGAACATAAAACAATTACTACAACTTATACGTTATAGATGGAAGCTACAAGCATGAAGAATGTTATAACCAATAGTTAAAGACTCGATGGGTGACATCGGATTTTGTTTGGAGAATGAGAGAAGTCTTCGGTATAGAAGTGCATATGGAGCTTTGTTAAGATTTGACCTATATTCTCAATTCAAGTTGAAGATCTATTAGAGATTTCTTTGGATTACTAATCCGTATTGATTAGGGTTAGAGAACTTCTTTAAAGTAGTTTTGATGTAATCTGATGTGAATCTTCAATTGCAAGTAGATTTTATTCATCACCTTCCAAGATCACATCTAAGATGAAGAACCTCTATTAAGGATTTTGTAACTTTAATACTCCAATGGAAAACGTATGAGGATCTAAGCCTCATAAACCCAACGTTGAGTGGCAAAACTCTTTCCTAACTTGATAGGAAGAACCTTGAGAAAACTGAGGCGTCAAAACCCTTACTACACAAACTAGAAGACCGAAGATCAATTGAATCAAAATACAAGAACTCCAAGACTCAATCAATAAACGGAATTAGAATGATCAATCAAATTCCGTAGATTCATCAACCTAATGAAATAAATTGTTCACAACTAAGGACATTAGCCCTTACCAAGCTAACTAAGTGAGGGTGAAGAACCTTAGAGACAAAGAGAATTCTCTCTCAACAATTTCAGCAGAATTCATCAATAGTTGTTTATAAGAGGAGGCATAAGTAGGTATTTATAGAGAAAACCTAATGAGTATTAAAAATACCTAATTAACCTTCTAATAAAAGTTAATTGCAAATTTGGAAACAAGGAAACCAAGAATTAATCCAAAAATAATTATAATTGACCAAAAAAAAATAGGTTGTCCCAACTGGTTCCAGCCCTTTAATCTTTAAAATTGTCCACTCTAACCAGAGACCTACCAGGGACGGTAAGGTGGGAACCTACCATCACCGATAAGCTCTGTTTTACCTTTCTACCGCAATTTTACATCTCCTCGGTTATCAGCTTCGTTTGACCTTCAAAATATTCAAATTGGTTCTTGGTGTCTTCAAGAAACTTGTAGATAATTTTCTAAAATTTCTAATGAATCTTTAATCTCCTCAATTGGACTCCTTTGGTGCAAGTTATGGTCATTTTATAGGAATATGTCATCTTTTCAATCAAAGGTAGAATGTCCAGTATAAGACTAGTCATAGGATATCCAAATACATACATCTATGCATGAGCTATACCATTTTGGAAACCATATGAAGTCTTCTAAAATTTTCATGAAGATTACTTGTTCATTTAATGTCATCAAAAGCCCCAGAATAGAGTTTTTCCAGAACTGGTCCAGAAATTCCAGTTTACCTCCATTTTTACTTTTCTTCTAGCTTTAAATCTTGGACTTGAATCTTCCAATAATTCATGCATATCCGTGGCCGTATCATACCCCCTCTCTTAAAAAAAGAATTCTTCCTCGAATTCACACCTTCATTTAATAACAAAAGGCGGGCAATAATTAGAAACGTAATTTTCAAATGAACCATGCTATGATCACTATTGCTAAAGCACTCAAGAACTAGACAAATATGTCTAATGGTCATGTAAATAACAAGAAGAGAAAGATGTCTATAACTTCTTTGGAAGGTCTATGACATTCAAATGTTGTATGATCAAAGAAGTTCAAAGAGAGATAGCTCAAATAAGGGCTATGCAAGAAATGCTCAAATAATACAAGACTTCTTCTAGTGAAAGTATAGAAATTTTGTAAATCAAATATAGTAACAACATTTCCGGCAAAATACTCAAAGGATCAATAAAATTGGAGACTCAAGTTTTCTAAATCTTTCAAAATGAAGAACATAAAGTGTTGTAGAAGTTCAAGTTTCTACATAAGAAGTGTTCCTTCAAAAGTTTTAGAAAAGGAATTTAAATTGAAGCTTTCTAGGAACAACTTATTTGGCTTATCTTCAAAGAAGGAAGTACAACTAACATCCCTAAAAAGTGAAGGAAAGTAGAAGCTTTCAACATTTCTAAACTCCAAAAGTAAGTCAAGAAGTTCATGAATTTGAAATATCTCCTCTTTCAAAAGGTGATGAAATGTAGAGCTCATGGTGTGTAATGATTTAAAATATTGAATCAAGAAGTCGTAAGGATTTTCAATGCTTCAAACAAAAGGTGTTTTCTCTAGATTTCTAATAAGGAAATTTTAAACACAAGTGTTAAGAAACAACTTTCTTTTCAATTATTCAAAGCAAAGTTCAAAATCAACATCCTTGAAGGGTAAATGATATTGAGAGCTCTCATTCTTTTCAAGATAGACATGAAAACCACACATTTGAAATCCCTTCTTTTGAAAAGGGTAATGATAATTCAAATAAACACAAAAATAATTATAATGAAAGAATAGCCTCGATAAGTCTCAAATTTCATCATTTCACAATTGAGGTGAGGAAATATAGACATAAAATCCCAAGATCTTCAAATCTCCTCTTCAAAAGCCATTTTATCAAAGAACTTTTCGAAATGGTAGATGGTTAAATAATGCAACTTCAAATTCATGTTTCAAAATTAATGCACAAGAGTTCTTTTGGAAGCTAGCACATAAAATGAACAACTTAGAAAACCAATCCTTGAAAGGTTTGTGGTAATAAAGATGCTCAACAACAAAATATTTGCAAAGTTATTCAAAGGCCTTCTTTCTCAAATTAGATTTTTCAAACACAAAAAGATTAACTTTAAAAAAGTCAAGATTAGCTCCCATTCAATTTTCAAAATCTTTCAAATGAGAATTCCTTGAAATGCAAATGATAAAATTGGAAACCAAATGTGTTTTCATATAAAGTGTTCAAGGAGTTAATGACATTTGAAAGATTTTGTTCATTGCAAGAAAATCCAACTTGACCACTCACAAAGGACATAAGTTGATTTAAGAAAACAAAATCATTATGATACTCCATAAAAGTATCAAGGAAAGAGGAAACATAACCAACATCCTCAACAAACTTTCCAAAACACTTATCATGTAGAATATTAAACAAAGCACCATCTAATCCAAAACCAACAACTACAGACTCAATCGAAGCGTTATTCATTACTACAAAATCACAGCAAAAAGGATGAAACATAAAACCACTATGCAATAATGAATCCCCAAGAAAAGCATAGGAGGAAAGGCATTTAGACATGTAAGGTACAACAAGAAAGAAACCACCACCGAAAGAGATAACACAAAAGGCTTCAAGTATGCTCACATGAGAAAGATAAGAGACTCTAAAAACAATTCTAATTCCACAAGAGAAACTTTATAGCACATGAGAGAAGGGTTAAAAGAAAGACTTATTGGTAAACCTTTAAGAAAATTGCCAAGCTCTTTCTCCATGTTCCTTCCTTTGTCTTCAATTCCTAGCACATAAGAAACATATTTAGCAATATTAAGATGGCATTCATGAACTCTAGAATTGCACAATAATTGGAAATAGGTTCTATGAATTTTTTCTTTCCTAGTAAAGTTTCAAGAGAGTTGAGAAAATAAAATTGATATTCATTTTCAATAAAAATAAGTGAGAACAACTTTATTTCCTTAAAATAAATCTCAAAGGTCAAGTAGGAATTAGAGGGAAAGAAGTTTATGGTCTTGATGGATTTAGGCAAGCTTTCCATCTTCATCCTTGCTTGGATTTTCCAAATTCTACACATAAGAATTCACTAGCAAAGAAATAGTTAGTTTTATTAACATAGAAATTCACTTCCTCACTCTTTTTAAGTACAACTAATCTATTTCTTTCTTTGCTCTTCCTTTTCTTTCTCTTGTTTTTCAATGAAGCACTCATTTTCTTTTACTCTCTCATTTTTCTCAAGCTCACTTTCTTTCTCTTTTGAGTGTCTAAAATGCACTCTCTTTTGAAATGATAGGATAGACTCAAAGATACATGATCTTTCTCCTATACTCTCTTTTTCTTCCACTCTTTATTTTTCTTTTATTTCAATGATCTTCTCATTCATGATACAACAAGGTTCCTCTTTGGATGCATCCTCAACATGGATTTTAAAAGTCTCTTCAATTTTGGCTTGTGAAAGCTCTTTGTTCTTTGGAATCTCTTCAATTATTAATGATTCCATGAATTTAACCTTTGGTTGAACTTGTTTTTGTTTCTCATGGTTTCCAACTCCAAATCTAATCCTCAAAGATTGATTCATTAAACTCTAAGTCTTGATTGGTTGAGCTCCCATCCTCCTTCTATTTTCACATTTACTGTCCGACCAAACATTGACCTCATAAGAAAGAGATCTTAACAACAATTGGAACTTTTCCCCTTCTCTTACACAATAAGAATAGAACAATGATTCCACTTTTTGCTCCCATGCTGATAGAGTTGATTTTTTTAATACAAATAAACACCTTAAGTTTTAATTATTAGCCTTTGAAAATATTTTATTTATTTATTAATTACAATTAGTATATTTTGTTTGTTTTATTTATCTTTGTGTAGATTTCTAAAAGGGAATGGAAAATAAAGATTTCATATTAAATTGGATAAATGGAAGAAAGAGTGCGAATGGTCATTGCGGAAGAAAAGATAAAAAAATAATAATAAAGCATATTACCTGCTGCAATAGTTGAAGCCTTTAAGAATTAGAAATTTAGTTGAATCCTTCAAGGATTAGAAATTCAGTTGAATCCTTGAAGGATTAGAAATTTGTTTTTCTTTTGTCTATTTATAGAAGAGCCACACAAAAGGACTTTTACTTTTGCTTTTGGCTTTCTTCGAAGGGAATAACAAAGGCAAACAAATTAAAGGAGAGAAGAAGCTGTGATCTACTCCAAGAATTTGGTTCTTTTTTCCCTTTAATTATGAACTAAATTTTCTTTTTTAGAATCTTGATGAAACCCTAGCCATGTAATTTTGGTTCATTTTATTTTGGAAGATTTATTATGTTATATATGTTGGGATTTTTTTTGGTTTGATGCAATTAATTCTTTGTGATTGTTCTTGCAGAATAATTATTTGAGTTAATTGATACTTTTATCCGTGCTTAGTTCTTGTACTCTTGAATATGAGAGATATGTGATTTTTTCAAGTATATTGTGGATTTTACAATTGAATATTTCATGCTAATTTTAGATGATTTTTGTCATAGAATTGAATAGGTCATGCTAATAGTTAGATGGGTTATGTCATGCATTTAAGCACTATATTTCTTTAGTGAATCGAAGCATGTAGCCTAGATCACAACGTAAAGATCTGATATTTGCTCCTAAATAAAATTAAATCATTGTTATATAGGTTAGTGATGGATTCAAGGTTGTAAATCATCTTCTTCATGAGGCTCTCGCTGGTTTTTATTTAATTGACTTTATTTATTAGTTTTACTTAATTTAGGAATAATTTTTAGATAATAAAATTTGATTATTCTTTTTATAAATTGATATAGGAAGATAATAATTTAAGTAGTTAAGCATTTCTCTATAGTTCGATGCTCTTATATTGCCGTATTACACTGATCTTGTGTGCTTGCAAGTATTGGGTTTAAAGTTTACCTAGAAAAATCCTGACCACATGCTGCATAATTATAAGGACCAAAAGTTCCACACAAAATATGTAATTTCAAATTATTGTAACTAACATCATATCCCTCATAATCACCTTTCCTTTTATAGAATCTCTCATCCATGTTCACATGATTTCCTCTGTTTCTAACATCATTTCTTTGAACTCTTTTACAAGATATATCATTATAATCATTTCTAGTTCCAAATCTATTACCCGCATAGCAATCATAAGAATTATGTTCGTAAGATCTAGTATGAGAAGAAAAGTTACTATATCCCATTGATTATCATACATTGAGTGTCCACGAAGGTCTCTTCCACTACTTTGCTCATAATTGGCTTCCTCTTCTCTTTTTAAGTCCTTCACACCCTTTGCTAGGTATATAATTGTTGTTCCAATCCTTTCAAGGCTTGTTTTCGTTGCATATGATGGAACTCATCTTCCATGTTGAAATAGATGTTTTAAACCCTGCAAATTAAAAAAAGAAACAAAACAAGTTATTGATGACAGAAGGAACTGTTTTCCTACCTAACTTACCAACAAAATATTGACGACATAATCGGCAACATAAAATTGCTTTAAAAAATACGGGATAGATCCTCAAGAGAAATACCGACAGAACATTCAGTTTTCAGGTAACTTACCGACGAATTTCATAAATGAAATTGTTGTTGTCGGTAACTCAATTCATAAACGACAATTCGTTACTACGTTTCTATCACTACTAATGGGCAAAATAAAATACTAACATAATTATGTCAATGTTCTGTCGATAATGAAATAGCCTAAAAGGACAAATTCATCCCTTCCCTTATTTTCACCAAAATCTTACTCCCCCCGCCCCACCCCACCTCCTTCCCTTTTCGAGCTCACTCCACCACTTTTCTTCCTCTGGCATCCTTCTATGCCCTCCGCCAAGCTCCGGCTACTCTATACTCCTCTCTCCTCTTTTTTCGTATCCAAAAACTTCACCCCTCTCTCTCTCTCTCTCTCTCTCTCTCTCTCTCTCTCTCTCTCTCTCTCTCTTATTGCCACTGCTTCTGGGTTCATCCGCCACTATTCCTCAGGAAATCTCCGCCGTTGTATCAAAAAAATGGAAGCAAATCTATACTAGGGTAGAGTCTAGGTTTGAACCATATCATTATTCCCCAAATTAAAAAAAAACTAGGGCATAGTCATTAAATTACTTTGTTAATTTAATTCATTTGTTTGGCTCAATTTAGTAATGAAATAACTAGGGCCCAGTTAATTAAAGCACTTAGCCAAAAAAAGAGTTAATTAAAGCATTTTCTTAACTATCCTGTTATGTTTTTGCAATGATTAATATAAATCACTCAAGATTAATGATTTACTTTGGTGACAAAAGACCAATTATTCTAGGCTACTAAAATGATCAAAAAGCCCTTATTATAAATAACAAAATTTCTCATTTTAAATATTTTCAAGTATGACCATGTTGAATTGACCTCTAGAATACTCTATGATAGTAGTTTTTGTGCCCTATCGGAGTTAAAACGAAAATGATTCTCTGTGTTTGCACCCATCATCAAGTTTATGAAGTTATGTACTATCACATTCCTCAATAATATCTACTATCTTTTAACTTCGAGTTCGATATTCAATTACCCTAACTTGTTTCTGCTTATCTCAGAGAGAGAGCATCAAGCAATCATTTATAGACATATTCCCGAGGCTTTGGATTGTAAGATATCTCGGACAATCATAAGAGAGCGATTATCATAAAAGCATTGATCATACAAGTTTCTCTTGAATACCTAAGTTCACCTGCCTAACATACATAGTATATCGATCCCATTCATAGAGATATATTCCCATAGCTTATCAAGGCAGTTAAGTCATTGCTTCGCTACACTACTAACCCGATATGAATATCACAAGGCACTCATCCATGTTGTAGCTGTGATAATCTTAGTTTCTCTCCTTTATAGTAACCTTTGTAAAAATTATATCACGTCGTTCAGTTCTATTTACTCTAAGCAAACTTGCACAGTTAGTCATGAGATAGACATTAACCTAAGGTAAGTCATCCATTAAGGAAACAAATTTGCAATAACCTTTTACCTATGCTGGCATGCCCAACTCTATTAGAGCGGAAATAAGATTACTTATATGTCTTAAGTAACAAAAATCTATACCGTATTGTGAAGTACGGCTCATCCCGTGGACTATCTAATACATGTCAACCTTATGCAAGTAATTGTGCATCCAAATTCAGAAACTTGAACTAAGAAATAATTATTTAATTAATATATCCCAATATTACAAAATAGAGGCTTTCTGAGTATACATCCAAACAAATTCACACTTGCAAAATAAGACGACTTTATTCCATAAACCCTAACCCCTAAAGCATCAAAATAACGCTTATACCCCTTCTTCACTAAAGGATTGGTAAAAGGATCAACTATAGATTATTCTCGGAGGAATCGGCTCCACCATGATCTTCTCTTTCTGGATAAAATCTACGATGGAAATGGTACTTCCTTCCAATGTATTTGCCCTTCTTGTGGTTTTGGGATTCCTAACATTCGGTACTATCCCGTTGATTTCACAATATAAGACTATAGGTCTATCCATATTAGGCACGACTCCTAGTTCTGCTAGGAACTTCGAGAGCTAGACCATGTCTTTGGATGCTTCGGACGCTGCTATAAATTCATGTTTCACAATAGAGTTAGTAATACAAGATTGCTTGAAGCTTTTCTACAAAATACCCTCTCCTGGCAGAGTGAAGACATATTCACTAACGTAGTTTCATTGTTGTCTATCAGCCTTTCGAGTACACTTCCAGTTACTATTCTAACAGCACATGTGGTATTGGAATGATATGGAACAGAATCTCTTTCCTTCCGGAATTGTTTCCTACCCTGAATGGAATAGGAATCCTCTTTTTATTTTAGCGTCTGGGAGAAAAAGATAGAATGGAATTATAATTTCTTTTCTTTGTTTAGAAAACTTATCATTTAATGTCAGAATGGATGAAATTATGCACAATATGACCTAAATCCCCTTGCAATATAAAATGTATTTTTTCAAACTGCAACACATATTAAGGCTCCAAAAAATTCAAATATTTTATTGAAGTGTAAATATTCATATATACACACACATGCAGACACGTATATAGAAGATTGAAAATAGCTATAAAATAACTCTTTTCTATTATTAAAAATAAATGGAAGTACGATACATAGAAATTAAAAAGTTATGAAATTGTTATTTAATCATTCAATTTTCTCATTGTCATCAAATAATTAAGCGTACTATATGTAATAAATGGGAGGTATAATAGTCTATACACTTTTTAAATGATTCCCACCCATCCTAGAAAGCTTTTCCTTAACCTTTCACGGGGAAAGGTTTTTCCAGCTTCATCTTGGAATAGTCATTCCTGAGGAATAGTCTTTCCTACTTTGAGTATACATACAAAATGTAAGAATGGAAAAAGAAGTAGGAAAACTCATTGCATTCATGTCCATTCCCATGTACCCAACATAGTGTGAAACTTGAATCCCATATGGGATATGTGTGATGCATTTGTATGCTATATAAGTAAGTATGAGCCTAAGTACCCATGATTACCCTTGGGATATCCATTTTGGCATAGCAAGCACGCTTTTCGAGTAGGGATCGTGGGCCTGCTAGGCTTCTGACTCGCACTCTCGAGCCTATGGGTTTGAGGCGCTCTTGAGCCTACGAGTCTAGGGTGTGACATTATATATGGTATCAGAGCATGGTTATACCAGTCGGACGTGTGGGAACTAAGTGTTACATCGGTGGTAGCCATCTCTAGAGAATCCCATGTGGAACTAAATGTTACATCGGTGGTAACAACAACTAGAATCCCGCACCCCTTACTAGGTGCTGGGTTAAGTGTGATGGGGCACCTAACGAGAATGTTAAGGCCTTAATTAAAAGGGGTGAACGTGAAACCCTAATCCCACGTCAGATATGTATAATGTGTTTGTGTGCTATAAAAACATCAAACATAACCTTAGTTCTTACTCGCTATTGTTTTCCAATCACTGACAATTAGTAGTATCCTCCGCATACCACGATTTGACAAAGAAACTTAATGGTTATAACCATAGAAATATAGAAACCTGTTTAAATTTCAGAATTTAAGACATGATGTATTTGATTTGAAATCCTCGACATTAATTTAAATACGTCATGCCTTACGTTGTGAAATTTAAATATGTTTCCATATTTCTATGCTTAATGGTCCCGGATGTAATTCTTACTTTTGTGCAAACAAATATCTAGTAATATATTCACATTTTTCTCAAAAACAAATAAAAATAAAAATCATCTACATTAGGAGAGTATCTTGGTGCTAAATAGCAACAAATGTCATTCCAGATAAAATTTTCCAAATTTTCACAATATTTTCATACATTTCACTAAGTTAAAATACTAAATTAGTCCACATAATGATAAACATACATAAATTCTTTCCATAATCTAGGAAATTACAATTGCATTGTCATGTAAAGATATACATTTGATAGATATGAAATTCCTGCATTTAATTACAACCTGCATCTCCAAATCCCTATATATAGCTATCAACATTCCAAGTTCAAACCACAAAGGTTCTTTTGCTACAAAGTCTTTCCTTGTAGCTTACTTCTTTTTGCAACTTTGTGCAAGTTATGTCAAAAAGCAAGGTCAAACTTGCCTTTATAGAGAATGATGCAAAAAGGCGAGCAGCATACAATAAACGAAATAAGGGTCTCCTCAATAAGGTAAGTGAACTTAATACACTTTGTGGAATTAATGCTTGTTCAATTATTTACAGTAAACTTGATTCTGAACCTGACATATGGCTGAGCACTTTGGCTACTCAACAAGTGATATCACAATTCAAGCGTTTGCCGGAGATGATGAAAGAAAGGAAAATGTTGAACCAAGAGGCGTATTTGAGGGAAAGAATTATGAAACTAAAAGAACAGTTGAATAAGCAATTGTCAGAAAATCGTGAGAAGGACCTTGTGGAATTGATGTTTAAGTGTTTGTTGACTGACAAAAGAGCGCTAGATAAGTTGTCACCTACCGATATTGATGATCTTGAGGAAAAAATTGAGAAAGGATGATGAGCATCAATTCAAGGCTTAATGGAGATGCAAAGAAAAAAGTTATTCTGGATGGAGATGAAGCACAAAGCAATCCCGCAAAACCCTATTCCAATAGTTCAAGGACCAAACCAACCCCATAAAGAATATGATATATTTTAAGTTGGAAAAGGATGTGTTTTCTTTAATCTATGAGCACATGTATAAAGAATAAAAAAAAGAGTGAATTTTTTATGTGAATTGTTTTTTAGTTCGGAATAAAGGAATTTTCTTATTATTGGAATTTCGTGAAAGTTATAACGTGCTAATAGGTTCTCTGCTATAATAGACGGGTTAATGGGTGATATAGTCGGCCATGTTGGTTTAATTATCATTATATTATAAAAATTTGTCTTTGATATACCTCGATATTTGAAGCAAATTTTGAATAATGAATTTTATATTAGGTTTTAATATTTTATGACTAAATGGTAATCAAGATTTGAAATTTTCATTTTTAATTATTCTTTGGAAAGAATTTGTCTTAAATTATGCCAAAAAAGTTTTGGAAACAAATGATTTGTTTCGTCGTTAAAATTTTGCAATGAGGTTTTAAAAGTATATTGTTTCTATCTCCAATGCATCAAATTTATAGTATAGGACGATGTACAAAATGAATCTATATATTGTCCCTATATTGATAATTTTTGCTAGTGCAGAGTCAATCTAACCTAGTTTACATATCTATGTGTTAAGGAGATATGTATTTGTTGTATCTATTTTATATGATCTGTCACTTTAAGACAAGATGCAAGAATTAAGAAAATGATTGCATTAGCTAAATTTAAAAGGAAATTAACTAAAAGTTACCTTTTAACTTGTCATTGATAGTTCTAATGAAAGCTGCTAAAAATGTTTAATTCCAATAAGATAGAGTTCTATATGGAAAAATATCATACAATGCTCTTTTGATTTTCACAGATATTTTGAAACGAAAAAGTATGTATATGAAACACGATGGGTAATATGAAATGGAGGTAGTTTATGCTAATAAAATTATTACATGCTTTGATTTTTTAAAGCCAGATGCAAGAAAGAATATTATAGGAAGAATAGTCTTAATATATAGTAGTGATAAAAAAATAGGCACATAAAATGATATAATTTTATGAAGATTTTAAATTTTTTGCTACAAAATAAATATTTTCAAACAATTTTTTCGTATTGAAATCAGTAATAAGGATAATTACTTAAAAATAAACAATAAGGATGTATTTATAACTTATAGACACTAAAGGGATAAAATTGTAATTGGACAAATCCAAAGGGGGAAATGTAATTTGAATTAATTACATGTATGTATTAACTCTAAAGTTTAGGAAAATTTAAAACTCATGATCATCTAGTACATCCTCTTATTCACTCTATAATACACTTTCGTTAACTTTCCCTCTAAGGTTGATCTCTTAGAGTTTAGGACTTACCTTTTATTCTATAGGGTTTAATTAATAAAACTACTATAAAAAGTGTGTATTAGAGAGTGTACTAAAAGATGTACTAGATGATCGAGTCGAAAATTTGGTGGCTAATTTTAAGACTACAAAAGCTTAAAGTGTAAAGTTATTCCACCAAATTTAAATCTAGAAAGAAAAAGGTGATTCTTTCAGTGCACGAGTTTATAATGCAATGTCATCTCAAGTCCAAATGATGAAATCGATGCTCCTTCTACACAAGCCTAAACTGCAAAGTTGCTTCAAGTCTGAATGTTGCAAATGAATGCACCTTGACTGCACAAGCATAGACGGTAAAGTTATTTCACCAAGTTTAAAGCTTGAAAGAAAAAGATGCTCCTTGACTGCACAAGCCTAAACTACAAACTTACTTCAAATCTAAATGAAAAAGAAGATGTTCCTTGATTGCACTAGCATAAACTCGCAAGTTACTCCTGACCCACATGAGTATAAATTGTGTCAAGGCAACCACCAAAAGTGTAGCATGTGGCTAAACTACTGAAACACTCTAACAAATTAAAATTGGTAAAATGGATACTCTTGGCCCATACGATTTAAAACTTTGAATGGCTAAAAGATCTCTTTACTCGAACTTTCAACATCGTTTGACTTGATTCCTTAAGATTTCTTAAGATACGTAGGAAGCTCAGAGAAAAAAAATCTAAGTTCAGTCACAATTTTGAAACAAATTTGTTTGGTTTGCGCTTTGTTGCTGGTGCTCTTAATACTTCGCTTTGATTACAAAGTATGTGCTTCTGCTATCCATTCTTCCTAATGTGAAATAATGTCAGAAGGGTCTTGATGAACTTGGGCCACGATCATTGTTCTTTCATCTAAGAGCGGTGCCCTATACTTCACAGCTTCTTTGAACCAAAAATTGATCCATGCATTGATGATGACTTCTAAGTTGATGTAGTTGCCTCTTTTGATCAAGTGGTTCTATAGAAAATGAACAACATCACCATGAAGATGACCGAGTATAGGCAAACCTCGAATGTCTTTCAAATGGACATCTTGTTGGCGATTGTGGAAAGTACTAGATGATCTTTCCAATGTCTTTCAAATGTACTAGATGATCCGATCGAAAAATTTGATGGCCAATATTTTTGTCACAAACAATGCACGAGTTTAAATTACAAAGTTATTCCACTAAATTTAAAGCTGGAAAGAAAAAGATGATATTTTCAGTGCACGAGTTTAAAATGCAAAGTCATCTGAAGTCCAAATGATGAAATCAAGGCTCCTTCTATACGAGCCTAAACTGCAAAGTTCCTCTAAGTCCGAATGTTGCAAATGAATGCACCTTGACTGCACGAGCCTAATCGAAAAAGTTAGTCCACCAAGTTTAAAGCTGGAAAGAAAAAGCTGCTCCATAACTACACAAGCCTAGACTGCAAACTTACTTCAAATATAAATTATGAAAAGGCAGACGTTCCTTGATTCCACTAGCATAAATTGTAAGTTACTCCTGGCCCACATGAGTAAAAATTGTGTCAATTCAACCACCAAAAGTGTAGCCTGTGGATAAACTTCTAAAACACCCTAACAAATCAAAGTTGGTAAAAATTGATACTCTTGGCCCATACGAGTTAAAAGTGTGAATGGCTAAAAGATCTCTTTACCTAAACTTTGAACTTTGTTTGACTTGATTCTTTAAGATTTCTTAAGATACGCAGGAAGCTTAGAGAAAAAAAAAATCTAAGTTCAGTCAAAATTTTTAAACAAATTTATTGGTTTGCGCCTTGTTACTGGTGCTCTTAACATTTAGCTTGGATAACAAAGTCTGCTCCTCTGCTGTCCATTCTTCATAATGTGGAATTAAAAAAAGTGTAATAATTTGACAAACAATATACATATTAGATTTCAAAATTTAAAATTGAGAAAAAAAATTCAATTAAAATTTACTACTACAATTAAGTACATCTTAAACACTTGAGTGATCTGCAAAAATTGTTATCAAATACACTTAAATATTAAGAGGTGGATAATTTCAATTATAGAACACACGTAATTCAATAAGTTCTTAATTAATTAATTTTAAGAGATAATTTAATTTAACGTAGAACTGGTGACAAAATGGATACTTTGAGACCAATTTTGTAAATTTTCAGCATTTAATATAATATTATAAAAGTGAATCCCTCATCTCCATGTTGAATGTGACTTGCAGGACGGTCATCCAAAAGTTCGTGGCTTTCTTTCATTTGGAGCAAGCAGTAGATTTTGTCCTAGATCAGATTTGGCCGTTCTTCAAATTTCAATCTATCTTCATTCTTCACTATTTCCTTCTTAATTACCGGTAAATTAAAAAAAAATAAAAACCTATTATGAAGAAAAAAATAACAAATCTTGAAGGAACTTTTTTTTTCTTAACATAATTTGACGTTTTATTTTTTTGCGGGCTTCACAGAATTAATTCGAAATACAAAGTGAAATATTTGTTCGTGCAACAACCTGTTGACAAATGTTTGTCGAGACTAGAAAAGTTGTCCTCATGAGCAATATTTGAACTTGCAAATAATGTATTATCTTTTTTATGCACATGGATAGTACTTTACATGAATGTATTATCATGTCCTACGTAATAAACTAAGAGAAATTGGCTATAGGTAAGCATAAATTAGTTTTCCTATTTTGTTTATAGTCATAAACTTTTGTTTCATCTCTTTTATAAGCATGAATTATTTTCGATATTGTAAATATAGCAATTTACAGATTTTATGATAGAATTCGATGTATTTTGACACATTGATCCAATAGAACGGTAACAATTAATTAGTTAAATTCTTTAAGTAAAGTAATAAAAATGTGTAAAAAATACGCAGTTGTTTTTATGAAATCATTGAATTATTATAAATTTGCAAAATTAAAAATAATTCATGGTTAAAAGAAGATAAAATAAAAATGATTTGCGATAAAAAATTAAAATAAAATTTTAAGCCCTATAAATAAAAAAGTAAAAGTAGTTAAAGGGCCAATTTCGGTTTTTTTCTTTTCTTAGCCTTGTTTTCAAAAAAGGCCACTAAATTGGCCACAAAAATTTTTTTTATTCAGAATGTGGCCATAACGCACAGTGGTTGTGCGTTATTACAAATGATAACGCACAATCGCTGTGCATTATCAATTAATCTCAGTTTTATAACTTAATTTGCCAATAGGGCGGATAACGCTTAACAATCATGTGTTACATACCAGTAATAACACACAAAGGTTGTACGTTATCTACCACATCATTTTTTTAAAAAATTTTTCTTTTTTAAGAACTAAAAATTTCTTTATATTTTTTCAAAACGTATAGTTATATAATTTATTTGAAGAGGCTGTATTATATTATTTAACTTATTTTGGTGTTTTTTTTATGATAATATTTATAACTGTTTTTAAAGAAAATATGCTTAACTTGTAACCATTTTATGAAAAAAAAATAGGAAGAAGTAATAATAAAGATATTGTAAATTTTACTGTCAAAATTTAGAGCAATGAAGTAGTACATAGAAGAAATTGAAAGAAAAATTTCATTAATAGAAACCCTGTTTTATTACAACAATTTCAAGAAAACAAACTTATACATTGCTTGAAACGAGGTTATTACAATTTTTTCTATTATCTCCCGGCATGTGGCATCTGCCAGATCTTGGGGGAGAATCCATATTTCTATAATTCATTTCCTCCTTAAATCACGTGCCATGTTTCCTACCCCGTTTCTTGTTCATGTTTGGTAGATAAAATGTTAAATTATAAGGAACATCCCTCCAATAGTTCTCATTCAAGGCCGGAAGAAAATTCTATTGGTATGTTCTTCTGTATGTTTCTCGTGAATATATATTCGGCGCATAAGTATCTGCTTTCATACCATTTTCTCTACAATAAATAATAATAAGTAATAATGCATAGCAGTTATGCATTATCAGTGATGATAATGCACAACCGTTCTGCGTTATCATCAACCTCAACACCAATCATCGTCACATCCTTGCCACGTCAGTAAAAAAACTTAGCGCCGGATTAAGTTCGTTATTAGGTATAACACACAATGAGTATGCATTATCTAATTTTATAACGTGCAATGGCTGTGCGTTATGGCCCCTTCATGGATAAATAAAAAAGTTGGCTACTTTATTAGCTATATTTTAAAAAGAAGACTAGCAATCGGAAAAAAAAAGCCAATTTCTCATCAACTAAAAGTACTTGTGGCCCGTTGCTATGCAAAATGATGGCCTAAGAAGAGGATGAACTGGTGATTTCAAGATTTTCTCAAGTTGGAAATGGTGTTTTAGGTTAAGCATAAATTAAAATATTGAAATAGTAGAAAATTCAATTTTAATTATCAAGCTACGTCCAACTAATTCCTAAAAAAAATATTAAAAAAGAGCATTGTTGAAGTAAACTTGTTATAATAGGCAAAGCCATACATGAATGACTAGATGGGCCAAAATTCATATAAAAACTTTATTGAGAATATTGTAAGAGATTTTGGGGGATTTTCTCCATTGTACACTCATGTTGTATTAGGAAATTAATATAGTTGTTTATCTTGGAATTGTCATTATCAACTTGGAATATGCTAAGATGATTCTAATTAGATTGTAATTAGATTAGGAAGTTTCCTACTTTAGTTAGGCCAAAAAGTGTATTCATCATTGTGAATTTTTTTAATACAAAGTTGTTTTTCTTTTTTCATGGTATAAGAATCTGTTTTTTCTCACAATAAATAAAGACAAAGAGAAAGAAAGAACTAGTGTTATTTCCAATATGTAGCAAGAGAGTCCAGTACGGAAAAGTACGGTGAAGAAGGATGCATATTATGTAGTATCCTCAGATGGATTAGGACAGATTATCACTCAGGTCCAATTGAAAGAAGGAGTTCCAGGGCAATTACACAATTATATTGAATGGGCCAAAGTTGTGAGATTAGCCCTCCGTTCAATGAAAAAACTAGGATTAATCGATGAAACCATTTCATTACCTGAGAATGATACAGATAAGGCACAGGAATGGTGGGCAATTAACAAATTGGTTAATTGTTGGATCCTTAACACAATTGAACTAATCCTATGATCGTCTATGAATTATTCTGAGTGCGCAGACGAGTTGCGAGCAGATCTCAAACAATATTTTTTGTTGGGTAATGGTCCATAGAAATATGACTCTCAGATACGGAGTTACTAAAAATTATTTATTTATTTTCATTAATTTTTAATAATAGGATAAAAGTGGGGTTTATTTGTCCATAAAAAGAGTTTAGACCCTTCATTTATCAAAACCTTCTAACTTGGGGGATTTTTTGTACTTAAACATATATATACATATATATTTTGGAACTTAACACTAGATATTACTTATATATAGGTTCATATAGATAGATAGCTAAGCTATACAAGGACTATAGCTGCTTTCATTAACTACATAACCGATTTTTTTACGTAATTAGTCCTTTTTTTAAAAATCGCTTCTAAAATAGCCCACTTTTTTTTATCCCTAAATAGGCCATAACGCACAACCGTTGTGCGTTACATTAAATGATAGTGCATAATGGTTGTGCGTTATAGCTAATCAGCAGTTTAATCCGAACAATAATCTTGTTTACTCACGTGGCTAAATTTTTAACTGATGTGGCGAGAAGTGGTGGGGTGTGGTGTTGAGATGGGCAATAGTGCACAATAATAGCGTGTTATTGTCAGAGATAACGCATAGTCATTGTGCGTTATTTTCAGTGTAACACAATGATAGTGCAATATCATGTTAAGAAGACCCTATACTTTAGCTGCCTACCCCATTTCGCTTTCTTTCTTTCTTCCCTCAATTTTTGCCGCTACCGCTATCTGTATTTTTTCTTCCTTCAGTTTCGGCCAGTCTGCCAGCCCGCTACACCTCCTCCTTTTCCTCCTCCTTCCTTTGTTTTCTTCCTCTTCTTCTCTTTCCTTGTATTTTGAAATTCACAGTAAGAATTTCAAAACATTTGGTTCCATTTCTGAATTTCAACTTTGAATCGGCAAGATTCCCTTGGTGTACGAAAGTTTGTAGAGTTTTGGAGTGGAGAACAGTAGACAAAGCTCAATGTTTGTGCATTAATTTTAAATTTTCAGTAAATTCTTATGTCTACAATTGTTTTAAATTTTTTGTGTATTATGTGTTAATTTTTATTATTGTTTATTTGGGCTTGTTGTTTATTGTGGTTTGTGAATTATTTTTATGACTTTCAATTGGATTATTTTTCAATTTTTATTAATTCATTTTTGTAAATGTGGGTTTCGGGTTTACGTTTAAACTTGTTGTTATTGAGAAATTTGTGCATATTTGACCATTTTATGTATCTAATTGTGTTTTCTATTGCAAATGTGATTTGATAAAATGGATGAATTATTTTTATAAATTTATTTGGATAATTGATCAATTTTTTGTACTTTATTTTTCTAGTTAGGGTTTTTATGATTATGTTAGAGTTGCTACTGGTAAATTTGTGCATATTTGATTATGTTATTAATCTAGTTGCTTCTATTGTAAATATGTTGAAATGGGTGATTTGATATAAGTTATGTAATTTATTTTTGTTTTTGTAATAAATCGTGATTGTTTATTTATTTGTAAAATATTGTTAGCATGTTAAGATTGTTACATTAATTTCATATAATCTTGTATTGCTAGCATTTATATAATTTTATGGTATTAGCATTTAAGTTTATGAATACTTTTATTTTTTAAAAAAAGAAAAACATAGACTAAACCCTAGAACCCTAATATTGAATTCCTAAATCCTAAAACCCTAAACTATAAAATATAGCATTCATATGATTAAAACCCTAAAATCCTAATATTAAATCCTAAACCGTAACTAATAAAAACATTAAAAACCCTAAATTCCCTAAACTTTATGTATTAAACATTAAACCTTAAAACTCTAAACTTTTCTAGACTAAACCCAAAAACCCGAAACCATGAACTTTAGAAATTGTGTAATAATAATTTACTTTAAATATTGTACTTAAAGTTCTAAACCAGTGAAGATTTAAACTTTGAAAGTGTGATAATACTTCACTATAATATTGGAATTCAAAAAACCCTAAAACACTAAACTATGAAATCGCAAACTCGAGCTATTGAACCATGAACAACAAACCTTAGAAACTTTGAAATTTTACTTTATTCAAAATATTTTATTTTGGATTCTAAAACTAAACATTTAGATTTAGACATGTACTATCACCGAAAACTCTAAAACTCTCGAACCGTAACATTGAAACCCTTAATTCCACACGACTAGGGAGTGCACTAATACTTTACTGTAAATATTCTAATTTTAATTCTAAACACTTATTGATAAATTTAGAAAGTGTATAACTCAAACTATAAATAATATAGATGGAAGAAGTCCCAACACACGTGCATCGGGGTCCTATAGTCCCTGATGTATTGACGAGGCATTATGAGCATAGGTCTGGGTTGATATGAAGTGGAGACCACGAGATTTGTATAACTGATCTTTAGTGTGGATGTTCGGTCGCAATCTTTTTTAGGCATAGAGTACAACTCCCCGTAGGTTGGTTAATATTATTGATAGGACAGGTTTAGGGGGAGTTTTTGGATGTAGTTACATTGGTCTTAACCATGCACTTACTACTACGTTAGTTGAGCATTGGAGGCCTCAGAATCACATTTCACATGACTTGTAGTGAGGTCATAATCACTCTACAGGATGTGCATATGTTATGAGGTTTACAGATAGAGGGGTTGCTTGTTACAGGTCCCAGTTGGAGTGTTCATCAAATGCAGTATTGGATTGAGATGATTGAGAGACTTATTGGGGTTTCGAATACAATATTAAGAAGGAACCTCTAGAGACCAGGATCTTGAGAGAATTTACTGGTTCAGAGACCAAGACCTAATCTTGCATGCCCGTAGATTTATTTTCTTACTTCTTGGAGGTCATATGCTCCCTAATTTCTCGGGCAGCTTGGTTCACGTCGACTACCTCAGTTTTTTGGAGGATTTTGAAGCCATCAGCACTTTCAGTTGGGTAGTTGTGTATTGAAATTTATATATAGGCATTTGTGTACGGCACCTTTGGGGGGTGCACGACAGATAGGGGGAGCCCTACTCCTACTTCAAATTTGGGCTTGGTAGCGTATTCCTGTAGTGCGGCCTCAACTATACTGGCATGTTCAGCAAGACCTTCTAGCTCCACTTGGTGTGATGTAGTGCACACATCCTTTGATTGCAGCCAGCTGCCCACTCACGTACTTCTTACATACAGAGACCAATCAGATTTCATGTCATCCGCTTATGTTAAGTTTTAAAATCTTTTGTATTACGTGCTTATTAAATTTTTAAATGATTTTTTAAATATTCTAATTTGCTAAACATTTTGTATGGCTGCCTTATCATGACCGTGGTCTGGTTACATCTGACCAGTGGTGGGCAGAGGTCCGACTCATATGCTACGAGATAGTGGAATATCACCATCCCGGGCATATGATGCGTCAGTTTATACTTAATCAGCATATATCGTCTACATGCGATACTGGGCTTAATCTGCATCTAATACAAGTTAGAGGAAATGATCACACATATTGGAGGATGCAACATGCTAGCCATGTACAGGTCTTGCATCAGTGGCAACAGCATATCAAGATTGGCCCTATATTGCCAATTGAGGACTTATCATTTCTTGGGGACGATTATTTTATATGGTATCGGGATATCACATGATTCTACATCGGCAATCCAGAAAATCGTGGTACTCGTGTGATTGGATACCAAGCCTGCTGGGGTCGACAGACGATGATGGTACAAAAATTTTTTATTGTTTTTTATGTATTTCATTGACTTATAATTGACATTTAAGTATTCTTTTTTTTTTAGACTTCCATGCTGTAGGAGATGGATGACATGGCTACAGGGGTGAAACAGGGACCACCATCATCTCCAACACAGATTGTTAGTTTTACAAAGAAAGTCCAGAGTATCATCCGCACGTGCATAGTTTTATTATCTCAACATGATATTCAGAAGACATTTCCAGTGTAGCCATCGTGCCACCATCCTTAGGAGCCCGTACCGAACCATGGTACTCATGGAGTTAAGAAGGGAGCTCGTAGATTGCCTGGTGGTGGGGCACGTGGAGATCGCGCTCTTGCCCCTCCTCATCCGGGAAGACGAGGATATGCAGACCCTAGACGCGGAGGAGAGGGAGGTCAGGGATCTGGAAGATGTGAATGTGGAGATCTAGGGTCTTCTGATCATGGTGACCCGTTTGATAAGCCAGATCTAGATATGCCATCTTTTAGTTTGGGTTTGACCCCACCTGCCCAATTACATCCAGGTAGATTAGGCACAGCATAAACCTCTCTCCCACCGAGTTTAGGGTTTTCTTCATTTCAGTCACCTCCCCCTCCGGATTTAGGGTTTTCTTCATTTCAGGCACCTCCTTCTCCGGGCACAGTGAGTTCATGTCGGCACGTCTTCCTTCGGGCATGGTTGGTTCATCTACATCGTACATCTTCATCCGATTCACATGACAATGATGATGAGCAGACAGATGAGATGACATCGGCACCGCAGCTTGGATTTGGTCATTATGCTGGGGAGAAGACTACTAGGTTCATGCCATCTGATTGGCCCTAGTGTTTTTGAGTTTAGGGTTATTGTTTTTTAGGGTTTTGTAAATTATTTCTTTAACTTTAGAAACCTTCATTTAATATATTCAAGGTTTATTTTTGTAAGTTGTACCTTCATTTTATGTAACGAAATTATTTTTTAACATTTTTCGTAATTAGGGTTTTATTTCTTTAACTTTAGGGTTTTCTTTTTCATATTTTAGGGTTTCAATTCTTTAACTTTAGGGTTTTGTTTCATATATGGCGGGCTTGGGGTTAACTTTATTTTATATGCTCTAATTATTTCGTTAACATTAGGGTTTTCATTTTCCATAATAAGGTTTTCATTCTTTAACATTAGGGTTTTTATTTTCCGTAATTAGGGTTTCAATTCTTTAACATTAGGGTTTTCATTTCCGTAATTAGGGTTTCATTTTTTTAAATCTAGGGTTTGATTTCATGTATGCAGGTGTATTTCTATAAGTTTTGTACCTTCATTTTACGTGCTCTTATTATTTCGTTAGCTTGTAACTTCAAATATATTCATATTATCATGTTTAACCCTTCTTCATATTATGTTTATTTTTCAAGCTGATTTGGCCTATTTATTTCCGTCTTGTCATGTCAACATATGGCAATGTCGGTAATAATTCCGGAGCATGTGCCATTATTTTACGTTGTCATGTCAATTTATTTATTTCAAACTTTTAATATGTTTCCCGATAAGCCCATGCGGGCTCTTTAACTCGAAAAAAATCTTATCATTTTCATTTGTCCTCTTCCCAACATGCCCATGTGGGTGAATGTGACAATTCGGAATTAATAATTCAAAATTTTTTGTCCTCTTCCCAACAAGCCTATGTGGGTAAATGTGACAAGTTTGGATTAATAATTCAAAATGTTTTGTCCTATTCCCGAGAAACCCATGTGGGTGAATGTGACAAGTCGGAATTAATAATTCAAAAGTTTTTGTCCTATTCCCGACAAGCCCATTGGGTGAAGTTGTCATAATATTACCCGTTTCCAACAAGACCCTAAAACCCCCTATATATACATAAATCCTAAACCCAACTTCAGCCATCACAGTTTCAAACCTTCAACTTTCCTTCCTATTCTATTTTTAAATTCCTTAACTTCACAACGTCACAACTTCACATCTAAATCCACTACAAACAATTAGACATGAACACAACTCACCCAGTTAGAGTTGTATTATTTTGGAACTCGGAGATTGCAAGAGATGTGTATGGTCCTTATTTCACTGGACTGGTGCAGAAAACTTAGACCTTCACCAAATGGTATCACATGCCGAAATGGTAAGAAAAATATTGAAACATCAAGATGTAGATCCCAATCTTTGGAGCGTCTGAATGACAATGAGGGTGCCTTCATTCTACGAAAAGCATCATGTGTTTCTTAGTTTGCACGAAGAACGGTAACGAAATGCATTATCTTTGGACTAGTGTACCCAACTTAACAAATGAAGGGATTCAGATACTCGTTGAATTAATTCTGATACAACCACAGAATGTTTCAATTACACATGACACAAATGCCATAAATATCGCGAAACATGTCACTGCAATAACACTACTGTTGATGATGAAGAAGATGAAAATGACCATTTCGATGAAGATTATGTCGTATCTAGTGAATTGGAATCAGACGATAACCATGGCGCCGAGGAAGAAGAGTTACAAACTCCCATAAACCCTATCAGTGGAAACAAAGTGACTTAATAGGAAAGTAGCCAATGGTTCAGCAGCGCCAAGAATGATTACACAAAGTCTGGAGCATTCTAGATATGGGCTCGGGTGAGCCGATAGATGACCTTATCGAATCTGGTACCCTAAGATTGTTCGATTGGAACGATTCCATGACTGACATTCAGTTAGGAATAAGATTCATTGATAAAGTGCAAGTAATAAGTGTGGTTCAGAAGTGGTCGATCCGGATGGGCCGAGAATATAGAGTTGTGAAAAGTAAAAGTGATCAACAGATAGCAAAATATTACCATCACAATAACTCTAATTACTATTCATGGTACATCCGAATCAAAAAGAAAGTAATGCACGGTCATTGGGGAATAACTAGATTCGTCAAGGAACACACATGCCTTGTACAGGTTCAATAAAACAAGCACCGAAATATGTCTTCAAAATTTATTTCAATGTCAGTATCACACCTTGTTGCCAACGATCCAGAGATACCTGTCTTAAGTATTATTTCAAACGGGTTGTACGTACAAGAGGGCATGATATGCTCGAAAATTTAAAATAGAGAGGGTTTTCGGCAGCTGGGAGACAATTTTTAATATTCTACCAAAATATCTATAAGCTATGCAAGATTCAAACCCGGGGACTGTCTACGAGTTCTTGCATCGCAGAATGATCACTCCCCCTAACTATGTTTTCAAATTTCTTTTCTGGTGTTTCTCACGTTGTACAGACAGATTTTAATATTATCGGCCGGTAATTTCTGTGGATAGCACACAGCTATGAGAACCATATAAGGGTGTACTTTTAATTGAAAGTACATGGGATGCCAATAATCATTTGTTCCCACTTTCTTTTGCAATTACTGATAAGGAGTCGTTCGAAAGTTAGAATTAGTTCCTCAAACATCTACGAGATCATGTCGTCAAAGATCGGTATGTATGTCTTATTTTCGATCTCCACAAAGGGATTTTATCTGCTATTCAAAATTAATCTTTGTGGCAACCTCCATTAGCAGTTCACAGGCTTTGTTTACGCCACATTCGAGCAAATTTCAACAAGACCTTCAAGAACACCTGATTAAAAGGCTTAATGCGGCAAGCCAAAGCGGAATCGAAGCAGTGGAAATTTGACCGTGTTATGCATGAGATCCAATAGAGAAATGTTGATGCTTATATTTATTTGGTAATGATAGACCTTGACAAATATATACGTGGTCAGATCTTCAATTTGGGTTGATGGTATCGGCAATAACGTCTATACATTACGAATGAATAATAAATCATGTAGTTGCGGTAAATGGCAAGCATATTCATTGCCTTGTTCTCATGCTCTTGCACTTTGTAGAGAAAATGGTACGAGAGCAGATACTTATGTGTCGGATATATATTCGTGAGAAACGTACAGAAGAACATACCAATCGAATTTTCATTCGGTCGGACATGAGAAGTTTTTTAGGGATGTTCCTTATAATTTGACATTTCATCCTCCAAACATGAACAATGAACAGGGTAGGAAACATGGCACAAGATTTCGAGGGGAAAGGGATTATCGAAATCCAGATTCTCCCCTAAGATGTGACAGATGTCATAAGTAGGGACATAATAGAAAAAAATGTAATAACCCCGGTTCAAGCAATGTATAAGTTTGTTTTCTTGAAAGTGTTGTAATATTTTAAGGTTTCTATTAATAAAATTTTTCTTTGAATTTCTTCTAACTACTTCTTCATTGCTCTAAATTTTGGTAGTAAAATTTACAACACGTTAAATTACATCTTCATATTTTTTTTTAATAAAATGGTTATAAGTTAAACATTTTTTTTTTTTAATGATTACAAATGTTGTCATGAAAAATACTTCAAAATAGGTTAAATAAAATAATACAGTATTTTTAAAATAATTATAAAACTATAAGTTTTGGGGAAAAAAAGGAAAAAAAATTTTTAGTTTTGAAAAAAAAATCTGATGTGGTTGATAATGCACAAACGTTATGCGTTGTTGTTGGTTTATAACGCATGTCTACTATGCATTATCTGCCACATCGACGGATTAAGTCAAAACGTAGTATTAAGTGATAACGCATAATCGTTGTGCATTATCCTAATTAATAACGTACTACCATTGTGCATTATGGCCAGATTTCGAATAAAAAAAAATTTCTGGCCATTGTAGATTCCTTTTTAGATAAAAGGGCTAAGCCAAGAAAAAAACCTATATAACCCCATAACAATTGAGATCTGAAATTTTCCACGAGTTATTGTCAAAAAATTTGGTAGCCTAGCAATTTTTCCGTTTATATTTTTTGGCGGCTCAATTGATCTGTATCACTTTGTGTATTATCTTCTGTATTATTTTCTAATTTAATATATTTTATTAATAAAATTTATTAAATAAAAGGTAACTCTAAGAGAAAAATATATTATAAAAAAAATGGTACATAGAGTGATACACAAAGTCATACAGACGATCCGAGACCATTTTCCGATTCTATTTATAAGTTTAAGATTAGATTTGTTTTGAAAATATCCTTCTTAATTAAAATTAGATTAAGTACAAAAATATAAAAGACACAAATCACATCCTAATTATTTAAATAACTAAATACACAAGAAAAAAAAATTAAAATAAAAGTAAACAAATTCTAAAATGTATAAGACATATAAATTCAGTATAATATTAAAGGAAATTATGACCTACATACTTAATATAATTGGTATCCATTTTTTTCGTCGATAAGACCCTCTTACCAAAACCTATCAATCTCAATATGAGACGACCTTAGAAATTACAAAATCCTGATAAATAAATTAACCATCGTTCAAGTAATCGAGTTGTTACCTATCGAAATTGAAACAAATTCGCACGCTGGCATCCCTATTCTTTTTGCAGCTCTGATAATTGGGGTTGTTTCCTTTTATTATCTCCTCCAGGGCACCTTGGCTAGCTTTTGATTGAAAATATGTGGTCTCTTTTTAGATCTTACAAGTCTGGCAATCCTCAATCCTTCATCACCACCTTCATCCACAAGTATGTATAATTTGCATAAAATGCTTATCTAAGACTAAAAAATAAGGAAATAGTTGAGTGGTCTAAATTCAAAAGAAAATAGACTAAATTATTATTTAACGGTCATTAATAATTTTAATTAAAATTTCTAGAAAATTATTTGATCCAACTAAATAGGGATATACATGAAAAAGTATCATCTAATACAATCTTTCTTGACTAAAGTGACATGTACTTTGCAAGGAAGAAATATGTCGAGACGATTAGATGATGAAATCAAGAAGTATGTAATGACATTATTTAGTTATATATCACGTTATATACCACATGAGATAAATGTGAATCATACTTCTTTCTTTTCCAATTATAAGATATTATTACTTTTTAGATTTTCATAATATAATATAGTTTCCTCTTTTAAATTATTTTCTCCTCTATCTATTTAAACTCCTCCCACCAACATACTCGGTTCAAGACCTCCCCAAGTAAAGTTTTAATACCATTGGTATTAGGATTAAATCTACTCTAATACCACTTGTTAAGGAAATGACAAAAGACGCAGACATAAAATATATGAAGAAAAAAGATTTAAAAATCACACCAAGAATTTCACTTGGTTTGGTCTCTCAATAGACCTCCATCCATGATATAAAATAATAAACCTCTACTATGTAAATTTTTTATGGAGAAAATTACAAATCATCGTACTTTGTGATTTTTACATAGACAAAATGACAAATCTTCCTAACACAACTCTCGACCCATTTATGAATTGAGCACTCACAACTAGCACAAAAGACCTTTACCTAAGAAAATATATTTATATGTGTCTCCTCCCTTTCTAATTCTCAAACCTTTCAATGTGGGATTAGGGAATCATACTCTTAATGGAATATTGAGAAATTCATGATCTAAAAGAACTTGAGAAACAAAATTCTAACAAATATTCTATTTTTCTCAATTTCCTTATCCTAACAAAATTTTCCTTTTCTCAATCTCCCAAACTACAACTGAATAAGTCTTCAAGGTCTTCTTCTCTGTTCCTCCATCAGTTTTACTTCTATGAAGATTTCTTAAAGAATGCCCATACTATTCAACAATTCCTTCAATATGGCACGACCCTCCCAATACCAATGTAGATATTGTGCAAATTGTTGATATGGTAGTTCAAACTTCTTTTCTCTCATTCGGCCCGAACCTTGAAATTCCAATCGTTTTCTCCTCATCGAAACTAACTTTCGACTCTGATATCATTCTCCTTCCATGTTGAACAATAGGCTCTGACATCTCTATCCTTCCAGTCAAAACCTTCGACTCTGATAACTTCGTCTTCCTTGCAGGTCGAACCATAAGCTCTCATATTTCCGTCTTCCCTAATACAAACCATAGGCTCTGATACAATGATTTTATTAGACTCCAAACAAGCTTTGATACCACTTGTAGGGTTCCAAATTTAGCCATGATACCACTTGTATGAAAGTGACAACAGAAGCACACATTAAATATAAGGACAGAAAAGATAAAAACATAACACCAAGAATTTAACGTGGTTCGAGTTTTCAACGTAGACCTACATTCACGACCCAAAATGGTAAACCTCCACTAGTTAACTGTTGCACGGAGAAAATTACAGAACCTCAAACTGTGTAACTTTTGCACGTACAAAATTACTAACCTTTCGAAGACTCTCAACCCATTGTATGAGTTGGGCAACCATAACTGCCACAAAATACCTAAATAAGATAACCCAGTTATAGATTTCTCTTCGCTTCTTAATTTCCAAACCTCTAATGTGAGATTAAAAAATCCTACCCCTAATGAAATATTGAGAAAATTATAATCTAAAGGAATTTAAGAAATAGAATCTTAACAAATTTTCTATGTTTCTCAATTTTATTATCTTAAAAACGGAAACTATTTTTCCTACTTTCGAACATTTTATTCTTCTTTAACTACTTGGTAAAAGTAATTTTTCTTTTTCAAAATAGAGGTATTTGGGACATTTTAACTTAAAAGAACATTAGTTTCATAATTTCTTAATCCGTGTTAAAAAATTAATGTATTTTATATATTATATCCATTTATAAATATAAATATTTTAGAGTGTTTGAGTACGGTAAAAAATATGCTACCTCCAGTCAGATATATAAGTTCTTTTAGATAATTTGAAAATGGTTAAAATATCCTCTCAGGTTAGAAATATAAGTTATTTTACACTTTATAGCGAGCATTTTTGCATTTTTTCCATCTTTACCCACATGTTTATTCATTTATTCATCTCTTATTCTCTATCTCTCATTATTTATTTATAGTGTAAAAGATATTATAGTTCAAAATGCCTTATCACAAAGACCCTTATTTCTTGCACAAATATGCAAAAGAATTCATATTTCTGACTAAAGATAATATTATCAAATATTTTTCAGATATATATTTTTGCATATATCAAGAACGGTTGCAAAATGCAAATAGTAAATCGTAAGTGATGTGCGTGAGAGTTTTTCGGAGTTGGAAAACAAGAAATTAATCAATTAACCGCTTTGTTTTGACAGATATGGCAGTGCTCCAATGTATAGAGCATTTCTGTTCGGTAATCCATCAATAATTGTTACCACAGCTGATGAATTGAGAAAAGTTCTGACAAACGAATGATTTTCATTAGGTTATCCGAAATCAGTGATAGCATTATTAGGGAGTATGGAATTTCATGACTGAAAACAATTGCAATAGATGTTACAGTTTTCAATTGCTGGACGAGAAGCACTATCATCATTTGTATATTATATAAAAGGTGTTGCAGAAACATCATTTCAAGAATAGGAAAAAATGGATGAACTAACTGAGTTCTTGACTGAAATGAAAAATGCTTCCTTCAAAGCATTGATGAAGGTTTTTTTTTAGTAATGAAATTGATCAACATTTATTTGGCCTATTTGAAAAAGGAATATAATTTAATCTCTCATGGAGTCCTTTCCACAACCATTAATTTCCTGGATTTGCTTTCCACAAGGCACTCATGGTAACCCTCCCTTCCCTACTTCTTTCTTTCATGTGTTTCATATATAGACATATTTTTTCCTTTCAAGATATCTATTACTTTATTAGATTAAGGGAATACTAATTGATACTTTTTTCTATATACCCCTATACTTGTAAGAAATAAAGAATTGTCTAGAAACTTTCATTTCAAGTATTAATGACAGTAAAGGATAATTTAGTCCATTTTTCTTTTGATCCTAGATAATTTAATCATTTCCTTAATTCTTGTGTTGTGTCTTAAACAACAAATAATAATAGAAAGTACTTTTTAAGATTTATTCATAAAAGTAATATAATAGAAAGGGAAAATAATTTATTTAGTTGTTAAAATTTAAGCCAGCTTGACATGATATAATAATTCTCAAAGTTTATTTCTTGTTATTCTGGTCCTATAGAATTTATCATAATCCAATAAGATTCTTTTTTCCATTAAACACAAGGCTTCCATAAAAAATAAAAAAATAAAAAATTTACTCACATGTGGTAATATAAATGGTAAACTATGTATTATTAGCTAGTATTCTCTTTAAAAGAAACACGAGTGAGATGTGATTTTGCGAGGGAGAGCAGTTTTTTTTATTTTTCCAAATCAAGACTCAGGTGTGTTTTATTCGGAGAGAATTTTTATAATGTCTATTTTATCCTTCAAATTATCTCACGTGAGCAGATCATGTGCTTTTTTGGACGAAAGTTAAACTTTTTACCATAAAATAATTTTATTGAATTTTTGTAAATTATTTATGGACTATCACAATAGAAAAAATAAATTTTGCGAACCATATCATGTTAGGTCAATAAACTTTTGCAACCAAAATTAGCTATTTTCCCAAAATAAAAATGTAATAGAAAATGAATTACAAAAGATACCAAAATTTTCCATTAAAGAGTTAAAGTTTTAATTGATGATGGTTTCTTTCTTTGCTCTTCTAATATGAAAATTCTATTATGGACTTGATGCATGTTTTTACTTATAGATAATGTGACTTGTATTAAGTCACATCACAGAATGACGTGACTTAATACAGACCTATGATTCATGATGAGGATATAAAACGTGTCTATAACAAAATTTTTCCTTTTAACATTCTCAATTATGTGGTTTTGGATGTTAGGCGCAGAAGAATTTTGTGAACATGTTTAAATAGATTGTCTCTATGAGAAGGAGTGAGCTATATTGCAGCGATAGAATAATTAATACAAAGAAGGATTTATTGACATAGTTACCTTGCTGGTGGGTTTCTTTTTTGCTGAACACGAAACTACAAGTCTTACTATAACATGGGCAATTATACTCCTAGAAGAAAATCCACATATCTTACAAAAGGCAAGGTAAGCTAGGGTCTCTTTCGGATTCTGTATCATTTTGTACAACATTTTTAATGTGACATATTTGATTTATATATGAAACCTATCAAATATAAGATAAACAATAAGAAAAATAAGAATCGTCACCTGTAGTACTTTAAAAATAATGAACTTTATTGATAATGATATAATATGTATTGATGAACGTAGATGTATGTTTGCCCCACAGAACTTTATAAAAAATATTTATTAGTGATATGAATAGTTTGTTTGGTAACTTTATATAATGGGCCTCTGCAAAATTTAAGCTATTATAAAAAAGTTTAATTCAACTGGGCTTAATTCAAGATTTTTTCATCTTAACTAACTCTCTAAACTAAAAATTCTAAATTTTTAACTTTTTTGTTGTCATGAAACTTAATTTTTTCAACTTATTCATAGTCTCCTAGTTTCCACCTCTACAATCATTTTCAATGACATAGATATTCAAGGTAATAATTTGTAGAAAGATGGAAGATGATTTTCTCTTAATTTGGTTCTTTGTTAATATACATATATATATATTAAAAAGAAAATTGCTAAAAAATTTTAATGTATATTTATATTTATATAATTTTGTGACCTGAAAGACTGATAATGCGTATTTTGATTATTTTTACAAATTTTTCGATTACTTATAAATAATTATATGAATTTTATCTTTCGGCCCCACCTAAAATTTAATCATTTGTCGACTCTTGATAGTATATGTTTATCCCATATGTTAGCATTTATTTAGGAAGAAGAAGAGGAAATCGTGAAGAGAAGAACATCCTCAAAAGCAGAGTTAAGCCATAGCGAAATCAAAGAAATGAAGTCTCTTCCAAAGGTATGTATATTCCTCCTATAAGTTTGAATCAAAAGAAACGGCAACATTTGCTCATATGATTAATATGTCATATTTCACATAACGTTATTATTCTTGAAGGTGATCAATGAAACACTATGTCTAACCAGCTTGTTAACAGCTCTTCATCAGAACGCCAAAACAAACATTAACCTCAATGCTTTGTCAAGCTAATTTTGTAAAAATGTTTCTTACATTTCTTTTTCAGTGATCGGAATCATCTAGTACATTTTTTACTAATACTCTCTAATACATTCTTTTTATAACAGTTTTATTAATATAAATTATATTAAATAAAAGATAAACCATACACTTTAAAAAATAAATTATTTTAAAAAATTACTGTTAAAAAGAGTATAATAGAAGATGTACTATACAATAAGTGATTTGACTGCTTTCCTGGGCACTTCCTCTGTAATGGAATGATGTACAAAAGGATGGAAGGTCTTTATATCTCTCTTTATTATACCAGAAAAAGTAAGTCCATTGTGTAGGTTACATAGTTCCAACACGATGGAAGTTTTACCTTGGCTTAGGCATGTTCATTTTGATCCTGAAAACTAGAAGAATCCAAACAATTTCAATCCATCACGATGGAACATGAGTATTACGATGAAAAATCAATACATATTATATATATATATATGCACACTTACAATTTGTTTCATTTATGATTTTTTCTCCCCTTTTAGTTGATAATTTATTTATACCGTACAAAATTTAGAAGTTGTATATGGTTCTCATTATTTTATTATCCAAATCAACATAATTTAGGGAAAATTATAATAAATTTATTTTTTATGACAAGATAGTATCTTAGTAGTAGAAGTATTCTTTATCAAGGCAGAATTTCTGAGTTCGAACCTCATCCACTTCCCCCAATGTATAAAAAACATAATAAATTTACTTTTTTTTATTATTATATTTGTGGCTTTTTTGAAAAATTGGTAAAATGAATCATAAAACTATTTCATTTGTTTTAATTTAATCCTAAAAATATTTTTTTCTGTAATTTTAGTCTTAAATTTATTTTTCTTTAAAAGTATTGGTCTTTATTTTAATTTTTGGAATGAAATTTGTCAATTGTTTTACATGTTCTACCAGCATAAGTCAGCTACCTAGGGAAAATTTACAATCTCTTACCTTTCTTTCTTGATAAGACATAGTAATACATTTATCTTTCTGTTCCATTTTCACCACTCATGATGCATTCTTTTGCTGCATTTTAGAAGAAAAAGTTAGAATTGATGATTTTTCATTTCGTTGATAACACATACGAGAGGTGCATATGTATAAATTTGTTAATTCCACCTTAAACTTGCAGGACGATGTAGCGAAATTTCGTGCCTTTCTTCCATTTGGAGCAGGCAATAGATTTTGTCCAGGATCAGATTTGGCCATTCTTCGAATTTCAATCTATCTTGATTCTTCACTATTTCCTTCTTAATTACCGTTAAATTAAAAAATAAAAAATGAAAACCTTCTATGAAGAAAAAAATAACATGTTATGCCGGATCTACGGATCCAAGACCTATTTACTATTACAAACAGCCTATCTTACTATTACAGACCAAAAAAAAATAGAAGAAGAGGAAGAAATTGAAAACCTATCTATTACAAAAGAAACCTTCAGCCTTTGTCTTCGATATCTGAACTCCGGGAGGAAGCCGGGAGGAATAGCAAGATGAAGCAAAACAGTTGGTAATAAATAAAAAAGGAAAGAAAGATTTAACCTTTTACCTTATATCGGGAGATCCGAAGAGTCACAAATCTAACAACTACACTAAACCGGAGGAACAGTAGTGAACTCCGGTTTCTGTCTAAAGTGATGAAAACGTCATCGTCTCAACCTTCCGAGAGAGAGAGAGAGAGACGGAATCCCTCAGATATACCAGTGAACCTCATGAAAAATAACACTATCTCTCTATCTTTCTAAAACAAGCTCTTTCTTCCTCAACCGGAACCACGCATACGCAGTCAGTAGACGACTAGCAGCACCGGTCCTACAACGATTGGAGTCCTCAACAGCAACAGTCAAGAAACCGAGAGACGGTTTGAGTGGAAGAGAGAAAGATGAAGAATCAGAGAGAGAGTGAGAGGAGACTGAGTCCAAGAAATGAAATGAGAGGGATTAGGGCAGCCGAGTGAGAAAGAGAGACTTTATACTCATGCCGCCTGGGCGGGTCGCGTCAAACCTGACCTACCCGATATCATGGTCCAAGTGAGCCCAATTCTTCCTTAAGTGAGGCCCAGTCCGGAATTCATCATAGGGACAAATATTACGAGTGAAAAGAAATGAAAAATGTGAAACATAAATGGGCCAATAAGGCCTACATAACAAATCTTGAAGGAATTTTTTTTCTTAACATAAATTGATGTTTTATTTTTTTAAAGGCTTTAAAGAATTAATCCGAAAGGCAAAGTGAAATATTTGTTCGTGCGATAACCTGTTGACAAATGTTTGGCGAGAGTAAGAAAGTTATCCTTATGTGCAATATTTGAACTTGCAAATAAATGTATTTTTTTATGTACATAGATTGTACTTACATGAATGTATTATCATGTACTTCATAATCAACTAAGAGAAATTGCCTATAGCTTAACTTTGTGATTTGTCTAGATCTAATTCATTATAGTAAGGAACTTTTATTTCGTCTCTTTTATAGACATGAATTATTTTCAATCTTACAAGTATAGCAATTTAAAGATTTTATGATAGAATTCGACGTATTTTGTTGCATGGATCAAATAAAATAGTAAAAAAGTAATTAATTAAATTCTTTAAATAAAACTATAATAATGTGCAAAAAATGCACCAAATGCTACTATGAAATCATTAAATTATTATAAGTTTGCGAAATTAAAAATAGTTTAAGAGTACAAATAGATAAAATAAAAGCTCTTGACTATGAACAATTAAAAAAAAAAGTTTATGCCTACAAATAGAAAAGTAAAAATAGTTTCCAAGGCTAATTTCTCATTAACTAAAAGTGCTTGTGGCTTATTGTTGTGAAAAATGATGGCCTACGAAGAGGCACAAGATTCTATGTACTACTTTTGTACCACTCTATTACCAGCTTCTTTTTATAATATATTTTCTCTTTAGGGTTTATTTTTTATTTATTAGCTTTTATTAATAAAATATACTAAATTAGAAAGTAATATAGAGAGTGGTACACAAAGTGATACAGAAGATTCGAGCCACAAGAAGAGGATGAACTGGTGATTTAAAACTTCCTCAAGTTGAAAATAGTGTTTCAGGTTAAGCAGAAATTAAAATATTGAAATAGCAGAGTACTACTTTGCACTAGTTGAGAAATCATTATGATTGTCAAGTTATGTCCAAGTTATTCCTTAAATAAAAGAAATAAAAAACTTTGTTCAAATTATAATAGGCGAAGCCATACATAAATGACTAGATGGGCCAAAATTCAAATAAAAATTTTATTGAGATTATTCTAGATGATTTTGAGGGATTTTCTCCCTTGTAAACTTATGTTGTATTAGGAAATTCATATAGTTGTTTATCTTGGAATATGCCAAGATAGTTTGTAATTAGATTGTGATTAGATTTGAAAGTTTCGTAGTTTAGCTTGGCCAAAAGTGTATTTATCATTATGAATATTTTCATTACAAAGGGAAAAACAATAATTTTTTTTTCACTCAAAACTTTCATGGTATAAGAATATGTTTTTCTCATAGTGAGTAAAGACAAAGAGAATGAGGAAACAAGTAGTATTTCCTATACGGAGCACAAGAGTCCAGTACGGAAAAGTACCTTAAGAAGGATGCATATTATGTAGCATCCTCAGGTGGATCGAGACAGATTTATCACTCAGGTCCAATGGAAAGGAGCACCAGCACAATCACACAACTATATCGAATGGGCAAAAGCTGTGAGATTAGCCCTTTATTCAAAATAAAAATTGAGATTCATCGATAGAACAATTCTGTTACCTAAGAATAATCTAGACAAAGTAGAGAAATTGTGGGAGATTAACACATTAGTTAGCTCTTGGATTCTCAACACAATTGACTCAAGCGTACGATTGTCTATGAATTACTCTAAGCGTATACACAAGTTGTAGGCAGTTCTCAAAGAACAACTCTCTTTGGGTAATGGCCTGCAAAAGTAATAATTGAAGACCGTGTTGACAAACTGTAAATAAGGGGGAGATTACATAAACAGATATTACAATCGTTGGCGAAAAATATAGGATGAGTTACAGAGTTACATGTAATTGCGGGTGTATGATTGATGTGCAACTTCTTTGGCTACAAAAATCTACCCCACCTTTCACATGTTCCCTTTCACTTCTTTGCCTGCCCAAATATACCCTGCCTTGCACATTTTTCCTTTCAATAATCTAATTGTCCATATCATCCCAATTAGTATCCCCTTTATCACCACAACTATTGTTCTCTCTGTCTCATCTATCTATTCAATGATACTCTTCAGAAGATCATTTTGCATAACTTTACGCACTACTACATGGCAGAGTTTTCGCTTCTTCTTGGACCTGATTAAACCAACCACCTACTTCTTCATACCGTTACAACCTTCGAGTAGTCATAAGTAGTTGCTTTTTCTTCTTCCTTGGTTGGAGAGGTTGTTTTGGAGATAGATTATCATCATCCAACTCTTCAAATATTGGCTAATGACTATCTCTTTTCTATGGGATTAAATTCAGATGGCTACATCAAAATTTTCTTTATTTCTTCATCTTTCTCCATGTCAGCAAAGATCTTAATCACCTTCACCCTACTTCCGACTTCACGCATTTTCAAAATGTCCTTATCACCTATAAACTGTACTAACCCAGTTCTCATATCACCATGAGGCTCTAAGTAACATTTTTTGCCCCTCATAACCTAGTTGTCTCATGACAAGGTTGTAGCTCAGTTGGTTAGAAGCACTCCTTAACATGTGATAGGTCACAAGTTCGATTCACTCTCCCCTTTTATTACTAATCATAGATGCCCTCTATATTAAGTTTGATTGTAAATTGTTCATAAAGGTCTTTTTAACTTAACGCAAAAAAAGTAATAAATTACCACATCAATACATTCTATCCTTCATCGAAAAAAATAAATAAATAAAGTAAAATGCACACCACATCCAAATATAATTTAAATAATGCAACAAATAGTATCAAACAAATGGGCAAGGGATTTCCACCATTTGCTGACAAAAAAATGAGGGTTTTTTTTTATTTTTTAAAAAAATGACATAGGGTCTTCTAACATTATGGTCCCTCAGATACTGCAAAAAACAAAACAAATACAAGCACCCAATATAAGTAAGAGTAAATTATGTTTATCTCCCTTGAAGTTTGTGTAAACTATGGATAGATCTTTAAGATTACATCAAACTACATTCTCCACCTTCTTTAATCAACAAACTACTAGCAAATAAATCTCTGTTGTCAAATATAACTACTATCACTTGATAAATAATTATTTTGTTTGTTTCAATAGTTCTTCCTTCGAATTGCAAATAATCCTAACTAATTGATCACGCTCTAATACAATTTTTATCCATTAATTTGTCTATATTAAATATTGTTTATCATAATTGTAATCTTGTGAAAGTATTACTATATTCTCTAACCTTCTCTAGTATGATAGTGACCAGAGAAATCCAGTAAATGAATAACTCATTTCCTGTTGTCGGTTAAAATTAAGAGTTCTTTTTTTGGAAGAAAATTATGATTGTTCTTAAGAGATAATTGCACTTAAGTTCCTTTAATTTCTTTTTATTGATATTTGGTAAAAAGTTTTAATAGTTGATTCTTTAAACACCTTAATAAACTAAAGGTATTTTAAGGCATTAATATATATGTTATTGCTAAAGGGAAGTTTATTTCCTAACATATTGAGACACTAGGAATTAATTTTTTAATTACTTTTTCGTTAAGAGAGAAAAATATAGTTTGACTAAATTTTAAGAATTTACTTGTAGTTTGAACAAACCTTAGCGGAGATAAATGTAAGCCACTCTATAAGTAAATATACATAACTTTATAATCTAAAATTGAAGGAAAGAATAAAAAAATCACAACTTTTGAGCAAGAACAAGACAAAGTTACAAACTTTTTTCTTGCAAAAATACAACGCATTTTTAGAGTATATTATATTATGACATAAAGGATCAAACTGAGTCTCACTCTCTCTAATCTCCAATTTGAACCCATTCTTCGAAAGTTTCAAACCAATACCGGTGGGTTCAACAATTGCAGCTTCTATACCTTCGCAAAGGATTTTCCATCAAACACGATGAATATGTTCGTTCAATATAAGACGATAGAAGATTTTAAAGGAGGTGTGAGAAATCACTAGGTTTTCAAATGAGCTTGCAAAGGAGAGTGCGAATTGAATAGGGTTTCGAAAAAGTGTAAGTAAAGTTTCATATGTCGGGAATTTTAATTTATCCTGACTAAAAAGCTCCTAGAAGAGTCACAAGACGCGCACATAAAGTTACCTTTATGATTTTATGCTAAAAGTAAACTAAATATTAAATTAAATAATTTTTAAACTTAAATTATTAAAATTGAATAAATTAAATAGTGATGCGTGACACATTTTGCCCGCGCTAACAAAGGGAAAACTCGAATATTCTCTTTTTTCTTTAGTGTTTTAAAATGATTTTTTAGGAGGAAATTAGCAAGGGTTAATATAAAAAGATTATCCTCAACTTTGTCATACGTTAATTAAGTACCAAATTTTTTAAAATGTCAATTAAAGGACAATTTTTCTTTTTCAGTAAAATAAATTGAACGGAAACTTATCAGAAATGACAATTTTACCCTTTCATAAAAGAGAAGCTGATCATCAAAATTAAAGAAAGAAATATAATAATAACAAACTCTCTCTTCCGAAGACCATAAAAACACCTAACTACATCAAATTCCATCAGAAGAAAAAAATGGCTCTAGTTTTTTTCTCTTCATTTCTCAAACCCTCAAAAATCATATATCAAACCTTCATCAAACTATTATTGTAAAGTGTTATGACAAAAAAAAAAACTATAAGTTGGTAAAAAGTATTATATGGATTAAAAAGTTTCAACATTTAAAATTTTGAAAAAAAAAAATTTCTCCTTTCAAAGATTAGATATTGGAAGTATGGTGCTCAAGCTTTTAATTTGTTTTGTTTTTCCCCAATGTAAATCTTTTGAATTCGATTGAGCGGTGTTCCTCTTGAACTGAGTTTGAGTTCATTCTTGTTCTTCTGGTTTATTTGCCTACATGAGGAGTAATGAATTTTGGTTTGACTGATTTCTTGAAAATGTTGTACTCTCTCTTCGTTTACTCATTAACTAGGTTGAATAACTCAGAAATCGAATTGACTCTAATTGGATCTACTTGTTATGTCTAATTTCTAACGATTGGATAAAACCAGATCCCATACCTGAACGTTAGTTTAGCTTTAACTAGGCAAATTCCTGTATTCAATTTTAACTGTCACTTGAAGCATCAGAAGTCCCTCATAGTTGGAGGAAGTGAATCTTTAGCTGTTGTGTGTTCTGTTGTGGCTTTGTTTAATCGGAAAATTATGTTTTCTTTGCAGGTGATGATTGTAAAATCAAGGTTTGGAACTACAAGTGCACAGGTGTTTGTTCACCCTCCTTGGACATGTTGATTACATCCGCACTGTTCAATTTCATCACGAATCCCCTTGGATTATTAGTGCTAGTGATGATCAGACAATTAGAATATGGAACTGGCAGTCTCGAACTTGCATATCTGTCTTGACTGGACACAATCACTATGTGACGTGTGCATTATTTCATCCCAAAGAGGATCTGGTTGTGTCTGCCTCTTTTGATCAGACTGTTAGAGTTTGGGATATTGGTGCCTTAAGGAAGAAATCAGTGTCTCCTACTGATGACATCCTCCGCTTGAGTCAGATGAATGCAGATTTTTTTGGTGGGGTTGACGCTGTTGTAAAGTATGTCCTAGAGGGCCACGATCGAGGGGTGAACTGGGCTTCATTCCACCCCACTCTGCCTTTAATTGTTTCTGATTGCCAATGATCGTCAGGTGAAAATTTGGGGAATGAATGGTAAATCCATGCAGACATTTTGCCTTTAATTTTCTTTTCCAATTGTCCCATGTGATTTACTTGCTATCATAGTTTTCTAACATCATCTTTTTGGAGTTAGCTGGGTTTGAATAAGCATTATGATTATCATGTAAATGTATTTAAAATTGCAATTTAGGAAGTTACCATATGGATTCAAGGTCACTACTTCAGGACAGTGCCTTTAGATAACCAGTAAATTTACTTTTTATGGCCTTTAATTAAACCCAGGATGTTGGAAGCCTATTAGCTCTTTCATGTCATTGAAGGTGTGCTCAATTACAGTTTAAGTCTCCACAGTGGGATAAACAAAAGTCTTTTCTGCTGTAGACTACGTGTTCAATACTCAAAAGAATTTTCTACTAGATTTATATGACAGTTGCAATTTCCGTTCCCGAATTGAAGAAGTTAAATGAGCTTCTCTTCGGGTTATGGTATTAATTTTTCGGAGCTCATGTGCAACTTTTGTATTTCTGCAGTATTGTTGTGTTGGAAATGGATTGGAAAGGGGTCAATTTTTAACCTTTTCTCAGTGTGGTATTATTATATGCTAATTGATGTTCTAATATTTTGCTTTCTCAATTTCATGAGGGTATTTTGCCTTGGTTAATGTACACATTGGGTAAACCTTTTTATTACCTAAGCAACTAATTCTACACAGTTTTAAAGTTTACTTGGAAAATGTGATCAATATTTTATTTTTAGCTAAAAACAAAATTAATGAGGCAGAAATTATTGAATACATTTAATTGTGATGTAGACCAACCATTCCTTTCTAGTCTTTAACAAGATCTACATAATGATAAGGAAACCTACAAATCTAACAAATATAAGCATCTTTGCCTTCTAACAGCTGAGTATTTGACTTGGCATACATAAAATATTAGTAGTTCTAAAGAAGATCTTATACAATCAAATCTTTTAGCTTATGATTAGTTGTTCATTTCTTTATGATTTTGTAAACTTGTAAAAACTCTTTTATCGCATCTTCTTGAACTTATTTCTCTTCAGACACAAAGGCTTGTGAAGTGGACACATTGAGAGGCCATATGAACAATGTTTCATGTGTTCTATTCCATCCAAGACAGGAAATCATTGTCTCAAATTCCGAAGATAAGAGCATCAGAGTGTGGAATGCTACGAAAAGGACTGGTCTTCAGACATTCCGTAGGGTACATGATAGATTCTGGATTCTGGCTTGTCATCCTGAGATGAATCTTCGGGCAGCTGGCCATGACAGTGGCATGATAGTATTCAAATTGGAGAGGGAACGTCCTGCTTTCTCTGAGTGGAGATTCTCTGCTTTACGTGAAAGATCGCCTCCTACGTGCCTTTGAGTACTCAACTCAGAAAGATATTCAGTTGATACCAATTCGTAGACCTGGTTCTAACAGCTTAATCCAAGGTCCTCGAACTCTTTCTTATAGTTCCACTGAGAATGCTGCATTGTTCTGTTCAGACATGGATGGAGGTTCCTATGAAGTCTACATTATACCTAAAGGCAGCTTTAGATTTCAAAAAATCATAAGCATTACAGTTATAAATATCCCTCTCTTTCTTTCTCTCTCTCTCGTACTCCAACCAACAACTTGATTGAATTATTGCTTTATCTCCCTAATTTCCTGCACTGTTTTTGAACACTATTCCAATGGCTCCCATTAACAATCCAAGTTGGGTATCCATAGCTTCATCTGATTTCTTCGTCGAAATACTCTCCAGATTGCCTGTTAAAACACTCGGAAGTTTCTCTACCGTTTGCAAATCATGGCATTCTTTTCTCAAAACCAAAACATTCATCCGAACACATCTCAAAAATTACTGTCAAAACAATTCTTCTTCAATCGAATTTCCTTCAATTCCCTATCTTTCATGTTCATCGAACACAATTATTTTAGATGAAATTTCCAAAAATCTTATGGCTTATTGTACACCTCAAGATCTATCTGTTGGTGGAAATTTTTGTAATGGAATAATCTGCTTCACAGATAATAAGACATACTATGGTACTAGGGTTTTTCTTTCCAATCCTATCCTTAAGAAAACAAAATGCATATCCCATTTTTGGAAAACTGATTTCAGGCCATATTTGAATATTTACTTTAAACTAGGATTTGGACGTCTAGAATACAACGATTTTAAGGTTGTCATGATTTATTATTTTAAGGATATAAATTCCAGCAAGCTTTTAGTTGTAAAACCCCAGGTTGAGGTTTATAGTTCGAAAGGAGACAATTGGAGAAAAATTGAGGAGGCAAACATAAATTGTATAGCTAATAAAAGATCGGTTTCTTGCAATGGAGCTATTTATTGGTTGAATCGAAGAAGGGAGAAATGGAGTTGTGATATTATTTTGTCTTTTGATTTGGCTAACGAGTCTTTCAATGAGATTACACTTCCTCCTATTGAAAGTAAGGTTTCCAAGAACGCGATTTTATTGATTTACAATAGTTTGCTAGCGTTTTGGACTGTTTCTTCCATGAATAATAATAATAATAATAATAATAATAATAATAATAATAATAATACAATGTTGTCAGAATCAGACTGGAGGAGATCGAACATGATCATTGGGTCACTGGGTCAAATATAAACCGAATATTGCTATGATTTATGGGTGATGATGGATAAGAAAGTGAGTAATTTTTTGAGGAAACTAGGAGTTTTTGAAACTAAGAAGAATGTAACAGAGGTAAGGGGATTTACAAATGGTGGAAAGCTTATAATGGAAATATGGGAAAGCGATTATTTGGCATCTTGGGATCCCATTGATGGTGAAATACAATTTCTCAAGTGGAATCAGATAGACACAACTTTTTTAGGAAGCCTTGTTTCTTTTTGAGGAATTTGTATTTTTTGTTTCTTTTTGATTGTTTTTCTTATTCTTGAGGAGTTTGGATTCATGATTTTCTAAGCTACAATTGAAAAAGATTCGTGGAATAAAATTTTAATTTGCAGAATTTGTATTCTTTTTTGAGTTATGCTTGTACCTTTTGCTTCATTTGAGGGGATAAATTAAATGAAAAAATGTCCCCAAGGAATTTCTCAACTACCAAATGATCTTTCTATTTTCGCTAAACTACAAGAAAATCCTTCAAGGTTCATCAAAGATTATCTTTTAATCTTGGCTATTGATCAGTCAATTAAGGATTGACATTTGATTGATAGATTGTTACAATATTAGTCCAAAAAATCCTTAATCACCCTTTTCCATGTAATTTTAATTTCGTCAAATAAAAAATCATTATTAAAAATTCTTTTAAAAAAATCCTTATAGTTCTTACTACATCAATCTAGTTATACCTACGTGAACAATCTAGACAAGAAAAGTATTCTTTTGATGCACATTTAAAGATGTCTTCAGCCGAACCACCTAATTTCTAAAAGGAAGAATCATCCTAAGAACCTACGTGACTCTCCTAAAAGAAATATAAAAAAACTTAGAAATACTATAATTTAGTGAACTAGGATAATGATAAGGATTAAATATGAAGGACTTCAGTGAGATAAATGGAAGTTTATTAATATTATCATGTTATTTTTTTCTTTTTTCTTTTCTCTAAAACAATTTCCTTTCCAATCACCTCTCCCCTCTCCCGCCCTCCCCCCCCCCCCCTCATTTGTATCCTCTTTTAATAGAGAATAATACATCAAGACATTTTACCTAGCGAAAATAAAAAATAATACTTCAGCACATTTTCTATTATTTATTAGGTTAATTGCATAATATTGCCCTCAAATAGGGGTTTTATATATACATATACATATACATATATATATATATATATACCTCAAATCACACCCTCTTTGAATCCTCTTTAAATAGATAATACATCAAGACATTTTTAATTATTTATCTACCCTATACAATATATATCCACCTAAAATCACCTCCTCTTTGAATCCTGTTTAAATAGAGAATACATCAAGATATTTTTAATTATTAATTTACCCTACAATATATATATATATATATATTATTAATTTATCCTATTTAGGAACGACTTGTAGATTGGCAAATGAGACCCCAGCAAAGGCCGAGGGTCGACTAAGGGGCTTTAGTAGTCGTTTACCTCAACAGGGTTAAAATCTTGGCAAGATGTTTTACGATCTCGATGTTTGGATAGTAGGTACTAAAATAAGATGGATGTTTTTTATGTGTAGTGTGACTTTGTAGTTCTGTGTGTAATAGATCTTCTCTGTATTAAACAATATCTTCAGAGTGGGTATGCTTGATAAAGTGTGTTTTCTAGATGATTATATTTTGTTTTAAGTATTGATATCTCTTTTGATTATGGAATGTTACATGTAAGCTATATCTTCAAACTAAAGGTTAGCACTCCTAAGTTTTTATTAGATTCGAACTTATCTTTGGCTTAGGAAGATGTCAGGACCATACTCCCCAAGTCACAGAAACGAAGCTATGTAAGAAAATTCACATCAAGGACCAACAGATACCGCGAGAGAAGTAAGTCATCATTTGGAACCCACCAGTGATGAAAAAATTGAAAATTTCATTACAAAAATGACTAAATCCTTGGAAGCTACTTTGGCGAATCGAAGAAGGGAATGAACATAGAACACAGTAATAATGAGGTCCTGGAACGATTCTTACGAATTTCGGCCCCTGAAATTCTATGGCAAAGTTTCCCATGTTGAACGATATTTATAATACTTTGCGATAAAATGACACCAAGAAGGTAACCTTTGTTGTTTTACGACTTAGGAGAGCAGCAAAAGACTAGTGGCCAATGAGTTTCGCTGCTACAGATGAAGTTGCCACAAGAATCGAAATAAGTGATCATATGGAAAAACAATGAGCAGTGGCAACGAGTGCTCCATCACAATCCCACAAACAACCTGGACAAGGACGTTGGAGGCCCAGATATTCAAAGAAATCACGAAACAATAACCGAGCCGGGAATGAGAAGCGCCGGAACCCTATGACAAGAAACCCTGGTCCGACTTGTACTTATTGGTGGACGTGGGGGACACACGATAGAAGCATGCTATCAAAATGTGGAAACATGTTTTCAGTGTGGAAAGGCTGGACATTTTACGAGACAATGCCTTGGAGGGTAGCCCACAATCTTAGGAACGCCCAGAGGAGTAGGACGGCTAGCGAATATCATGGGGGTGCCAGTAGCCTGAAGCAACAAACCGCAAGTTAAGGCTAAGGTCTACACCCTGGATGGGCAACCCTTGGACGGTGAAGAAAAAGTAGTTAAAGGTACTATCTGTATCTTCTCTCACCATGCTAAAGTATTAATTGATCCAGGAGCTACGCATTCGTTTGTGAGCATGCATTTCATAAAACATATCCCTAAAATCTCTGTTAGCATGCCCTACCAATTAGTTGTTTGCACCTATGGGAGTGAGTCAGGTCACTGAGGAGAAGTACCTCGATTGTAAGATTTACATAGGGAGCGCGATATTACCTAGAGATTTGATCACCTTATCCTTTGAGGGATATAATGCGATATTAGGATTGGATTGGTTATCTAAGCATTACGCCCAGGTAGACTGCCGAAAGAAAATGGTTAAGTTTACCCGACAAGATGTGCCTACCCTAGAATTTCAAGGAAATAAACCAAGGAGGAAAACCATTTGATCTCCGTAATTAAAGAAAGAAAATTGATCACGAAGGGACCCCAAGGATATTTGGCATACTTTCCCAACAAAATGGGAGAAAAAGTACAAATGGAAACTATCCTAGTGGTGAAGGAACTTTGGGATATTTTCCTGCAGAATTAACAACTCTACCACGTGAACGGAAAGTGAACTTCAGCATAGAACTAGTACCTGGTATCACACCAATATCCCGAATGCTATATCGAATGGTTCAGGAGGAGCTGAAGGAGTTAAAGGATCAACTACAAGAGTTGTTACGGCAAGGCTACATTCGTCGGAGCACATCACCATGGGGTGCACCAGTATTGTTTGTCAAAAAGATGGAACCCTTAGAATGTGCATCGACTACCGAGGGTTGAATAGTGTCACTATAAAGAATAAATACCCTCTTCCCCTGATTGATGAATTTTTTGATCAAATTCGAGGAGCAGGTTGTTATTCTATGTTTGATTTAAGACAGGGGTATTACAACGTACGGATAAAAGAAAAAGACATCCCAATAACAGCTTTTAATACTCGGTATGGATACTATGAGTTTGCAGTGATGCCTTTTGGTTTGACCAATGCACCAAAAACATTCATGGATTTGATGCAAAGAATTTTTCACCCATACTTGGACCAATTCGTGGTGATTTTCATCAACGATATCTTGGTTTACTCACCAGATACTATGATACATGAGCAACACCTTTGAAGTATGCTGCAAATCTACGAGAACACAAGCTGTACGCTAAGTTTAGTAAATGTGAATTTTAGATGGAGGGTAAATTTTCTGGGACATGTGGTGACACGTGAGGGCATAAACCGTTGATCCAGCTAAGGTGAAAGCTATAACTCATTGGACGCCACCTAAAATCCCTACAGAGGTACAGAGCTTTTTGGGGCTAGCTAGATATTATCGGCTATTTATTAAAGATTTCGCTAAGATTGCTGAACCCTTAACACAGTTAATCCGAAAGGATGGTGAGCTCAAATGGTCAGAGAAATGTGAGAAAAGTTTTTAAGAGTTGAAGCATCGACTGACATCGGCACCGGTGCTACGTTTGTCTGATCCGCAGAAAGAGTTCACCTCATATACAGATGCATCTTGAGAAGGATTAGGAGCTGCACTAATGCGAGATAGGAAGGTAGTTGCATATATCTCCCAAAAGTTGAAGACCACGAGAAAAACTACCTAACGCATGACTTAGAGCTAGTAGCCATAGTATTTGCACTCAAGAAGTGGCGACATTACCTCTATGGGGCTAAATATGAGATCTTTACTGATCACAAGAGTTTAAAGTATTTGTTCTCCCAAAAGGACCTAAACATGAGGCAACGAAGATTGATAGAACTACTTGAAGAGTACCGATGCCCAATTAACTATCACCTCGGGAAAGCAAACATGGTAGCTAATGCTTTGAGTATGAGTGCCAAATTAGCAAGCCTCACCTTAACTTCAACCTTGCAACAAGAGATCAAGGGAGTGCAAAAAAGTAATGAGGAATTCCAAAGGTTTAAAGCTCAAATTGAGGCAAAGAAATTAGATGACTTTCGAGTCTTAGATACTGATTGAAGTTGCACTTTCAAAATCGGCTATGTGTACCGAATGAGGTGCAGATTAAACGAAAGGTATTGGAGGAAGCATATAAAGCAAATATTCCATGTACTCTGGTGAGAACAAGATATATCAAGAACTCAAGAGGATGTTTTGGTGGGAACGGAACAAAGAGAGACGTGGCAAAATATGTGGTCGCTTGTCTTACTTGCCAATGGGTGAAAACAGAACACAAGAAGTCCGCAGGACTCTTACAGCCATTACCTATCCCCGAATAGAAATTTGAATGTGTTACGATAGACCTTGTCACTAGGTTGCCGCGGACAAAAGGTTACAAGGACGCCAATTAGATCATAGTTGATTGCTTGACGAAAGTGGCACACTTTACTACTATCATCATAACGTACTCCTTGGAAAAGCTAGCCCAGCTTTAAGTGGAGGAGATTGTAAGATTTTCCGGATTACCTGTGGACATTTTGCCAGACCGAGATCTGAGATTTACTGCGAGATTTTGGCCTATGTTCCAGGCAGCATTGGGGACTAACTTAAGCTATAGCACTGCCGCACACCTCCAGACTGATGGGCAATTAGAAAGAGCAATCCAAACTTTAGAAGATATGTTTCGAGCGTGTGCTTTAGAGTTTGGAAACAAATGGATTGATAACCTGGGCTGGGCATAGTTTTCTTATAACAACAGTGATCATTCCTCAATTAGAATGGCGCCTTTTGAAGCCTTATATGGGAAGAAGTGTAGAACACCTTTGTATTGGGATTACATTGGAATTCGTTCCCTCTGGAAGCAGAAGAGCTGGATGCCAGAGTTAGAAGAGGCGCAGAAATGGGTAAAAGTAATTCAAAAATGATTTGAGCAGCTAAAAGTTAACAAAAGAGCTACGCCGATAATCAACGGCGGCACTTGGAGTTTGAAGTAGGAGATCAAGTTTTTCTAAAACTCACATTCACCCCACACCCAAAAGAAGGGAAGTTAAGCCCCCGATACATTGGACCATTTGAAGTAAGCGACAAGATAGGTAAGGTAGCCTAAAGACTGATGTTACCGCAAGAATTACTAGGCATTCCCAGTTAAAGAAATATCAACCATCGCCGAGCATGTTCTGAATGACAACCTGTGGAATTGCAAACTGACTTGTCATACGAGGAGAATCCTAGTAGGATTTTGGAACGAACTGTAAAGGAATTACGCGGAAAAAGAATTCTGATATGCAAGGTGTTATTAAGACACCACGGCATTGAAGAGGCAACATGGGGAAATGAAGAATTTCTAAGTAGGAAATATCCGGAGATTCTAGGTACATGAACCGAAAAATTTCAAGGATGAAATTTTTCTAAGGAGGGTAGAATGTAGCATCCCATCTAAATACCTCAAAATTAACATCATAAGTCACGGAAGGTCAAAACGAAAGTTTGGGGGGTTATCTTATAAAGAATAGAAAGTTTTGGGTCATTTGGTAATTCTTAGAAAATATAAGGAAGAATTTTTTCGTTGGAAACTTCTTTGGGCATATTTTAAGATCATTAGATTTTAACGCTTTATGGTGGAGATTGAGATTTTAAGTTTAATATGAGTTTTAAGTCATTTTTTAAGTTTTAGGGCCAACGTAGAAAGTCTAGAAAGTTGGGCTGAATAATTAAATTTTTGGCTGGTAATGCCTTTTGGGTTAGAGAATAGAGGACACATGGGAGGCAAAACCATGCGTGGATGGTTATATATGGATGTCAATGGAGGGCTGAAAATTTCCATCAGTCCCTAATTTCTCTCCTCTCCTCTCCTCTCCTCTCCTCTCGATTCTCTCTCCCTCTCTCTCTCTCTCTCTCTCTCTCTCTCTCTCTCTCTCTCTCTCTCTCTCTCTCTCTCTCTCTCTCTCTCTCTCTCTCTCTCTCTCTTTCTAGGTAAAATATTTTTTTATTTTATTTTCATTATTAGGCTATATTTTCTAAAATAAATAATAGTAAATCTTAATAGTTATGGATATATTTTGGGAACCGATGATTTTTAAGGAATTGTTATGAAATTATTTTAGAGTTGTTTTAAGAATTCCTTCGGGTTTAGAATAAGTTTAGGTGAACTCTAAGGTCATCATGGGGTCATGTTTATATTTTTGTGGTGATATTTGATTAAGTTTGGAATGCTATTATCTGTCGGTTTGATTCGTTTCGTAACTCAAGGTGAGTTCACCAACCTCTTTCTTTTACAAGAAATTTAATTACTTTCTTGAAGACATATTTTTCCATTGTTAGATTTTGACAAAATTTAAAAAATATTTACCGGTAGTATATGATGGGTTATATGCCAAATATTTTCTACATTTAAAATATTTATTAATTCTTTTTAAAAAATAAGCTTGCTAATAACTTATGAGAAGAAGTTAAATATATTCTTATAATATTTTGTGACTATTTTTGTATGATTGTCTTAAAAATTATCCCATAGTATTTCAAATATCCTTTAGAATATACTTACATTATTTAAATTATTTGTATATTGTCGTGATTTTAATTCTTACTTTTCTTAAGAAATATTTTTCACCATAATCTGGTGTATACAGTATTATTAAAATTATTTGGAGGAATTATCTTAAAAGTATTTATTATTTCTTTTTAAAATAATATTTAAAATATTCTTAAATATTGTTATAAGACTTTGAGATATGTGTAAATCATTAAAATATTTTTATATTACTTTGGGATTATTCTTAAAAGTATTTTTATATTATTTTGAGTTTACTCTAGCATGAGATAAAAGATTTCTACGAAATATTTTTACCATGACTAAAATATTCGTATATTATGATTTCGAGAAGTTTTACTTTTTCTTTTTAAGGAATATTCCTCCATGATTATATTCATATATTACTATAATTTATGGAAGTATTTAATAATTCTTTTTGAGAAATATTTATCATGATTCTTTTTCTGAAAAGAAAATTAGCATAACTTATTTTATAACCGGTAATATATTCTGTTTAAAGGGTATATTCAAAGGTCCTATACGAATACTCTCATTGTGTACATGATCTTAAAAATATCAAATGTTTTTATGAAATTTTATAAAGGCATGATTTGAATTTTATACCTGTTACATTTGTCATGTCTACGAGTTTGCAGTTTTGCCCGGTGGATAGGAATTTTCATTAAAAAGATTTGCATGGCTGAGAAATGGCCTATGATCTTACAAAAATTGAGTAAAACCCTAGTCCGGCCGAAGGGGCTTTGTATACATATTTTTTATCAACATATCGAGAGGATTGCATGTGCGTGGTTAGTCCCCCGTACAAGGGCCTCTTCCGATCGACATGATTGGTAAGTGTACTCTTGATCTGGATCAAGTTGACAGGGGACGTAATACCGTGCGAGGGTTAGACCCAAGGCGGTATTACGTTTGACTCCGTATCATACTCTACGGTGGGACTACTTTCTAGCAGGTTGAGTCGGGAGGGGCTCACCTGCTTGGGTAATATAGGCAGCCTAGTAAGTACTTCTGGGCTCGTTACTTGTTTTGTGAATAAATGGTGTTTGCGGTGGTTTAATATTTATGGGTGATGATGGATATGAAAGTATGTAATCCTTGGAGGAAACTAGGGGTTTTTGAAACTAAGAAGAATGAAATAGAGGTAAGGGAATTTACAAAGAGAGAAGAGCTTATAATGAACATACGAGAAAGTGATTGTTTGGCATCTTGGGATCCCATTAATGGTGAAATACAATTTCTGAACTGGAATCAGATAGACACGGCTTTTCTTGGGAGCCTTGTTTCTTTTTGATGAATTTGTGTTTTTTTTTTTTTTCTAATTCTTGAGGAATTTGTATTCATGAATTCCCAAGCTAAAATGGGAAAAGATTCTTGGAAAAAATTTAATGTGAAGAATTTGATATTTTTTGGGGAGCTATGCTTGTACCTTATATTTCATTTAATTTGAGAGGATAGATACAAAAATGTCCTCAAAGAATTTCCAACTACCAAATAATCTTTCTATATTCGTATCCTTCAAGGCTCATTAAAAGTTATCTTTTAATCATTGCTATCAGTCCATTAACATTTGATTGACATATTGTTATTTCATGAACTCTAAAAATTATTAACAACCCTTTTATAAACAACTCTATTCTTTGTAATTTTACTTCATCAAATAGATTGTTGTTCGTACATATTTACAATAATATACTTTTGAAGTATTATAAAGTTCATTTTCTTCCCAAAAAATACATGATCGTAGTTCATTGAAAGAAATGAAAAAATTATAGTTCTTATTGCACCAAGATCTCTATTTAGACTTTGGAGAACAATCTAGAAAAGAAACGTGATCTTTAAATATACACTTAAAAGACATCCCAAGCCAAAAAAACGTAATTTCTTAAGGAGGGATCTGCATAAGGACTCTCTGGCTCTCTGACTCTCTTAAAAATGAAAAAAAAAAAAAAAAAACTTGGAAATACTATAATTAAAGAAAGCTATAAATGAAAAAAAAAAAAAAAAAAAACTAGAATTGAAAATTAGGACCTCAACTCCGAATTTCTCTCAATATTTTTCATCTTCTACTCTATGTCAATAGAAATGGCCAACAACAGCTAGAAATGGGTTTAAAGGTGATCCTACTTCAAATAATGGCTGCAAAGATATAGGAAGATAGTTCGACCGAGCCATCAAACTCCAACTCGTTGACCAATCAACTCGTGAATTAGTTGAGCAACTACCAGAGTCGTCTGCATATTCACTTAGCCAACTAGCCCATGATTCATCTCAGCAAGTAAGCACTTATTTAGCTCTCTCATAGGATTCGTTTCATAACTTTGGAACAATGAAATCGAAATTAAGTTATAAATTATGAATCTGAAAAACTGAATCTAAAAATTAAAATTTGAATATGATTGATGAATTAATTAATAATTAGTAATTACATGCAAAAAGTGTAATAATTTGACAAACAATACGTATAGTTAGACTTTAGACTTCAAAGTTAAGAAAAAGTTTTAAAATTTATAACTATAATTAAACACATCTTGAACAATTAAGTGATTTGCAAAAGTTGTTATTGAATGCACTTAAATATTAAGCACTTAATAATGTATGTTATCAAATATACTTAATTCAATAAGTTCTTAACTAATTAAATTTAAGAGGTAGAGTAATTTATCAAACGAATGCTTAGCTTTCTCATAATATCTGGATTAGATTTCGGCCCTATATTGACTTTTTACTCTTTTTTTCAAGGCAATTCTTAAAGTTGTTGATTCACCAATGATTTTCTAAATTGCTGTCTCTAATGAAAGAAGTAAAATTGAGTTGCTCCTGTCACTTTGGGCGAAGGATGGCACCGTCAGATTTGCTTTGAAGAAGGTTATTGTGTGTTTATTTTTTACTTCCTAGTATTAGTATTAGTGTACCTTTACCCACCTAAGGTTTCTAATATAGGGGGGTTTTCCGTTATTTTGCGTGATTTTTTAGTTTAATTCCTTGTTGGATTATCTCAATTCTTACTTTCTCATCTTTCAATATTTTGAAAATGGAGTTGTGGAATTGCTTTAATTGTAAAGGCTTTGAATATGTAAATATTCGTTCTGCCAATTCATTCTTAGAACAAATTGGGATAAGTGTTGTATCATTCTTGACTACTAATGCCCTATTATGATTGTAAAAGTTGTGCTGATGCCAACAATTATGTGATCTCTTGATAACTTATATTCATTCTCATGTTATAAAATAAAAGGCTCAAAACGCTTTCAAATTATATCACATTATAATTTAACAAATTGTTATTAGAAAATATACATTGTAGTATTATAACATATCATGCAATGTTAAATTTGTAAATAAGTTTCGGAATAATGAATGACTCTAAGCATCTTTGTCCTTAAGATTGTGCATATGTCCAATAAAATCTTTCAACTTGAGTAGAATCTACATTTGTTAATTTTAGGACAATATTACAATAAAAAAATACTTTTATATAATCTTTAATTAAATAATAATTTTAATGACCTTCATAAATACATATAAAAATGGTAATAAAACCCAGGATCAAAGAGATTCAGCACACTTAGGTTATTTAATTATTTTAACTCCACATGGCAACGTGCTAAAGTAAATTAAAAATAGATAATCAAATATACTAGGTAAAGAGAATACATGACATAAATTTGAAGTAAGCTTAGTTATTGAGTTATTACATCATTTGAATTCCAAAGGTAGTTTCAATTTTATTTTGTAGCTTTTGGGGTGTTGATGGTTAGGTTGCGGTACTTCTCTTTTATGTTTCTCAATAGTGGGATGAAATGGGTTTCAAAATGTTTGGTTGGGAGCATTTGGAAGGAATTAGTGGTGGTTTTTGAGGGACTGTTTTCTACCGCCATAGTGGTAAGTAGGTTCAGGTGCCTTGCCGAGAGAGATTTGTGTTTAGGGGCTTCTTGTGGTTGGGGTTTGTTTGGCTGTGATAACGGGTGGTATTGGCTTTGGTTAGGTTTCTGTTTCTCAATGACAAGATTGGTTAGCTGGTGGCGAGAGCCTCCACCGTTGCCTAATGTTTTTATTTCTTACGAAAATGTCCCTATGAAGGGTCGGGTGAAAGTCACGTGTTATTTTTTCTATCAAATATGAGCGCCCAAAATTAATTGGACGGTTAAATTATACGTTTAAATAGTTCTTGGTCCCGGACTTACCTTTATTTTTATTTTAATTTTAGTTGTAAATGAAAAATAGGAAAGTATAGGGGACAGCTGGCACACTTTCAACTTTGAAAGCTTTCAAACTTAAATTCCAAATGTTATTTTTTTCGGATTAGTCTATGACTCTCAGATACGGAGTTACTAAAATTATTTACTTATTTTCATTAATTTTTAATAATAGGATAAAAGTGGGGTTATTTGTCCATAAAAAGAGTTTAGACCCTTAATTTATCAAAACCTTCTAACTTGGGGGATTTTTTGTACTTAAACATATATATATATATATATACATATACATATATAAAAATTTGGAACTTAACCCTAGATATTACATAGATATAGGTTGATATAGATAGATAGCTAAGCTATAGAAGGACTATAGCTGCTTTCATTAACTACATAACCGGTTTTTTTACAATAAAAGTCCCTTTCTTAAAAATCGCTACTAAAGTGGTCCACTTTTTTTTTATCCCTAAATGGGCCATAATGCACAACCATTGTGCATTACATTAAATGATAGTGCATAATGGTTGTGTGTTATAGCTAATCAGCAGGTTAATTCGCACAATAATCTTGTTTACTGATGTGGCGAAATTTTTAGCTGACGTGGCGAGAATGTGGCAAGGTGTGGTGTTGAGGTGGGCAATAGCGCACAACAATAGCGCATTATTGTCAGAGATAGCGCACATTCATTGTGTGTTATTTTCAGCATAACGCATAATGATAGTGCGATATCACGTTAAGAAGACCCTATACCTTAGCCGCCTACCGATTTCGCTTTCTTTCTTCCCTCAATTTTTGCCACTACCGCTATCTGTTTTCTTTCTTCCTTCAGTTTCCACTAGCCTGCTGCTCCTCCTCCTTCTTCTCCTCCTTCCTTTGTTTTCTTCCTCTTCTTCTCTTTCCTTGTATTTTGAAATTCACAGTAAGAATTTCAAAATAATTGGTTCCATTTCTGAAATTCAAGTTTGAATCGGCGATATTCCCTTGGTATACGAAGGTTTTTAGAGTTTTGGAGTGGAGAATGCTAGACAAAGCTCAATGTTTGTGCATTAATTTTAAATTTTCGGTAAATTCTTATGTCTATGATTGTTTTAAATTTTTGTTGTACTATTTGTTAATTTTTATATTGTTTATTTTGGGCTTGTTGTTTATTGTGGTTTGTGAATTATTTTTATGAATTTCATTTGGATTATTTTTCAATTTTTTAATTTATTTTTGTAAATGTGGGTTTCGGGTTTATGTTTAAACTTGTTGTTATTGAGAAATTTGTGCATATTTGATCATTTTATGTATCTAATTGTGTTTTCTATTGCAAATATGATTTGATGAAATGGATGAATTATTTTTATGAATTTATTTGGATAATTGATCAATTTTTTGTAGTTTATTTTTCTAGTTAGGGTTTTTATGAATATGTTAGAGTTGCTATTGGTAAATTTGTGCATATTTGATTATGCTATTAATCTAGTTGCTTCTATTTTAAATATGTTGAAATCGGTGATTTGATATATGTTATGTAATTTATTTTTGTTTTTGCAATAAATCGTAATTGTTTATTTATTTATTTGTAAAATATTGTTAGCATGTTTAGATTGTTACATTAATTTCATATAATCTTGTATTGTTAGCATTTATATAATTTTATGGTATTAGTATTTAAGTTTATGAAGACTTTTATTTTTTTTAAAAAAGAAAAACATATACTAAACCCTAATATTGAATTCCTAATCCTAAGACCCTAAACTATAAAATATAGCATTCATATGATTAAAACACTAAAATCCTAATATTAAATCCTAAACCGTAACTAATAAAAACCTTAAAAACCCTAAATTCCCTAAACTTAATATATTAAACATTAAACCTTAAAACTCTAAACTTTTTTAGGCTAAGCCCAAAAACCCGAAACCATGAACTTTAGAAATTGTGTAATAATAATTTTCTTTAAATATTGTACTTAAAGTTCTAAACTAGTGAAGATTTAAAATTTGAATGTGTGATAATACTTCACTATAATATTGGAATTCTAAAAACCCTAAAACACTAACCTACAAAATCGCAAACCCGAGCTATTGAACCATAAACAACAGACCTTAGGAAGTTTGAAATTTTACTTTATTCAAAATGCTTTAATTTGAATTCCAAAACCAAAGATTTAGATTTAGATATGTACTATCATTGAAAATCCTAAAACTCTCAAACCGTACATTGAAACCCTGAAACCTTATTTCCACACGACTAGGGTATGCAATAATACTTTACTGTAAATATTCTAATTTTAATTCTAAACCCTTCTTGATATATTTAGAAACTATATAACTGAAACTCTAAATAATGTAGATGGGAGAAGTCCCAGCACACTTGCATCGGGGTCCTATAGTCCCTGATGTATTGACGAGGCATTATGAGCATAGGTCTGGGTTGATATAGAGTGGAGAACACGAGACGTATATTACTGATCTTTAGTATAGACGTTTCGGTTGCAATCTATTTTAGGTTTACAGTACACCTCCCCGTAGGTTGGTTAATAGTATTGATAGGACAAGTTTAGGGGGAGTTTTTAGATGTGGTTACATTGGCCTTAACCACGCACTTACTACTATATTAGTTGAGCGATAGAGGCCTGAGACTCACACGTTCCACATGACTTGTAGTGAGGTCATAATCACTCTACAGGATATGCACGTGTTATGGGGTTTACAGATAGAGGGGTTGCCTGTTACAGGTCCCAGTTGGAGTGTTCATCAAATACAGTATTCGATTGAGATGATTGAGAGACTTATTGGGGTGCGGTTGTCCCTTACTAACTTTTGCGGATACAAGGTTAAGAAGGAACCTTTAGAAGCCTGGATCTTGAGAGATTTTACCGGTTCAGAGACCAATGATGATCTAATCTTGCATGCCCGTGGATTTATTTTCTTACTTCTTAGAGGTCATATGCTCCCTGATTTCTCGGGTAACTTGGTTCATGTCCGCTACCTCAGTTTTTTGGAGGATTTTGAAGCCATCAGCACTTTCAGTTGGGTAGTTGTGTATTGGAATTTTTATATAGCCATCTTTGCACGACAGCTTTAGGGGGTGCACGACAGATAGGGGGAGCCTTACTCCTACTTCAGATTTGGGCTTGGTCGCGTATTCTTGTATTGCAACCTCAACTACTCCGGCATGTTCAGCAAGACCCCCTTGGTGTGATGTGGTGCACATCGTTTGACTGCAGCAAGCTGCCCACTCACGTACATCTTACGTACACAGACCAGTTAGATTTCATGTCATCCGATTATATTTAGTTTTAAAATCTTTTGTATTACGTGCTTATTAAATTTTTTAAATAATTTTTTAAATATTATAATTTGTTGAACATTTTGTATGGCTACCCTATCATGACCGTGGTCTGGTTCCATCTGACTTGTGGTGGGCAGAGGTTTGACTCATATGCTACGAGATAGTGGAATATCACCATCCCAGGCGTGTGATATGTTAGTTTACACGTGATCAGCCCATACCATCTGCATGCGACACTGGGCTTGATCTGCATCTAATACAAGTTAGAGGAAATGATCACACATATTGGAGGACGCAACATGCTAGCCATGTAGAGGTCTTGTATTAGTGGCAACAGCATATTAGGGATGGCCCTATGTTGCCAATTGAGGATTTATCATCCCTCGAGGATGATTATATTAGATGGTATCAGGATATCACGTGAGTCTACATCGGCAATCCAGTAAATCGTGGTACTCGTATGGTTGGATACTAGCCTGCTGGGGTCGACAGACGATAAAGGTACAAAAAATTTTTATTGTGTTTTATGCGTATCATTGACTCATTGACACATAACTTTTCTTTTTTTTAGACTTCCATACTGTAGGAGTTGGATGACATGGCTACAAGGGTGATATAGGGACACCCATCATCTCCAACACAAATTGTTAGTTTTACTAAGAAAGTCTAGACTATCATCCGCTTGTGCATAATTTTGTTGGCGGTACCTTGGGTTGCACTCCATCTCAACATGATATTTAATAGACATTTCCAGTGCACCCATCGTGCCACCATCCTTAGGAGCCCGTACTGGACCATGGTGCTCGTGTAGTTAAGAGGGGCGCCCGTAGATTTCCTGGTGGCAGGGCATGTGGAGGTCGCACTCTTGCCCCTCCTCATCCGGGCAGATGAGGATAAGCAGACCCTGGACGTAGAGCAAAGAGAGGTGAGGGATCTGGAGGACGTGAACATGAAGATCTAGGGTCTTCTGAACATGGTGACCCATTTGACAACCCAGATCTAGATATACCATCTCTTAGTTTGGGTTTAACCCCACCTGCCCAATCACATCCAGGTGGATTAGGCACATCATATGCCCCTCTCCCACCGAGTTTAGGTTTTTTTTCATTTCGATCACCTCCCCTCCCGGATTTAGGGTTTTTCTTCATTTTAGGCACCTCCTCCTCCGGGCATAGTGATTTCTTCATGTCGGCACCTCCTCCTTCGGGCACGGCTGGTTCATCTACATTGTATATACATCTTCATCCGATTCACATGAAAATGATGATGAGCAGATGGATGACATGACACCGGCGCAATAGCTTGGATTTGGTCATAGTGTTGGGAAGAAGACTACTGGGTTCACACCATCTGATTGGCCCTAGTGTTTTTAAGTTATGGGTTATTGTTGTTTTTTTTTTTTTGGTTTTGTAAATTTTTTCTTTAACTATAGAACCCTTCATTTTATATATTCAAGGTTTATTTATGTAAGTTGTACCTTCATTTTATGTAATGAAAATATTTATTTAACATTTTCCGTAATTAGGGTTTCATTTTTTTAACTTTAGGATTTTCTTTTTTCATATTTTAGGGTTTCATTTCTTTAACTTCATGGTTTTGTTTCATGTTTGGTGGGTTTAGGGTTAACTTCATTTTATATGCTCTAATTATTTCGTTAACTTTAGGATTTTCATTTTCCATAATAAGGGTTTTATTTCTTTAACATTAGGGTTTTCATTTTCCGTAATTAGGGTTTCAATTCTTTAACATTAGGGTTTTCATTTCCGTAATTAGGGTTTCATTTTTTTTAAATTTAGGGTTTGATTTCATGTATGGCAGGTGTATTTCTATAAGTTTTGTACCTTCATTTTATGTGCTCTAATTATTTCGTTAGCTTGTAACTTCAAATGTATTCATATTATCAAGTTTAACCCTTCTTCATATTATGTTTATTTTTCAAACTGATTTAGCCTAGTTATTTCCGTCTTGTCATATCATCATATGGCAATGTCGGTAATAATTCCGAGCATGTGCCATTATTTTACGTTGTCATGTCAATTTATTTATTTCAAACTTTTAATATGTTTCCCGACAAGCCCATGCGGGCTCTTTAACTCGAAAAAAATCTTATCATTTTCATTTGTCCTCTTCCCAACATGCCCATGTGGGTGAATGTGACAATTCGGAATTAATAATTCAAAATTTTTTGTCCTCTTCCCAACAAGCCTATGTGGGTAAATGTGACAAGTTTGGATTAATAATTCAAAATTTTGTCCTATTCCCGAGAAGCCCATTTGGGTGAATGTGACAAGTCGGAATTAGTAATTCAAAAGTTTTTGTCCTATTCCCGACAAGCCCATTGGGTGAAGTTGTCATAATATTACCCGTTTTCAACAAGACCCTAAAACCCCTATATGTACATAAATCCTAAACCCAACTTCAGCCATCACAATTTCAAATCTTCAACTTTTCTTCCTACTCTATTTCTAAATTCCTTAACTTCACAACCTCACAACTTAACATCTACATCCACTACAAACAACTAGACATGGACACAACTCACACAATCAGAGTTGTATTATTTCGAGACTCGGAGATTGCAAGAGAAGCGTATGGTCCTTATTTCACTGGACTGGTGCAGAAAACTTAGACCTTCAACCGAATGGTATCACATGCCGAACTTGTAAGAAAAATATTGAAATAGATCCCAATCTTTGGAGCGTCTGAATGACAATGAGGGTGCTTTCATTCTACGAAAAGTGTCATATGCTGTTTACTTTACTTTTTACAGCATGAAAAACGGTAACGAAATGCGTTATCTTTGGACCATTGCACCCAACTTAGCAAAGAAAGGGATTCAGATACTCGTGGAATTAATTCTGATACAACCATAGACTTTTCTGTTGGAATCCGTAGGCAAAAACAAAGTAAAATAAAACTACGGAAATCCACCAACAGGATCTGCACATACTAGAAAAACCGATTGGATAGAAATTACCTCAATGTTTTTATTGTTCGTTGTGGAGGCGCTGCTTTGTATGCTTCGCCCTCTACTGGTATCCACGCGACGAACTCCTCTGCAAGCGATCGGGATGCTAGCCCCTTACGTGTTACAGAAACTGTTCGGAGCGATCCTGACTATCTGGTAATCGGTCGTTTTTCGGAGAGAGGAGGCTAGATACTATATCGCCGTTCTAGGGTTTAGGGTTTTGTTTTTCTTTAATGAGATAAAGGACGGCTAACAAGAAAAGGTTAACATAACCTTTTATAGCTGTCAATATCAAAACCCTAAGCTGTCATCTAATGACAGTTCAATCTCGTCCCAGTCTATTCCTATAATCATCCAAGGGTTAGATGAGTAATATTAAGTAATTAATTTCATTTATTCGATTAAATAAAATTAATTACTTATTAACCTACCGAGAAAATACAATATGGAATCCGATTCCCCCTTTTGTATACGTTCAACGAATCTGGACACAATCTAGATTCATTGAACGTGGACATTATGCTCACAAGATCGTCTATGCGTGTGACCTGTAGGTTCACTTAACGTTGGCGAGTGAATAAAAAAAAATGTCCTAGACATTTATTCACAAAACATAAGCGGCCTCTAGCAAGACATTATGCTTACCCAAGTTAAGTAAATATAATAATAACCTAGCATCAGATTTAATATTTAGTCCTTTGTCACACGATATCCTAATTAAGTATAAGGCATGGATCAAGTCATCCTTATAAAACTTAATTAACCATTTACTTGATCACCAGGCAGACTGTTCCAACAAATAATATTAATAACACCTTATTAATACTTGTTTGAGCATGGCCATGCATATTTTCCAGTCTTCCTTATCAAGGGGGCCCATGGATATCTCTCTCTAAAAGGAGAGGGACAAATCCCTTTCACTATCTCCAATATTCAAGCCATGACGAGAAAAATAAGCCAACCAATAATCATAATGATCACCTAATTAAAAGTGATGTTTGACTATGTCAAAACATATTTTTCTCCCCATGCAAGAAACATTAGAAACATTAGGTCGAAGGACACCAAATATAAAGCGAGAAGAAATACTTATAACTTAAACCCATGCAATATTTCTTCTTCACTTTGGGTCATGTCCAATACAATATTCTCAATATGTATTTATGAATTGATTTTATATCTCATATTCATGATCGGTAAAACTTGACCATCAATCAACTTCACACTAGTTTACAAGATGTAATAAACTAGGGACAAATAAGAATAGTATTTTTATTAGCTATAAGGGTTTTACTATCAAGTCACATACTTGATGACCAAGAGCATAAAATACAATTAAAAAAATACATGCTTCATAAATCATAAATGTGAGTCGATTGGTCTTAGGGCATATACTAACAATCTCCCACTTGCCCTATCACCAATTTGACATGACTCTCAAACCCATTGACCTAGTATGACTCTCATGCTTAAGTTGTGGGAGTGGCTTTGTCAATGGATCTGCGACATTGTCATTGGTGTCTACTTTGCAAATTTTAACATCTCCACGCTCAATAATTTCTCGAATGAGATGGAAACGCTGAGAATATGTTTGGATCGTTGATGAGATCTAGGTTCCTTAGCTTGTGCAATGGCTCTGTATTATCACAATATAGGTCCCATTTGGGTTCACAATGCTAGGAATTACACCTAGTTACGTGATGAACTTTACGATCCAAAGCTGCCTCCTTGGGCTGCATCGAAAGCGACCACATACTCGGCCTCCGTAGTAGAATCGGCCACGGTATCTTGCTTTGAACTCTTCCGACTCACGGCACCTCCCGTTCAAACAAAACACAAATCCAGTTGCGATCTAAAATCATCTACATCGATCGAAAGCTAGCATCAGTGTAACCATTTACAACAAGCTCTCCTTCACGACCTCAGTAGATCAAAAACATCTCTTTAGTCCTTCTTAAGTACTTGAGAATGTTTTTTTCACTGCGATCCCAAATGCGGTTCACCGGGATTTGATTTGGAATGCGCTAGTCATGCTTAATGCATACGAGACATACGGGCGAGTGCATAACATGGCGTACATGATAGATCCAATTGCGGAAGCATAAGGAATCTTACTCATGCGTTACGTATCTTCCCTTGTGGTAGGACTTTGAGACTTGCTGAGTTTAACGCCATGTGACATTGGCAAGAATCCTCTCTTAGAATCTTGCATCTTGAACTTTTTCGAGTACCTTGTCAATATATCCACTCGACTTAGGCCCGATAAGCTTTTTAGATCTATCTCGATAGATCCTAATGCCTAGAATATAGGTTGCTTCGCCTAAATCTTTCATTGAAAAACACTTCCCCAACCAAGTTTTTACACTTTGCAAAGTGGGGATGTCATTCCCAATTAACAAGATGTCATCGACATAGAGTACTAAGAAGACTACTGCATTTTACGTAACCCTTTTGTAGACACAAGGTTCATCATCATTCTTGATGAAATTGAATTCTTTAATTGCTTCATCGAAACGAAGATTCCAACTTCGAGATGCTTGCTTCAAGCCATAAATGGATCTTTGAAGTTTACACACTTTACTAGAATTCGAAGGATGAATAAAACCTTCGAGGTTGTGTCATATACACATCCTCCGGTAGATTTCCATTAAGAAAAGCGGTTTTAACATCCATTTGCCATATTTCATAATCATAATATCTTTGCAATGGCAAGTAGAATTCTAATTGACTTAAGCATTACAAGCTGGAGAAAAGGTTTCATCATAGTCTATACCATGAGTTTGTCTATACCCTTTTTGCTACCAATCGTGCTTTGTAAGTGTGCACATTGCCATCCATGTCGGTTTTCTTTTTGAAAACCCATTTTACACCCTATGGTCTTGCAACCTTCGGGTGGATCAATCAAAGTCAAACTTGATTATCATGCATGGATTGTATTTCGATTTCATAGCCTCTAGCCATTTGCTAGATTCGGGACTATGAATAGCATCTTGGTAGGAATTAGGTTCACCTTGATCAATAAGATCAATATTATGATCCTCGGTCACGAGAAATCCATATCTCTGTGGTATCGAGAAATCCTACTAGACCTTCTTGGCCACTTGTGTCAAAGGTTCGAGGCTCGGTATGAATACGTGAGTCCAGCGAGTATCCATACTCGGTTCGAAATGGTCTGCTTTGTCCTTGAGCTTCTTCAAGATGGATTCTACTCCCACTGACTCTTTTGGAAACGAATTCCCTTTCAAGGAAAATTCCGTTCAGAGCAACAAACACTTTGTTTTCGGATGGAAGATAAAAGTAGTATCCTTTAGTTTCCTTAGGATATCCCACAAAGCAGGACACTTATCGGATTTGGGTGCTAGTTTTTCGGATAATGATCGCTTCACATAAGCATCACATCCCCAAATTTTGAGAAATGCTAAACTAGGTTGTTTCTAGGTCCATATCTCATATGGTGTTTTACGAAACGACTTTAGATGGAACTCTATTTAATATGAATGCGGCGGTTTCTAGAGCATAACCCCAAAAAGAAATTGGAAGATCTGTTTGACTCATCATAGATCGAACCATATCCAATAGAGTTCGATTTACGCGTTCGGACACACCATTCCATTGTGGTGTTCTGGTGGAGTTAATTGTGATAATATCCCACAATTTTTTTAGATGTTACGTCAAACTCTTGGCCCAAGTATTCACCACCTCGATACGATCGAAGTAATTTGATACTCCTTCCAAGTTGATTACGTACTTCATTTTGAAATTCCTTAAACTTTTGAAAGGAATCGGATTTATGTTTCATTAGATAGACATAACCATATCTACTGAAATCATCCGTGAATGTAATGAAATACGAAAACCTCCTACGGCTTGTGTGTTCATTGGCCCACATACATCGGTATGTATAAGTTCCAATAAATCGGTAGCCCTTTCACTTTGCCACTGTAAATGGACTTTTAGTCATTTTTCCCAATAAACAAGAATCACATTTTTCATAAGACTCAAGGTCGAATGAAGATAGAAGTCCATCTTGATGGAGTTTTGATATGCGTTTCTCATTTATATGGCCCCAAACGACAATGCCGAAGTAAGTTTGATTTAAATCATTAGATTTAAATTTCTTTGTATTTATGTTATAGATGGGCTTACTAATGGAATCATGTAGGTTAAGAATGTAAAGTCCATTACATAAAGAGGCATCCCCATAGAAAATACCATTTTTTATAAATAGAACTTTTACCATTCTTAGTATTAAACTCAAAACCATCAATATCCAAACAAGAAAGCTGAAATGATATTCCTACTCATAGCGGGAACATAATAACAATCTTTAAGTTCAATTATAAGCCCGAGTAGGCAAAAGTAAATCAAATGTCCCTACGGCTACGGCGGCAACTTTTGCTCCATTTGCAACTCGTAGGTCCACCTCTCCCTTTGCCAAAGATCTACTCCTTTTGAGTCCACTGCACATTTACACAAATGTGAGCTCCACATCCGGTATCTAATACCCATGAAGTAGGAGTAGACATATTAATTTCTATAACGAAAATACACGAGCGGCGGTCTCACTAGCCTTTTGCTTCTTCTTTTCTTCCAAGTAGAGCTTGCAATTCCTCTTCCAATGACCGGGTTCATTGCGGTGGAAGCAAGTCCCTTCCTTTGGTGGTTTAACCTTGGGCTTGGGCTTACGCTTGCCTTTACCCTTTTTGGCCATATCCTTTCCCTTTCCCTTTCCCTTGTTCTTCTTGAGCGCCCCTACGAACCATCGGAACATTGGGAGTAGACTTCCTAATGTTTTGTTCGGCTGCTTGAGCATCCGTGCAATTCATTTATGGACTTTTCCATATTATGCATATTGAAGTTCATGACAAAGCGATCATAGTCGAGAGGTCAAAGAGGCCAAGATCATATCGGTAGCCAAGTCATGACTTACGGGTGCTCCAAGTTTTTCAAGCTGATCAAAATACCCTTTCATCTTAAGGACATGAGCACTAACTGAAGTGCCAGGGGTCATTTTGCAGCTGTTCAACGCCTTAGTGGTAAGATATCTCTCTTGACGTGCCTGCTCTTGGAACATTTCCTTGAGCTGTTTTATCATCTCATAAGCCTCAACTTCCTCGAATTGCTTTTGCAACTCGGATTCCATCGTAGCCAACATGAGACATGTCACATCGTTAGAATCATCCTTGTGCTTACTATAAGCATCCTTTTCGACTCTAGTGGCATTGTTAGGCTGGTTGATTAGGGATAGGGTTCTCAAGTACATATAGCCTTTTTTCTTGTTTAAGGACAATCCTTAAATTTCGTGCCCAATCAAGAAAGTTAGTCCCACTAAGCTTATTCTTTTCAAGCACGGATCGCAATGATGTGTTTGAATTGTTTGAGGCCATTATCTACATAGAATTTGCAAAGTAAAATTAAATAAATGAAGCATTAAATTTTCCCTGAAATATTCAACACTTGATATAAATCATGGGTATAAAAATTCATTTTATTCTAATCATAAGTAAGCTTTGGCTTAACACCCATAATTAGATAAAAATGTATTAATGGGATTTACATCTACATGTACCGGCAGAATCCCATATGATGTCCTAGGCTCAAAACCGTTTTGATAGCCTAGTTAAGCCAAACCATTCCAAGCATATGGAAATCACCATTTTCCATCTTCCCCTACTTAGGTAACCATTTATCTCTTGCTTTGGCAATGAGACAAAATGATGATCCAAGCATGGAGAAGTGCTTATGATCATGGAAGACATTTTACGACTTAATTTTTTTTTATTTTTTTATTTTACATGGTTTCAAAAACCTTCTTCCTTTTATTTGTATATAATTTCACAAAACATATATAAAAATAAAAGGAAATAAACTAAACATCTCATGCATAATATATATACATCAAATAAAACGTGTCATAGCATGGCCCCAATCCTATATTGACTTCCACGAGCCTCATGGAAGTCAAAGGTCAATCTAGGTAAGTCTTCATCTCCATGAGCTTGCCTCCAATGTCTTGGCCTTCTAATCTTGTTACATAGGACAGAAAATGTACATAGGAATAGGAAATAAAATTAACCTATTCTAGTAAAGCTTGATAATATCACATCAACGAAAACAACGACATGCAGGCCGTATTTAAAAACATACAACCCATTAACAAAATAAGCCAATCAATCACAAGAGGTAAAGGGCCATGCTATGCACCATACATCTAAAGATAGGAAGAAACATGCAAAGAAACAACAAGGGGGGTTCAGGGCGTAGCCCCATAGAAACAGCGGTCCCCAAAATCATGAGTTACTGCCGTCATAAACCCCAAAATCATGCCGCCAGAAATTTTGTTTAACGGTTAAACATTAAATCATGTGATTACGCATATTTGTTTAACAATTAAATTGCACAGATTACGATCTGTACACCAAACAATTTAGCGGTAACAATATTACTGTTTAATTAATCGTATTAATAAGTAAAACAGAATATGATATATGCGAATCTTATAATTCAATTTACTCTGATTATTACACTAATCAGAAACCTTACTATAAGGCCGATTGAAAACAACATATGTAATCAAAGCGGTAACAGATAAAATCAGTAAAACCAGTATGTGCGTGGCTCACGATACCACTTTGTTGGAATCAGTAGGCAAAAACAAAGTAAAATAAAACTACGGAAATCCACCAACGGGATGCTGCACATACTAGAAAAACCGATTGGATAGAAATTACCTCAATGTTTTTATTGTTCGTTGTGGAGGCGCTGCTTTGTATGCTTCGCCCTCTACTGGTATCCACGCGACGAACTCCTCTGCAAGCGATCGGGATGCTAGCCCGCTCCGTGTTCACAGCTGTTCGGGAGCCGATCTCGACTATCCGGTAATCGGTCGTTTTTCGGAGAGAGGAGGCTAGATACTATATCGCCGTTCTAGGGTTTAGGGTTTTGTTTTTCTTTAATGAGATAAAGGACGGCTAACAAGAAAAGGTTAACATAACCTTTTATAGTCTATCAATATCAAAACCCTAACTGTCATCTAATGACAGATTCAATCTCGTCCGATCTATTCCTATAATCATCCAAGGGTTAGATGAGTAATATTAAGTAATTAATTTCATTTATTCGATTAAATAAAATTAATTACTTATTAACCTACCGGAAAATACAATATGGAATCGATTCCCCCTTTTGTATACGTTCAACGAATCTGGACACAATCTAGATTCATTGAACGTGGACATTATGCTCACAAGATCGTCTATGCGTGTGACCATGTAGGTTCACTTAACGTTGGCGATGAATAAAAAAAAATGTCCTAGACATTTATTCACAAAACATAAGCGGCCTCTAGCAAGACATTATGCTTACCCAAGTTAAGTAAATATAATAATAACCTAGCATCAGATTTAATATTTAGTCCTTTGTCACACGATATCCTAATTAAGTATAAGGCATGGATCAAGTCATCCTTATAAAACTTAATTAACCATTTACTTGATCACCGAGCGGATTTGTTCCAACAAATAATATTAATAACACCTTATTAATACTTGTTTGAGCATGGCCATGCATATTTTCCAGTCTTCCTTATCAAGAGGCCCATGGATATCTCTCTCTAAAAGGAGAGGGACAAATCCCTTTCACTATCTCCAATATTCAAGCCATGACGAGAAAATAAGCCAACCAATAATCATAATGATCACCTAATTAAAAGTGATGTTTGACTATGTCAAAACATATTTTTCTCCCCATGCAAGAAACATTAGAAACATTAGGTCGAAGGACACCAAATATAAAACTGAGAAGAAATACTTATAACTTAAACCCATGCAATATTTCTTCTTCACTTTGGGTCATGTCCAATACAATATTCTCAATATGTATTTATGAATTGATTTTATATCTCATATTCATGATCAGTAAAACTTGACCATCAATCAACTTCACACTAGTTTACAAGATGTAATAAACTAGGGACAAATAAGAATAGTATTTTATTAGCTATAAGGGTTTTACTATCAAGTCACATACTTGATGACCAAGAGCATAAAATACAATTAAAAAATACATGCTTCATAAATCATAAATGTGAGTCAATTGGTCTTAGGGCATATACTAACATTTTCAACTATACATGACACAAATACCATAAATATGACGAAACATGTCACTGCAATAACACAACTGTTGATGATGAAGATGATGAAATTGACCATTCCGATGAAGATTATGTCGTATCTAGTGAATCTAAATCAGACGATAACAATGACACCGAGGAAGAAGAGTTACTAACTCCCGTAAACCCTATCAGTGAAAACAAACTGGCTTAATGGGAAAGTAGCTAATGGTTCAGCAGTGCCAGGTATGATTACACACAGTTTGAAGCATTCTTAGATATGGGCTCGGGTGAGCCGATAGATGATCTTATCGAATCTGGTACCCTAAGATTGCTCGATTGGAACGATTCCATGACTGACATTCAGTTAGAAATGAAATTTGTTGATAAAGTTCAAGTAATAAGTGCGGTTCAGAAGTGGTCGATCCGGATGGGCCGAGAATACAGAGCTGGGAGACAATATTTAATATTCTACCAAAATATCTACAGGCTATGCAAGATTCAAACCCGGAGACTGTGTACGAGTTCTTGCATCACAGAACGAGCAGTACCCTTCAAATTTCTTTTCTGGTGTTTCTCACGTTGTAGAGACGGTTTTTATTTTTGTCAGCCGGTAATTTCTGTGGATGGCACACACCTATGAGGACCATATAATAGCGTACTTTTAATTGTAAGTACATGGGATGCCAATAATTAGTTGTTCCCACTTGCTTTTGCAATTGTTGATAAGGAGTCGTCCGAAAGTTAGAATTGATTCCTCAAACATCTACGAGATCATGTTGTCAAAGATCGGTACGTATGTCTTATTTACGATCGCCACAAAGGGATTTTATCTGCTATTCAAAATCAATCTTTGTGGCAACCTCCATTCGCAATTCACAGGTTTTGTTTATGCCATATTCGAGCAAATTTCAACAAGACCTTCAAGAATAACAAATTAAAAGGCTTAATGTGGCAAGCCAAAACGGAATCGAAGCAATGGAAATTTGACCGTGTTATGCATGAGATCCAATAGAGAAATTTTGATGCTTATATTTATTTGGTAATGATAGACCTTGACAAATAGATACATGGTCAAATCTTCAATCCGGGTTGGTGGTACCGGCAATAACGTCTATATATTACAAATGAATAATAAATCATATTGTTGCGATAAATGGCAAGCATATACATTGCCTTGTTCTCATGCTCTTGCATTTTGTAGAGAAAATGGTACGAGAGCAGATACTTATGTGCTGAATATATATTCGTGAGAAATGTACAGAAGAACATACCAATCGAATTTTTATTCGGTCGGACATGAGAAGTTTTCGAGGGATGTTCCTTATAATTTAACATTTCATCCTCCAAATATGAACAATGAATGGGGTAGGAAACATGGCACAAGATTTCGGGGAAAAATGGATTATCGAAATCCGGATTCTCTCCCAAGATGTGGCAGATGTCGCATGTCGGGACATAATAGAAAAAAATGTAATAACCCCGGTTCAAGAAATGTATAAGTTCTTTTTCTTGAAAGTGTTGTAATATTTTAAGATTTCTATTAATCAAATTTTTCTTTGAATTTCTTCTAACTATTTCTTCATTGCTCTAAATTTTGATAGTAAAATGTACAACATCTTAAATTACTTCTTCATTTTTTTTTTTAATAAAATGGTTATAAGTTAAACATATATATTTTTTTTAATGATTACAAATATTATCATGAAAAATACTTCAAAATAGGTTAAATAAAATAATACAGTATTTTTAAAATAATTATATAACTATAAGTTTTGGGGAAAAAAAGAACAAAAAAATTTTGAGTTTTGAAAAAAAAAAATCTGATGTGGTTGATAAAGCACAAACGTTATGCATTGTTGTTGGTTTATAATGCATGTCTACTGTGCATTATCTGCCACATCGACGAATTAAGTCAAAACACGGTATTAAGTGATAACGCACAACCGTTGTGTATTATCCTAATTAATAACGCACTACAATTGTACGTTATGGCCAGATTTCGAATAAAAAAATTTTCTGACCACTTTAGATGCCTTTTTAGATAAAAGGGCTAAGCCAAGAAAAAAATCTATATAACCCCATAACAATTGAGATCTGAAATTTTCCACGAGCTATTGTCAAAAAATTTGGTAGCCTAACAATTTTTCCATCTATATTTTTTGGCAGCTCGATTGGTCTGTATCACTTTATGTATCATCTTCTGTATTATTTTTTAATTTAATATATTTTATTAATAAAATTTATAAAATAAAAGATAACTCTAAGAGAAAAATATATTATAAAAAATGGTACATAGAGTGATATACAAAGTCATACAGACGATCCAAGACCATTTTCTGGTTCTGTTTATAAGTTTAAGATTAGATTCATTTTGAAAATATCCTTCTTAATTAAAATTAGATTAAGTACAAAAATATAAAAGATCACAAATCACATCCTAATTATTTAAATAACAAGAAACACAAAAGAAAAAAATTAAAATAAAAGTAAACAAATTCTAAAATGTATAAAACATATAAATTCAGTATAATATAAAAGGAAATTATGACGTACATACTTAATATAATCGGTATCCGTTTTTTCCGTCAATAAGAACCTCTTACCAAAACCTATCAAGCTCAATATGAGACGACCTTAGAAATTATAAAACCCTGATAAATAAATTAACCATCAGCCAAGTAATCGAGTCGTTACCTATTGAAATCGGAACAAATTCGCACGCTGGCATCCCTATTCTTTTTGCACCAAAAAAAAAAAAAAAAGAATGTGCTATCGTCTTATAAATATTACTTTTAATTTGAAGGAAAGCATACCTTAAGCAGTTCCAATTGGCTTGGTAGAGAATATGGAGTGTGATTTAAGATGGGATTTCACAGCTCTGATAATTGGCATTGTCTCCTTTTATTATCTCCTCCAGGGCACCTTGGCTGGCTTTTGATTAAAAATATGTGGTCTCTTTTTAGATCTTGCAAGTCTGGCGATCCTCAATCCTTCATCACCACCTTCATCCACAAGTATGTGTAATTTGCATAAAATGCTTATCTAAGACTAAAAAATAAGGAAATAGTTGAGTGGTCTAAATTCAAAAGAAAATAAACTAAATTACTATTTAATGGTCATTAATAATTTTAATTAAAATTTCCAGAAAATTATTTGATCCAACTAAATAGGGATATACGTGAAAAAGTATCCTTTAATACCATCTTTCTTGACTAAAGTGACATGAATTTTGCACGAAAAAAATATGTCCAGACGATTAGATGATGAAATCAAGGAAGTATGTAATGACATTATTTAGTTATCTTTCACGTTATATACCACATGAGATAAATGTGAATCATACTTCTTTGTTTTTCCTATTATAAGATATTATTATTTTTTAGAGTTTCATAATATAATATAGTTTCCTCTTTTGAATTCTTTTCTCAATGATCCTCTATCTATTTACACTCCTCCCACCAACTCACTCGATTCAAGACCTCTCCAAACTAAGTTTTAATACCATTGGTGTTAGGATTAAATCCACTCTAATACCACTTATTAAGGAACGGACAAAAGACGCAGACATAAAATATATGAAGAAAAAAGATTAAAAAATCATACCAAGAATTTCACTTGGTTTAGTCTCTCAATAGACCTACATCCACGATATAAAAGAATAAACCTCTACTATGTAAATTTTTCATGGAGAAAATTACAAATCATCGTACTATGTGATTTTTTGCATGGACAAAATGACAAATCTTCCTAAGACAACTCTCAACCCATTTATGAATTGAGCACTAACAACTAGCACAAAAGACCTATACCTAAGACAACCTATTTATATGTGTCTCCTCCCTTCATAATTCTCAAACCTTCCAATGTGGGATTAGGAAATCCTATTCTTAATGGAATATTGAGAAAGTCATGATCTAAAAGAACTTGAGAAACAAAATTCAAACAAATATTCTATTTTTCTCAATTTCCTTATCCTAACAAAATTTTCCTTTTCTCAATTTCCCAAATTACAACTGAATAAGTCTTCAAGGTCTTTTTCTCTGTTCCTCCGTCAGTTTTACTTCTTTGAAGATTTCTTAAAGAATGCCCATACTATTCAACAGTTCCTTCAATATGGCACGACCCTCCCAATACCAATGTAGATATTGTGCAAATTGCTGATATGTTAGTTCAAACTTCTTTTCTCTCATTTGGCCCGAACCTTGCAGTTTCGATCCTTTTCTCCTCATTGGAGTTAACTTTCGACTCTGATATCATTCTCCTTCCATGTTTAACAATAGGCTCGACATCTCTATCCTCCCAGTCAAAACCTTCGACTCTGATATCTTCTTCTTCCCTGCAGGTCAAAACCGTAAGCTCTCATATTTCCGTCTTCCCTAATATTAACCATAGGCTCTGATACAATGACTTATTAGGATCCAAACAAGCTTTGATACCACTTGTTGGGTTCCAAACTTAGCTCTTATACTACTTGTATGAAAGTGACAATAGAAGCACACACTAAATATAAGGACATAAAAGATAAAAATATAGCACCAAAAATTTAACGTGGTTCGATTTTTCAACATAGACCTATATCCACGGCCCAAAATGGCAAACCTCTACTAGTTAACTGTTGCACGGAGAAAATTACAGAACCTCAAACTGCATAATTTATGCATGTATAAAATTACTAACCTTTTAAAGACTCTCAACCCATTGTATGAGTCGGGCAACCATAACTTCCAAAAATACCTAAATAAGATAACCTAGTTATAGATGTCTCTTCCTTTCTTAATTTCCAAACCCTCTAATGTGAGATTAGAAAATCCTACCCCTAATGAAATTAGAATCTTAACAAATTTTCTATGTTTCTCAATTTTATTATCTTAAAAATGGAAACTATTTTTTCTACTTTTGAACATTTTATCCTTCTTTAACTACTTGGTAAAAGTAATTTTTCTTTTTCAAAATAGAGGTATTTGGGACATTTTAACTTAAAAGAACATTGGTTTCATAATTTCTTAATCCGTGTGAAAAAATTAATGTATTTTATATATTATATCCAATTATAAATATAAATATTTTTAGAGTGTTTGAGTACGGTAAAAAATATGCTACCTCCAGTCTACATATATAAGTTCTTTAAGCTTATTTAAAAATGGTAAAAATATACTCTCGGGTTAGAAATATAAGTCATTTTACACTTTATAATGAGCATTTTTGTATTTTTTCCATCTTTACCCACGTGTTTATTCATTTATTCATCTCTTATTCTCTATCTCTCATTATTTATTTAGAGTGTAAAAGGTATTATAGTTCAAAATGCCTTATTACAAAGACCCTTATTTCTTGCACAAATATGCAAAAGAATTTATATTTCTGACTAAAGATAGTATTATCAAATAAAGTGAGTATATATTTTTTCAGATATATATTTTTGCATATATCAAGAACGGTTGCAAAATGCAAATACTAAATCGTAAGTGATGTGCGTGAGAGTTTTTTGGAGTTGGAAAATGAGAAATTAATCAATTAACCTCTTTGTTTTGACAGACATGGGAGTGCTCCAATGTATAGAGCATTTCTGTTCAGTAATCCATCAATAATTGTTACCACAATTGATGAATTGAGAAAAGTTCTGACAAACGAAAGATTTTCATTGGGTTATCCGAAATCAATGATAGAATGATTAGGAAGTATGGAATTTCATGACTCGAAAGCAATTGCGATAGATGTTACAGTTTTCAATTGCTGGACGAGATCATTTGTATATTATATAAAAGGTGTTGCAGAAACATCATTTCAAGAATGGGCAAAAATGGATGAACTAATTGAGTTCTTGACTGAAATGAAAAATGCTTCCTTCAAAGCATTGATGAAAGTTTTTTTTGAGTAATGAAATTGATCAACATTCGTTTGGCCTATTTGAAAAGGAATATAATTTAATCTTTCATGGAATCCTTTCCACACCCATTAATTTCCAGGATTTACTTTTCACAAGGCACTCATGGTAACCCTCCCTTCCCTACTTCTTTCCTTTATCTGTTTCATATATATATATATATATATATGTTGCTTGGACATATTTTTTCCTTTCAAGATATCTATTACTTTATTAGATTAAGGGAGTACTAAGTGATACTTTTTCATATATACCCCTATAATTGTTGGAAATAAACAATTGTCTAGAAACTTTCATTTGAAGTATTAATGACAGTTAAAGGATAATTTAGTCCATTTTTCTTTTGAATCTAGATAATTTAATCATTTCCTTATAAGCAACAAATAATAATAGAGAGAGAATTTTATAGGATTTATTCATAAAAGTAATATAATAGAAAGGGAAAATAATTTATTTAGTTGTTAAAGTTTAAGCCAGCTTGACATGATATAATAATTCATAAAGTTTTTTTTTGTCATTATGGTCCTAAAGAATTTATCATAATCTAATAAGATTCTTTTTTCCATTAAACACGTGGCTTCCATAAAAAAAAATCTACGCACATGTGGTAATATAAAGGGTAAAATATGTATTATTAGCAATTATTCTCTTTAAATGAAACACAAGTGAGATGTGATTTTGCGAGGAAGAGTAGCTTTTTTTTTCCAAATCAAGAGTCAGGTGTGTTTTATTCAGAGAGAATTTTTATAATGTCTATTTTATTCTTCAGATTATCTCTCATGTGCAGATCATGTGCTTTTTTGGACTAAAGTTAAATTTTTTACCATAAAATAATTTTATTGAATTTTTGTAAATTATTTATGGACTATCACAATAGAAAATAAATTTTGCGAACCATATCATGTCAGGTCAATAAACTTTTACAACTAAAATTAGCTATTTTCCCAAAATAAAAATGTAATAGAAAATGAATTACAAAAAGATAAAAAATTTTCCATTAAAAAGTTAAAGTTTTAATTCATGATGGTTTCTTTCTTTGCTCTTTTAATATGAAAATTCTATTATGGACTTGATGCATGTTTTTACTTATAGACAATGTGACTTGTATTAAGTCACATCACAGAATGACGTGACTTAATACAGACCTATGATCCATGATGATGATAGAAAACGTGTCTATAATAGAATTTTCCCTTTTAACATTCTCAATTATGTGGTTTTAGATGTTAGGCGCGGAAGAAATTAGTGAACATGTTTAAAGAGATTGTCTCTATGAGAAGGAGTGAACTATATTGCAGCAATAGAATAATTAATACAAAGAAGGATTTATTGACATAGTTACCTTGCTGGTGGGCTTCTTGTTTGCTTGGGACACGAAACTACAAGTCTTACTATAACATGGGCAATTATACTCCTAGAGGAAAAATCCACATATCTTACAAAAGGCAAGGTAAGGTAGGGTCTCTTCCTGGATTCTGTATCATTTTGTATAACATTTTTAATGTGACATATTGCATTAATATATGAAACATATCAAATAAAAGATAAACAATAAGAAAAATAAGAATTGTCACCTGTAGTACTTTAAAAATAATAAACTATATTGATAGTGAGATAATATGTATTGACGAACGTAGAATAGCTTGTTTGGTAACTTTATATAATGGGCCTCTGCAAAATTTAAGCTATTATAAAAAAGTTTAATTCAACTGGACTTAATTCAAAAATTTTTTTTTCTTAGCTAACCCTTTAAACTAAAAATTCTAAATTTTTAACTTTTTTTTGGTGTCATGAAACTTAATTTTTTTAACTTTCTTATTCATAGTCTCCTAGTTTCCACCTCTACAATAATTCTCAATGATGAAGATATTCAAGGTAATAATTCGTAGAAATATGGAAGATGATTTTCTCTTAATTTGGTTCTTTGTTAATATATATATTAAAAAGAAAATTACTGAAAAATTTTAATATATATTTATTTTTATATAATTTTGTGACCTGAAAGACTGATAATGTGTATTTGGATTATTTTTACAAATTTTTCTATAACTTATAAATAATTATATGAATTTTATCTTTCGGCCCCACCTAAAATTTAATCATGTGTCGACTCTTGAAAGTATATGTTTATCTCGTACGTTAGCATTGATTTAGGAGGAACAAGAGGAAATCGTGAAGAGAAGAACATCCTCAAAAGCAGAGTTAAGCTATAACGAAATCAAAGAAATGAAGTATCTTCCAAAAGTATGTATACTCCTCTCATAAGTTTGAATCGAAAGAAACGGCAATATTTACTCATATGACTAATATACCATACTTCACATAATGTTCTTGAAGGTGATCAATGAAATACTACGTCTAACCAGCTAGTTAACAGCTCTTCATCGGGAGGCCAAAACACACATTAACCTCAATAGTTTGTGAAGCTAATTTTGTAAAAATGTTTCTTACATTTCTTTTTCAGTGATCAGAATCATCTAGTACATTTTTTACTATACTCTCTAATGCATTCTTTTTATAACAGTTTTATTAATATAAATTATATTAAATAAAAGATAAACAATAAACTTTAAAAAGTAAAATATTAAAAAGAAATTACTGTTAAAAAGAGTATAATAGAAGATGTACTATACAATATGTGATTTGACTGCTTTCCTGGGCGCTTCCTATGTACTGGAATGATGTACAAAAGGATGGAAGGTCTTTATATCTCTTTATTATACCAAAAAAAAAGTAAGTCCACTGTGTACGTTACATAATTCCAACACGATGGAAGGTTTTACTTTGGCTTAGGAATGTTCATTTTGATCCTGAAAACTATAAGAATCCAAACGATTTTACTCCATCACGATGGAACATGAGTATTACGATGAAAAATCAATACATATTATATGTATATATATATATATATGCACACTTACAATATGTTTCATTAATGATTTTTTCTCCCCTTTTAGTTGATATTTTATTTATACCGTACAAAATTTAGAAGTTGTATATGGTTCTCATTATTTTATTATCCAAATCAACACAATTTAGGGAAAATTATAATAAATTTATTTGTTATGACAAGATAGTATCTTAGTAGTAGAAGTATTCTTTATCAAGGCAGAATTTTTGAGTTCGAACCACATCTACTTCCCCCAATGTATAAAAGACATAATAAATTTACTCTTTTTTATTATTATATTTGAGGCTTTTTCGAAAAATTTGTAAAATGAATTATAAAACTATTTAATTTGTTTTAATTTAATCCTAAAAATATTTTTTTCGTTAATTTTAGTCTTAAATTTATTTTTCTTTAAAAATATTGGTCTTTATTTTAATTTTTGGAATGAAATTTGTCAATTCTTTTACATGTTCTACCTGAATAAGTCAGCTATCTAGGGAAAATTTACAATCTGTTACCTTTCTTTCTTGATAAGACGTAGTAATACATTTATATTTCTGTTCCATTTTCACCATACATGATGCATTTTAGAAGAAAAAGTTAGAATTGATGATTTTTTTCATTTCAGTGATAACACAAATGAGAGGTGCATGTGTATAAATTTGCTAATTCCGCCTTAAACTTGCAGGACGATCAAGCAAAATTTCATCCCTTTCTCCTATTTGGAGCAAGCAATAGATATTGTCCTGGATCAGATTTTCCCATTCTTCGAATTTCAATCTATCTTGATTCTTCACTATTTCCTTCTCAGTTACTGTTAAATTAAAAAGTAAAAAATGAAAACCTTCTATGAAGAAAAAATAACATGTTATGCCGGATCTACAGATCCAAGACCTATTTACTATTACAAACAGCCTATCTTACTATTACAGACCAAAAGGAAATAGAAGAAGAGGAAGAAACTGAAAACCGATCGATTACAAAAGAAACCTTCAACCTTCGTCTTCGGTCTCTCAACTCCGGGAGAAATCCGAAAAGAATAGCAAGATGAAGCAAACAGTTAGTAATAAATAAAAGAGGAAAGAAAGCTTTAACCCTTTACCTTATACTAGGAGATCCGAAGAGTCACGGATCTAACAACCGCACGAAACCAGATGAACGGCAGTGAACTCCAGTTTCTATCCAAAGTGACGGAAATGTCATCGTCTCAACCTTCCGAGAGGGAGAGACGCAATCCCTCATATATACCGGTGAACCTCACGAAAAATAACACTATCTCTCTATCTCTCTAAAACAGGCCTTTTCTTCCTCAACCGGAACCACGTGCACGCAGTCAGTAGACGACTAGCGGCAACGGTTGGAGTCCTTAAGAGAAACAGTTAAAACACCGAGAGACTGTTTGAGTGTAAGAGAGAAAGATGAAGAATCAGAGAGAGAGAGAGTGAGAGGAGGCTACGGCCAAGAAATGAAATGAGAGGGATTCGGGCAACCGAGTGAGAAAAAGAGACTTTATAGTCATGTCGCCTGGGCAGGTTGCGTCAAACATAACCCGCCCGGTATCATGGTCGAAGTGAGCCCAATTCTCCCTTAAGTGAGGCCCAGTCCGGAATTCATCATAGGGACAAATATTTGGATTGAAAATAAATGAAAAATGTGAAACATAAATAGGCCAATAAGACCTACATAACAAATCTTGAAGGAATTTTTTTCCCTAACATAAATTGATGTTTCATTTTTTTGCAGGCTTCAAAGAATTAATCTGAAAGGCAAAGTGAAATATTTGTTCGTGCAATAACCTATTGACAAATGTTTGGCGAGAGTAAGAAAGTTATCCTCATGAGCAATATTTGAACTTGCAAATAAATGTATTTCTTTTATGTACATGGATAGTACTTACATGAATGTATTATCATGTACTTCATAATCAACTAAGAGAAATTGGCTATAGGTTAACTTTGCGGTTTTTTCTAGATCTAATTCATTATAGTAAGGAACTTTTATTTCGTCTCTTTTATAGACATGAATTATTTTCGATCTTACAAGTATAGCAATTTAAAGATTTTATGATAGAATTCGATGTATTTATTACATGGATCCAATAAAATAGTAAAAAGTAATTAATTAAATTCTTTAAATAAAACTATAATAATGTGTAAAAAATGCACCAAATGCTACTATGAAATCATTAAATTATTATAAGTTTGCAAAATTAAAAATAGTTTAAGGGTACAAAAAGATAAAATAAAAGTTCTTGACTACGAACAATTTAAAAAAAAAGTTTATGCCTACAAATAGAAAAGTAAAAATAGTTCCAGGGCCAATTTCTCATTAACTAAAAGTGCTTGTGGCTTATTGTTGTGAAAAATGATGGCCTACAAAGAGGCACAAGATTCTCTGTACTACTTTGTGTACCACTCTATGTACCACCTTTCTTTTATAATATATTTTCTCTTTAGGGTTTATTTTTTATTTATTAGGTTTTATTAAAAAAAATATACTAAATTAGAAAAGTAATAGAGAGAAAGTGGTACACAAAGCGATACAGAAGATCCGGGCCACAAGAAGAGGATGAACTGGTGATTTTTTTAAAACTTTCTCAAGCTAAAAATAGTGTTTTAGGTTAAGTAGAAATTAAAATATTGAAATAGCAGAGTACTATTTCGCACTAATTGAGAAATCAATTCTGATTATCAAGTTACGTCCAAGTTATTCCTTAAATAAAAAATAAAATTAAAAAATTAAAAACTGTGTTCAAGTTAACTTGTTATAATAGGCGAAGCCATACATGAATGACTAGATGAGCCAAAATTCAAATAAAAAATTTATTGAGATTATTGTAGGAGATTTTGAGGAATTTTCTCCCTTGTAAACTTATGTTGTATTAGGAAATTCGTATAGTTGTTTATCTTGGAATATTCCAAGATGATTTGTAATTAGATTGTGATTAGATTTGGAAGTTTCGTAGTTTGGTTAGGCCAAAAGTGTATTTATCATTATGAATATTTTCATTACAAAGGGAAAAAACAATAATTATTTTTTTTCACTGAAAACTTTCATGGTATAAGAGTATGTTTTTCTTACAATGAGTAAAGACAAAGAGAAAGAAGAAATAAGTGGTATTTTCTATACGGAGCACAAGAGTCCAGTACCGAAAAGTACGTTGAAAAATGATGCATATTATGTAGCATCCGCAGGTAGATCGAGACAGATTTATCACTCAGGTCCAATTGAAAGGAGCGCCAACATAATGACACAACTATATCGAATGGGCAAAAGCTGTGAGATTAGCCCTTTGTTCAAAATAAAAATTGAGATTCGTCGATAGAACAATTCTTTACCTGAGAGTGATCCAGACAAGGCAGAGAAATGGTGGGAGATTAACATATTAGTTAACTCTTGGATTCTCAACACAATTGAATCAAGCCTACGATTATCTATGAATTACTCTAAGCGTGCAGATGAGTTGTAGGCGGTTCTCAAAGAACATTTCTTTTTGGGTAATGGCCCGCGAGAATAATAATTGAAGACCATATTGACAAACAGTACATAAAGGGGAGATCCCATAAACGAATATCACAATCGTTGGCAAAAAATATAGGATGAGTTACAGAGTTACATGTAATTGCGGGTGTATATTGATGTGCAACTTCTTTTGCTGCTCAAATCTACCCCACCTTTCACATGTTCCCTTTCACTTCTTTGCCTGCCCAAATATACCCCACCTTGCACATTTTTCCTTTCAATAATCTGATTGTCCATATCTTCCCAATTAGTATCCACTTTATCACCACAACTATTGCTCTCTCCATCTCATCTATCTATTCAACGATACTCTTCAAAAGATCATTTTGCATAACTTTACGTACTACCACATGGCAGCATTTTTGCTTCTTCTTAGACCTAATTAGACCAGCCACCTGCTTCTTCATACTGTTACAACCTTCGAGTAGTCATAAGTAGTTGCTTTTTCTTCTTTCTCCATGTCAGCAAAGATCTTAATCACCTTCACCCTACTTCCGACTTCACGCATTTTCAAAATGTCCTTATGACCTATAAACTGTACTAACCCAGTTCTCATATCTCCATGAGGCTCTAAGTAACATTTTTTCCCCTCATAACCTAGTTGTCTCATGACAAGGTTGTAGCTCAGTTGGTTAGAAGCACTCCTTAACATATGATAGGTCATAAGTTCGATTCACACTCCCCTTTTATTACTAATCTTATAATAGTTAAAAAAATTTATGCACTCATCTTCATTACTCATGTATTTACGCTCATCTAAGATAGATGCCCTCTGTATTAAGTTTGATAGTAAATTGTTCATAAAGGTCTTTTTAAATTAACCAAAAAAAAGTACTAATTACAACCTCAATACATTCTATATCCTTCACCAAAAAAATAAATAAATAAAGTAAAATGCACATCATATCCAAAGATAATTTAAATAATGCAACAAACAGTATCAAACAAAAGAGCAGGGTTTTTCCACCATTTGCTGACAAAAATATGAGGGTTTTTTAAATAAAAAAAAACCCTCAAATACTCCAAAAAATATATATATATATATAAGCACCAAACATAAGTAAGAGTAAATTATGTTTATCTCCCTTGAAGTTTGTTTAAACTATGGATAGATCTTTAAGATTACATCAAACTACATTCTCCACCCTCTTTAATCAACAAACTACTAGCAAATAAATCTTTGTTGTCAAATATAACTACTATCACTTGATAAATAATTATTTTGTTTGTTTCAATAGTTCTTCCTTCGAATTACAAATAATCCTAACTAATTGATCACGTTTTAATACAATTTTTATCCATTAATTTGTATATATTAAATATTGTTTATCATAATTGTAATCTTGTGAAAATATTACTATATTCTCTAACCTTCTCTAGTACGATAGTGACTAGAGAAATCCAGTAAATGAATAACTTATTTACTGTTGGATGTTAAAATTAAGAGTTCGTTTTTTTGGAAGAAAATTATGATTGTTCTTAAGAGATAATTGCACTTATATTCCTTTAATTTCTTTTTATTGATATTTGGTAAAAAGTTTTAATAGTTGATTCTTTAAACACCTTAATAAACTAAAGGTATTTTGAGATATTAATATATTTGTTATTGCTAAAGGGAAGTTTATTTCCTAACATATTGAGTCACTAGGAATTAATTTTTTAACTACTTTTTCGTTAAGAGAGAAAAATATAGTCTTAGGGGAGATAAACGTAAGCCACTCTATAAGTAAATATACACAACTTTATAATCTAAAATTGAAGGAAAGAATAAAAAAATCACAACTTTTGAGCAAGAACAAGACAAAGTTACAAATTTTTTTTTCTAGCAAAAATACAACGCATTTTTAGAGTATATTCTAACAGTAACATTGTAAGCTTATAGTATGACATAAAGGATCAAACTGAGTCTTTCTCTCGAATCTCTCATTTTGAACCCATTCTTCGAAAGTTTCAAACCCAATAAGGGTGGGTTCAACAATTGCAGCTTCTATACCTTCGCAAAGGATTTTCTATCAGACTCGATGAATATGTTCTTTCAATATAAGACGATAGAAGATTTTAAAGGAGGTGTGAGAAATCAGTAACTTTTCAAATGAGCTTGCAAAGAAGAGTGAGAATTGAATAGGGTTCCGAAAAAGTGTAAGTAGAGTTTCATGTGTCGGGAATTTTAATTTATCCTGACTAAAAGCTCCTAGAAGTGTCACAAGACGCGCACATAAAAGTTACCTTTATGATTTTATGCTAAAAGTAAACTAAGTATTAAATTAAATAATTTTTAAACTTAAATTATTAAAATTGATAATTTAATAGTGATGCGTGACACCTTTTGTCCACCCTAATAAAGGGAAAACTCGAATATTCTCAATTTTCTTTAGTGTTTTAAAATTATTTTTTTAGGAGGAAAATTAGCAAGGGTTAATATAAAAAAAAATATCCTGAACTTTATCATACGTTAATTAAGTACCAAAATTTTGAAAATGGCAATTAAAGGACAATTTTTCTTTTTCAGTAAAATAAATTGAACGGAAACTTATCGGAAATGACAATTTTACCCTTTTATAGGAGAGAAGCTGATCATCAAAATGGAAGGAAGAAATAATATAATAACAAACTCTCTCTTTCCAAGAACATTAAAACACCAAACTACATCAAATTCCATCAGAAGAAAAAAATAACGTGATTCTTTTTCTCTTTATTTCTCAAACCCTCAAAAATCATATATCAAAACTTCATCAAACCATTGTTGTAAAGAGTTATGACAAAAAATAAAAAATAAAAAATTATAAGTTGGTAAGAAGTATTATATGGATTAAAAAGTTTCAACCTTTAAAATTTGAAAAAAAAATTTTGTCCCTTGTCATTTCAAAGATTAGATATTTAATTAACATAATAGACAAAGCTCAGGATACTCTTTTAGCATTAATCAAAAAAATATTGTTCCTTAATTAGCATTTAAAAAATTAGGTACTCAGTCATTTTTTCTTTTTTCCGTTTTAACCCAATTAGCAATTAAGCAAAATCGCCTACTGCAAACGGTGCCAAGGCCAGAGAAGAAAGCTTTTCCCAACTGTTCTTTCAGTGTGGAGTGAGTGAGTCATTTGGTCTACTGAGATTTTGAGGTGAAAATCTGGAATCTTGATCGGGAAAATGTTAACGAAGTTTGAGACGAAGACTAATCGGGTTAAGGGATTGAGTTTCCATAGCAAAAGGCCATGGATCTTGGCCAGTCTTCACAGTGGCGTGATCCAGCTCTCGGACTACCGTATGGACACTCTCATCGACCGCTTTGACGAGCATGATGGCCCCGTTCGCGGTGTTCACTTTCACAAATCTCGACCTCTCTTCGTCTCCGGAGGTATTATTTTCTACTCAAGATTTAATTCTTTAGTTATGTGATTTTGATTTCTTCGGCAAATCGATAATTATTTGATATATGTAGCCCTGGATCAAATGAATTGGCTTAGTGAAAAAATGTTTTCTAGTTGTCTATTAGTGGAATTTCTGATCCGTGATCGATGGATTTTTAAAATTCTTTATGCTAATGTTAGATATTGGAAGTATGGTGCTCTAGCTTTAATTTGTTTTGTTGTTCCCCAATGTAAATCTTTTGAATTCGATTGAGCGGTGTTCCTCTTGAACTGAGTTTGAGTTCATTCTTGTTCTTCTCGTTTATTTGTCCACATGAGGAGTAATGAATTTTGGTTTGACTGATTTCTTGAAAATGCTGTACTCTCGCTTCGTTTACTCATTAACTAGGTTGAATAACGCAGAAATCCAATTGATTCTGATTGGATATACTTGTTATGTCTAATCTCTAACGATTGGATAAAACCGGATCCCATACCTGAACACTAGTTTAGCTTTAACTAGGCAAATTCCTGTATTCAATTTTAACTGTCACTTGAAGCATCAGAAGTCCCTCATAGTCGGAGGAATTGAATCTTTAGCTGTTGTGTGGTTTTCTGTTGTGGCTTTGTTTAATCGGAAAATTATGTTTTCTTTGCAGGTGATGATTATAAAATCAAGGTTTGGAACTACAAGTTGCACAGGTGTTTGTTCACCCTCCTTGGACATTTTGATTACATCCGCACATTTTTGATTCCCCTTGGATTGTTAGTGCTAGTGATGATCAGACAATTAGAATATGGAACTGGCAGTCTCGAACTTGCATATCTGTCTTGACTGGACACAATCACTATGTGATGTGTGCATTATTTCATCCCAAAGAGGATCTGGTTGTGTCTGCCTCTTTTGATCAGACTGTTAGAGTTTGGGATATTGGTGCCTTAAGGAAGAAATCAGTGTCTCCTGCTGATGACATCCTCCGCTTGAGTCAGATGAATGCAGATTTTTTTGGTGGGGTTGACGCTGTTGTAAAGTATGTCCTAGAGGGCCACGATCGAGGGGTGAACTGGGCTTCGTTCCACCCCACTCTGCCTTTAATTGTTTCTGATTGCCAATGATCGTCAGGTGAAAATTTGGGGAATGAATGGTAAATCCATGCAGACATTTTGCCTTTAATTTTCTTTTCCAATTGTCCCATGTGATTTACTTGCTATCATAGTTTTCTAACATCATCTTTTTGGAGTTAGCTGGGTTTGAATAAGCATTATGATTATCATGTAAATGTATTTAAAATTGCAATTTAGGAAGTTACCATAGGGATTCAAGGTAACTACTTCAGGGCAGTGCTTTTAGATAACCAGTAAATTTACTTTTTATAGCCTTTAATTGAACCCAGGATGTTGGAAGCCTATGAGCTACTCTTTCATGTCATTGAAGGTGTACTCAATTACAGTTTAAGCCTCCACAGTGGGATAAACAAAAGTCTTTTCTGCTGTAGACTACGTGTTCAATACTCAAAGAATTTTCTACTAGATTAATATGGCAGTTGCAATTTCCGTTCCCGAATTGAAGAAGTTAAATGAGCTTCTCTTCGGGTTATGGTATTAATTTTTCGGAGCTCATGTGTAACGTTTGTATTTCTGCAGTATTGTTGTGTTGGAAATGGATTGGAAAGGGGTCAATTTTTAACCTTTTCTCAGTGTGGTATTATTATATGCTAATTGATGTTCTAATTATTTTGCTTTCTCAATTTCATGAGGGTATTTTGCCTTGGTTAATGTACACATTGGGGAAACCTTTTTATTACCTAAGCAACTAATTCCTACACAGTTTTTAAAGTTTACTTGGAAAATGTGATCAATATTTTGTTTTTTACTAAAAACAAAATTCATGAGGCGGAAATTTATTGAATAAATTTAATTGTGATGTAGATCAACCATTCCTTTCTAGTCTTTGACAAGCTCTACATAATGATAAGGAAACCTACAAATCTAACAAATATAAGCATCTTTGCCTTCTAACAGCTGAGTATTTGACTTGGCATACATAAAATATTAGTAGTTCTAAAGAAGATCTTATACAATCAAATCTTTTAGCTTATGATTAGTTGTTCATTTCTTTATGATTGTGTAAACTTGTAAAAACTCTTTTATCGCATCTTCTTGAACTTATTTCTCTTCAGACACAAAGGCTTGTGAAGTGGACACATTGAGAGGCCATATGAACAATGTTTCATGTGTTCTATTCCATCCAAGACAGGAAATCATTGTCTCAAATTCCGAAGATAAGAGCATCAGAGTGTGGGATGCTACGAAAAGGACTGGTCTTCAGACATTCCGTAGGGTACATGATAGATTCTGGATTCTGGCTTGTCATCCTGAGATGAATCTTCGGGCAGCTGGCCATGACAGTGGCATGATAGTATTCAAATTGGAGAGGGAACGTCCTGCTTTCTCTGAGTGGAGATTCTCTGCTTTACGTGAAAGATCGCATCCTACGTGCCTTTGAGTACTCAACTCAGAAAGATATTCAGTTGATACCAATTCGTAGACCTGGTTATAACAGCTTGAACCAAGGTCCTCAAACTTTCTTATAGTTCAACTGAGAATGCTGCATTGTTCTGTTCAGACATGGATAGAGGTTCCTATGAACTCTACATTATACCTAAAGACAGCTTTGGTAGAGGTGACACTGTGCAAGAGTCAAAAAAAGGTTCTGGGGTATCTCCAGTTTTTATCGCTCGCAATAGTTTTGCTGTGCTTGAGAAGAGTACCAACCAAGTGCTAGTCAAGAATCTGAAAAATGAGATTGTCAAAATGAGTGTTCTTCCAATTGCTACAGATGCCATTTTCTATGCAGGCACTGGGAACTTGTTCTGTAGGGCAGAGGGTAGAGTACTGATTTTTTACCTCCAGCAGAGAATTGTTCTTGGGGACCTTCAAACGTCTTTGTTAGGTACGTTGTTTGGTCACATGACATGGAAAGTGTTGCTTTGCTGAGCAAGCATTCCATTGTCATAACTAATAAAAGACTTGTGGATCGTTGCACCACCGTTCATGAGACGATTCGTGTCAAGAGTGGAGCTTGGGATGATAATGGTGTATTTATATACACAACACTAACACACATCAAGTATTGTCTGCCAAATGGGGACAGTGGAATCATCAATCCTGTTTGTCAGCATGAGTTAGCTGCTTACTTCACTCACTGCAACCTGCAGCTTCCTCACTTGAGACTCGCCCTTCCTCACGTCACCTGTCCTTACTGTGGTACTCATTTCGTTCCGGATCAGCACGGGATAAGTATGTAATATCTGTGGGATCTTGCTGCAATTGGTGCCGATGCATCAGGCATTCTCTGCTCTCCTTCACAAATCCGATGATTTCAAATCCTCGCCTCGTTTAGTACATGGCAACTGATTGCTTCCTTACATAGAAACACAAGGTTAGAATATTTCTAAAATCTGTCTGAATCTTGTTTCTGTCACAACTACTTTCAAACATCTCTCTCTTACTTGAAAGTATTTTACCTAAAATTCCTCTAATTGCAATGTGTTGAATCATTGAAAGTCATTCTACTCAGTAATTTTTTGTTAGGCGTTTTCATATATATGGTTCTGTTGGAATAAATTCTACACTATTTGTTGGTTATTGTATTTTAGAATCCTGTGCTACTATTTATATATATGGGTTAATTACATTTTACCCCTTCGTGAGGTTTTTCAAAACTACTATTTCATACTTTTTGTTTGGTATATATTACAAATATATTATTTTGTTTGGTATATATTATCCTGTTTATTTATTTATTTGTGTGTCTAATGTGTCCCAGTGTCACACACCTATACGAATAAAATATATCATAGATATTATATATGCTGCCACTTCAAATCCCATATAGTTTAGGGAAATCCCATATAGTTTAGGAAAGTCACTTGAAATTAAAAAGGAAATTTAGTTGGGAAAACAATGTTGAATCCTAAATGGTTTAGATTTCAAAAAAATCATAAGCATTACAGTTATAAATACCCCTTCTCTTTGTTTCTCTCTCTCGTCCTCCAACCAACAACTTGATTGAATTATTGCTTTATCTCCCTAATTTCCTGCACTGGTTTTTGAACACTATTCCAATGGCTTCCATTAACGATCCAAGTTGGGTATCCATAGCATCATCTGATTTCTTCGTCGAAATCCTCTCCCGATTGCCTGTTAAAACACTTGGAAGTTTCTCTACCGTTTGCAAATCATGGCATTCTTTTATCAAAACCAAAACATTCATCCAAACACATCTCAAAAAATTACTGTCAAAAAAATTCTTCTTCAATCGAATTACCTTCAATTCCCTATCTTTCATGTTCATCGAAACACAATTATTTTAGATGAAATTTCCAAAAAATCTTATGGCTTATTGTACACCTCAAGATCTATCTGTTGTTGGAAATTCTTGTAATGGAATAATCTGCTTCACAGATAATAAGACATACTATGGTACTAGGGTTTTTTCTTTCCAATCCCTATCCTTAAGAAAACAAAATGCATATCCCATTTTTGGAAAACTGATTTCAGGCCATATTTGAATATTTACTCTAAACTAGGATTTGGATGTCTAGAATACAATGATTTTAAGGTTGTCAGGATTTATTATTTTAAGGATATAAATTCCAGCAAGCTTTTAGTTGTAAAACCCCAGGTTGAGGTTTATAGTTCGAAAGCAGACAATTGGAGAAAAAATTGACGAGGCAAACATAAATTGTATAGCTGATAAAAGATCGGTTTCTTGCAATGGAGCTATTTATTGGTTGGGTCGAAGAAGGGAGGAATGGAGTTGTGATATTATTTTGTCTTTTGATTTGGCTAATGAGTCTTTTCGATGAGATTATACTTCCTCCTATTGAAAGTAAGGTTTCCGAGAACGCGATTTTATTGGTTTACAATGGTTTGTTAGCGTTTTGGACTGTTTCTTCCGTGAATAATAATAATACAATGTTGTCAGAATCAAATTGGAGGAGATCGAACATGATCATTGGGTCACTGGGTCAAATCGAAACCGAATATTGCTATGATTTATGGGTGATGATGGATAAGAAAGTGAGTAATTCTTGGAGGAAATTAGGAGTTTTTGAAACTAAGAAGAATGTAACAGAGGTAAGGGGATTTACAAATGGTGGAAAGCTTATAATGGAAATATGGGAAAGTGATTATTTGGCATCTTGGGATCCCATTAATGGTGAAATACAATTTCTCAAGTGGAATGAGATAGACACTACTTTTTTCGGAAGCCTTGTTTCTTTTTGAGGAATTTGTATTTTTTGTTTTTTTTTTTTTGATTGTTTTTCTTATTTTTGAGGAGTTTGTATTCATGATTTTCTAAGCTACAATTGAAAAAGATTCATGGAATAAAATTTTAATTTTGCCGAATTTGTATTATTTTGTGAGTTATGCTTGTACCTTTTACTTCATTTAATTTGAAGGGATAAATTAAATAAAAAAATGTCCCCAAGGAATTTCCCAACTATCAAATAATCTTTCTATTTTCGCTAAACTACAGGAAAATCCTTCAAGGTTTATCAAAGATTATCTTTTAATCGCTATTGATCAGTCAATTAAGGATTGACGTTTGATTGATAGATTGTTACAATATTAGTCCAAAAAATCCTTAATCACTCTTTTCCATGTAATTTTCGTCAAATAGAAAATCATTATAAAAAAATTTATAAAAAAAATCCTTATAGTTCTTATTACATCAATCTAGTTATACCTAAGTGAACAATCTAGACAAGAAAAGTATTCTTTTGATGCACATTTAAAGATGTTTTTAGCCGAACCACTTAATTTCCTAAAAGGAAGAATCATCCTAAGAATCTACTTGACTTTCCTAAACGAAAGAAAAAAAAACTTAGAAATACCATAATTTAGTGAACTAGGATAATGATAAGGATTAAATATGAAGGACTTCAGTGAGATAAATGGAAGTTTATTAATATTATCATGTTATTTCTTTTTCTTTTTTCTTTTCTCTAAAACAATTTCCTTTCCATTCACCACTCTCCCCTACCCCTCTCCCTCCCCCCCTCTCTTTATCCTCTTTTAATAGAGAATAATACATCAAGACATTTTACCTAGCAAAAATAACACATTTTCTATTATTTATTAGGTTAATTGCAAAATATTGCCCTCAAATAGGAGTTATATATACATATACATATATATACATATATATACCTCAAATCACTCCCTCTTTCAATCCTCTTCAAATAGATAATACATAAAGACATTTTTAATTATTTATCTACCCTACACAATATATATATATATATATATCCACCTAAAATTACCCCCTCTTTGAATCCTATTTAAATAGAGAATACATGATATTTTTAATTATTAATTTACCCTACAAGATATATATATTGATTGAGAGAGAGAGAGAGAGAGAGAGAGAGAGAGAGAGAGAGAGAGAGTGTGGTGGAAGGCAAAATAAATAAGGGTTAATGGCAAAATACTACCCTTAAATGGGGATAATATCACTTTACCATCCGAATTTTGAAACAGGAGATTTACCCATTTGATCGTCAGTCAACTGTTAGATATATATATCAAAGAGCAGAAAAAAAAAAAAAAAAAAAAACTAACATTATTCTAACCTAAGTCTAAGTGTCTCAGTCTAACCCTGTCTGTCTCGGCCCCTTCCTCTGCCCTTACCCTCAGCTCCCAACTCAATCGCCCCATCCCTGCCATTGGGGATTTTGTACCATGCGTATTAATATTTTGTGTGTTAATAGGATTGTTAAAAGTAAAATATCTAATTCACCACTTGGGTCCCTAATTACCCAGTGGGTTTTATGGGAATGGATTGGAGATGGGGCTAGATTTCATCCCTAATGGTGGGGATGGGTTGGGGACGAGTTTTAATTACATGAGGCTGGGTTGGAAATGGAGATAAATTTTATACCTAAGCATAGGGATGTGGACAAAATAAGGAGGTGGGAATAGGGTCGAAGGTTAGTGTACCCAACCCAACCCGCCCCCATTACCATCCGTACATGTGACAAACACATGAGCTCAGCACTTTAGGCTGGCGGCACCGTATTTTCGGATGGCAGATCACTTTTTTGTCATATGATTTCAATTGAGAGGTAAAAAAATAAGAAATAAAACTGAGTTCAGAGCCACGTAAATTGAGTAAATAGTATATTGTAATTTTATAAAAAAATTTCTTTTAAATTTTAACTTGAGAAATTAGTTATATGTTGCCTTAAAAAAAGAATATATAGAATAAAGAATATATAGAATGTCATTATGAAATTATTAAATTATTATAAACTTTCAATATTAAAAGGTAATTAAGGCCTAAATGAGGATAAAATAAAAGTTTTTAACTGTGAAAGGCTAAAATAGAAGTACATGCTATCTAAAAAATAAAAAATAGTTTAAGAATATATTATATTTATATATAACGAATTTATCTTTTTAATTACTGAGTAGAAAAAAAAAAGAATTAAAATAGGAAGCAAATTAAGGACTTACCGAAGGTTATTATAGTCATTTCAGACCAAGAACAAAACCAAGAAGACCTCCACCAACTAGGGTTTTCGCCACCCCTACAAAAACCTCCGAAACTGAGAATTCTCCCTCAGAAAGAACAGCTGCAGACTCCTCTTCTTCGTCTCCGATCTGTCAAAACACGCACAGAACACACAGTGAAATTGATCGAAGATGGGAGTCTTCACATTTGTGTGCAAGGAATCAGGGAACGAATGGAGTGCTAAGCAGATTAAGGACGGCGAGCTTGAGGCCACCGCCTCCGATACCTTCGAGCTACAGCGCAAGCTCGTCAATGCGGCTTTGGCCACTGACTCCTCCGGTGGTGTTCAATCATCTTTCTCCTACGTTACCAAAAACTCCGCCGTCTTCCAGGTTCCCAATTCTTTCTTTCCCCCTTTTCTCGTACATTTTAACAGCGAATCTGTTCTGTTTCTGTGTATCTGTATTTAAATAATAGAGTTTGGAGGTCTTGATTTATTTCAGACGATATTATTTCTTGAATGTTTTATCGTCGTATTTTGGATATCTGGATTTATTTGGAGTTTTGTTTCGAAAACTTTTATTATATATTTCCGTTTGACCATAAGTCATATTGGTTTTTAGTAATTGATATTCAGGTTGATGGAAGATGTTCCTAAAGTTTGATTATGTGAGAGACAACGTTTACTGTAGTTGAAGGATTTTTACTTATAATTAGTTTGATTTGCTCTGAAAGTAGAAATTTGAAGTCTTCAAGGCTTTGGCATATTGCATTGTTGGTTAAATTGTTCTGTATAATCTTTGAATTTTTATCTGAGAGAAAGCATGGGTACAGTTTATCTAATTTTAAATGGATTTTCATGTCAAGAAGTGATATTCCCTGGGATTTGAATTGGTAATGCTGCCTGTTTATAATTAACCAGTGTGATGTGAATACTTCAGTAGTTTCATGATCTCGCGAGTATTTTGTTCTTATCTGGTGAAATTGAATGTCTGGATTTTGCGAAATGTTGTATCCCGGTCATGTAAACACTCTTCTCTGTTTGCATTTTTGTATATTTTCCTTATCGTCCTCTGATTGTTCATTCATGCATGTGATACAAGCTATCATTGTTGGCTGCTTGGATGTCGGATTTAGTAGTGCATCTTGAATGTTTGATCAAGTCATTGTCTATTATTTTGTACAGGTGATTATTGGTGGAGGTGGTGGTGCTGCTTTTGTTGGGGGTGGAGCTGCTGCAGCTGCTGCTCCAGGAGGTGGCGCAGCTGCTGCTGAAGCACCTGCTGCTGAAGAGAAAAAGGAAGAGAAGGAAGAAAGTGACGATGATATGGGATTCTCCCTCTTTGATTAGGCTATGTCTGCATAGTTAAACATCTCCCTGTTGTTGACAAATTTTAAATAGTATATTTGTCTGCATAAGATTTTGGTATTCGAATTTTCGTTTAGAACTTCAGTGAGCTTTCTTGATCTGCATTACATTGTGGTTCATTCTGTGATATTCTAGCTACATTGATAACGTTTGCATCTTGTGGAAAAAGTGGTCATAGTTAAATTTTTGTTTACAATTATGTAACATGAATGTGGAAGATGCTTAGCAGTTGGTGACCTTGCTTTACAAATTTGTCAAATCATATGATCTATGGAATTGAAATATGTGTTATATGTGAGACATGATAGTTACCATGAGCTGAACAAGCGAGGAAAACTGCTTTTGGTAATTTGGTATTCGAGAATCACGAGGAAATTGCCCTTAATAACCATAAAAAGGAGGGGGGGCTTAAAAAAGGAAATGCTAAGAGAAGGGGAAAGGATGAACGGGGGTGTATTTGAATGTTTGGGGTTGATTGATTTTTGCTGCGTTACTGTAGATGCTCATAGAGTTACAAATTATGTTTATACACTTAAAATGTATATACAACACACCATCGTGCCACGGTCAATCCCTAATGCAATCCGAATGTGGCAGCCTCTGTTTTTCTCTATTTTCTCTATCCTTCTTGCAACTGCAACCAATAAAACCGATATATGTATTCACTTTTTTCGTTTGCTTAAGCGTAAAACCTAGCATGTCCTATGGTTTAGTTGCTTTGATACTACGGGAAGGGTTCCAGAAGAGCAACGAAAGAAGAAAAAGGTTCAAAGGCGGTGTTTTTACCACTGGAGCATGAATTTCACTTGAGCTGTTTGCTTGCACCTTAGGTGTCGGCGTGGTTTTTGTTGCTTGGCTCTGCTTGATTTCTGATTGGCATCTTTGCTTCTTCTCATGAAAATAACAGGCTTCTAAGATTTTCTGGAGCGTTCTCTATCACTTACAAGAACACTCCGATGAAGAGTGAAAAGAATCAAAGAGAAAAGGGTTTTTGCTTGATGAAAACTACAGAACAAGAGTTCTTTTTCTCTATATTATTTTCAGCCTAGTAGACAGAGAGAGGAGATGATTTTTGGCTGGTCCTATGGCTGAATGAGTGAATTGGTGAGTCTTGGGTTTGTTGGATCAACTTAAGAGAGATTCTGTAATTTTCCACCTCAATCTAGGAATAGTAGTGGTGAGATAACCTAACCCTAAAAGGTATCTTAAAGGGCGACTGTCTAAATATTTATAAAGAGTAATTATTTTTCAAACATAACCATGTGAGATTATCGACTCACTTTTTAGTTAAGAGTAATTAAAAAAGGACCTACAGGTCACAACTTTAATCAAATTCTAGTGTTATTAGATAGATTATAAGTTTCACTAGTCGTTTTAGATGATTGGCTAATCATCCAACTCATATTTTTGCTGGCTTAGTTTCTTTATTTTATCCCTCTCACATTTTGATGGGACTCATTTTGTCTAATGTTTGCTCCTACGGTAAAACGTTAATATGGATAAATCTGCATTATTCATATTAATGTGTGCCTTAGAGGTATACGTTAGACAAAATCATGCACACACGTATATATATATTTTGTAGGTAAAATCTTTTTTTTTTTAAAAGTTATCGGCTTCGGTATTGGTCTACTTTAATAAATATTAAATCCATTCGAAATTACCGTTTACACACATAATCGGTCAATTACTTATTAGAATCCAAAAAAATTGTATCACAACATACCTAACTCTATCCAAGCATATCAAGACTCCCAATAGGATCCTCTCCCAATGTGTTGGTCATCCACCTTAGAGTGTAATATCTAGGTTTTGACTGTGTCGTAATTTTGGATGTGACTTTATCTTTTCTAATAGTTCCTCGTATTATTGTAATTTTAGGATATTTCGTACTTGTGCTATATTTTTTGTCACTGTTTGTGGCATTATGTCCTAATGCTAAAATTTTATGGCATTTTATGGGCATTTGTAAAAATTGCCATAAGTCTTGTGGCATATGTTTATAGATATCACTAAAAATGACATTTCAACATAAATACCATTATTTGGTGACACATTTAACAAATGCTACAATCAAAGTCCCCGAAAGTTAAAATTGCCATTCTAGTGTGCTTCATATCCTTGTTGTGTCCTTCCCAGTGTCAGGTAAAGTCAAAATTGTGTAGCTGGCTTGTCATCCCGTCATACTACTAGCATAGGGCATATTAAGTACTGGCTTGATGAACCAGTTCTAATATATTTTATATGCTCTCCTTACAGATGGTTCCTTAATAATAGGGTTTAGACTCAACTTGGATTGGAGTTTATTTTGATGTTCTTTTTTTCCAATTTTTAAATTTAAGATTTACATATTCTTTTACAAATAATTTATTTTTTATGACCTGCAAGAAAAATACGCATAAAATTCATAATAAACTTATATCCAAAGTTTAGCCTTCTAAAGAAAATGAAGATTTGAACACTAATACGCAATTCACATTTTGGAGAGTCCAGAATTAATGCAACACACTCCATAACTTGAGCATGACATGATAACACATTAGCTGAGTGTTGAACTTCTGAATACATCAACTATTTTCAAAACAGAATCATAATCATATCTCATCTAAAGAAGAGAAAACGAAAAAATCAGGAAATTTCATAAATTTTTAATCCAAAAAAACTATTATGTAGTAGTTTTCCAAACATTCATGAAATTCTTTAGCAACAAAAGAAATAAACTCAAATCCCAAGATTGAGATAATCATAAACTTGTTAACTTAACTCTTCATGCTTCACTCGATAATCCTCTTCAAACCCTTTACGGAGATCTTCCTCATCTAATTGAGACTCTACAAGAGCAGATAAGGGATGAGCTCACTAGATCAGTGAGAAAACATAACTTTCTTGGGATTGAGCATGATTACATATAATACTTAACTTACAAACCTTACAACTTCTTTGAATACATTTTGCAAACCACATTGGAACAATTGAACAGCTGTTTTCTCCCAAAAATAGCTTCAGGCGCTCAAAATTTCAGCTCTGAAATGGAGATTTAGAAGAAAAAGAAAAAGAAATAAAACAAGAATTTTGTTGTAGTAAAACAAAGTTTTCTGCAGAAATTTTCTACCAAGTTTCAACACCTTTATTGGCATTCAAAACATAGAAATTTTGTATCAAAATATTTGAAAGTAAATCTTAAAATACAAGTTTAACTATAAGCAGGAGTTTACGCTCAGATTAAAAACCGTACTTAGAACAAAAACTCTCCGAAAACTTCAAAAACATAACTGAAAGTATGGCAGAAACTTTCAGAAAATCACAGAAATTTTTAGCCAAAAGTTGATTATAACTGGGATTTTCAAACTATTTTTAAATTGGAAACCACATTAATTAACACTTCAAAAAGGACCCCCAATAAATTATAGATGCTATAAAAATAGTTTAAACTTGATGATTAATAAATTAACAGCACCAAAGGTGCGAAAACGAACACGTCTTACACTTCAAATAACTAAACTCATCATGCAAACAAATTACTCATATTAAACAAATTACTTTAGTCACTGATATTAGTCTCCTATTTATTATATTAATTATTATATTCGATTAGGAGAGGATTGAACACACAAAATTCTAAGTATTATATCCCCTTAGTTAAGAGCCAAAAACTTTAAATTTTGAGATATCTCTAACAAACCAACTATCAAAGTATGGGTAACATATAATGCATTCAAAATAATTTGGTTAATACACCCAAAATTCTGATACGTAACAACATATAAAATATCCATAGTCAAATCTATTTATATACAAATATAATAGAAATAAAAAAAAATAACTTATCAAAAGCTTGGATGAAAAAGATGGTTTAGAAAATTATACAAGAGTTATATTCTCTTACCTTGCACACTAATTGACCCGACCAAGTTACGCACTGATGAACTCGTATCAATACTCTTCTAACAATCCTAAATACCCAGAAAACATTACTTAAATCGAAATTCCAGCTATCATATAATATATAAATAAACCCTAATCTTTAGTGAAACCCTAATTTCACATAATCTAAAACCCTATCATAGTGTAAAGAGGGATTTGATCGTTTAAATTTATCACAAATTGGCGCTACAAAGTCTAAATTCTTCAATTCTAGACCTTGTTCTACTTTGCTCTTCGCTCCTTGTTCATCTTTTGAAAAGAATGACAGAAAACTTGACTTAAATGATCGTATTACTAACTTAACTTTCACTGATATCATTTATACCTCACTTTCTTAATTAATTCCCAAGACACCCATTACTTAAAACTTAACAATATAGACTTAAAACTTTAATAAGTATGTTGATTCTATAGTTAGGTTTAATTTTTCATTTAAAATTCATAACTCTAATTAAACATATTTTAAATAATTAAATAATTACAAAAATAATTATGAAACACATTAAAAAAAATTAAATATTTAATGTATATTATTAAACACATTTAATTTAATAAGTATCTAATTAATGAATTTTAAGTAATAATTTGAGTTATCAAATTATCCATCCTTCGTCAAGATCACCAACAAAATCACTATCTAAAGATTATGTGAATTAACTTTGAAATCTGAGTAATTGACTTTGATAATCATATGATTCAGCGCATAAATAACTTCAGTGACATTATTAATCTCTTTTTTAATCTTCGGGATGCATCATATAAATAGCCAGGGAAAATCTATTAGGTCTGCAGCCACCATATATACAGTAATAAATTCATTTGGACAAATTCGTGCCAAAATAAAAAAAAAAAATGAAAATACTAAATACAATGAAGAAATATACATACACCAATAATCCATATTACTCTCCCATATGAAGGTTTCTTAGGGGATGAGAATCAAATATCTTTATTGTTCTTAGGGACTCATACTTCTCAAGTAATGGTTCTTGTATTCCCGATCCTCTTAATTATAACATGCAGACATGCAGATAAATAAGAAATCACCGAAGCAGGGTGTATCCCCGGTTTCACCTCTGACGCTTAAGTCAGTCTCAGGTTTAACAGAGTAACAATATTAAGAAAGACAGAATGAATAGTAATTAGGAATGATACCTCTATTTATAGAAGGATCACCTTGTTCTCCAAAAAAAAAAATAGTATATGATATTACCATTTCACCTTTATGATAAAAGTTATTTAGAGTTAATAATTTAATTAAGGAGGAACTTTATCTTCCTAGAAAGATATGGGCCATAATAGACATTTTGTTGACAATGTCAACTAAGGTTGAGACCCAAATATTTACTCTGATGGGCTTTTTTACTCAATTAATCCCAATAATCCGAATCTAAATGTATGATCAATGGGCTGTCCCCATCATATGCCCTCTACAAAAAGCCATATATGGGTTATGGTTCTTTTGTCTAAGCATTTCTTTTATTTGAGTGAGATTCAAATTGGTGTATCCCGAGAAAAGACCATTCTTTGACATTGGTTCAGGTAACCGTTGTTCGAATATATATATATATATATGCTTTTTATCTGATGATTTTCTCTCAATTTTATGAATTGCTTCCGAATCTTATATGTTTTCTTTCATCCTTTCCATCTTTTGTATCAGAATGTCTTCTTCTAAAGCTACATCTTCAAAGAATTCGAAACCCTTGCCGAAAAGGGATCTAAATCTGCTACTCCATCAGGTACGTTTTCTTTTTAGATGTTAAGATTGTCCTTCCTGAAGATAACCTTGGTCTTGGGGTTGGAAGTATTCAAATGGAAATGGTTCTATTTTATTCCCAGCCGTTAATCCCTCTGAATCAGTTAGTGCTATGAAGAAACATCTTCGAGTATCAGATGTTTCTATCTCATATGAGCCGACATGAGTCAGAACTGTGCGAACCGAGGGCTGTCATGTATCCTTCTACTCTCAGCTACAATCAACTTAAAGATATAAGAAAAGAATTCCAAATACCACTTCGATTAGGCATAGTAACTGCTTCAACTAAGGACAGGGCACATCTACCCCAGAAAGGATATAATACCTGGAGCAGTTGAAGGTGGGATTTCGATTACCGTTACACAGTTTATTTCAGGATACAATGAGTCATTGGGGAATAGACATAGGACAAATTGGTGCAAATGGAGTTTAGATAGTAGTGGCTTTTATACTATTGTGTAAAGGTTTTGGTATACCAACCAGTTTGGAAGTGTTTACGAAATTTTTTCATATAAAGACTGTTAAAGATGGTGCTTGTTGGCATACATGGATGCGGCGAGAGATCTAATAGCCAAAATTCCCCAATCAATCATGGATGGAAAGGACATTGGTTTATGTGGAATGGGTGAGATCAAATAAGCCATGAAATAGGATAAAGATGCTGCCAAATGTAGAAATCAAAACAGAGCAGCCCTTTATGAAAGAGTACATAAGTGTGATGAAAGGGTATGGTTTTGAAATAGTGCTAAGAGAATCAAAATGGGATTAAGACATGATGAAAGCTGCGTCGTTTTACTCCCGAGCAGATTGCGATTTGTACGAATTAAGTCAACATTAGGAAGTAATTTGCTTTAGATTCATAATTTGTGTAGAGGAGACAAAAATAGCTAACACAATTTTTGGAATGATAGGAACATTGATGTTGCAAAGTATGCTGGATTCGAGAACAAAGATGAAAATACCACTCCCAATTACAGAAACTAGGGAAGAAGGTAAATGACTTGTACTTATGCGTAATACACAAAATATACTATATTGTTACATGATGTATGGACTTTATCAGGAGAAAGACCGTCAGCACAATTGTTAGAGAAAAGGCAAAAAGAGGCATCAACAGGAAAAAGAAAGAAAACAATGGATATTGCAGAAGTAGAAATTCCGATAACAAAGCCAGTGAATATGGTACCGGAAATATTAAGAACAAGTGAAATAATATAAAAGTAACACACAAACTCGCCACCAAAGGAATCCTCCTAAGGCTAAGAGTTTATAATACTCGTCACTCAAAGGAATCCACAAAAGTGATAAGCGTAAAATGAGGAAGAAGGAAACTTTCTACTCAAGAAGTCAAAGGTTGAAAATATTGTATATAATTCAAATCTACATTACAAGAGTTTGCGTAGAGTTTATATAGATAGTTGGAATATCTTTCCAAAATAAATGTTAACTTAGGAACTAGTAATTTTGAATAAAAAAGAGAAAAAACCAATAAATACTTGTTGGTAAACATAAATTACTTAATAGGTAGTTAAAATCCCAAAGTAAGTCAAGAAATACTCCAAAAAAGTTGGATCTCAAGCTAATCTCGCAACTGCAGACAGAAATAAGACACTTGAGTAAATTGATCATATCTTGAAGTAGGAAACTCTGAATTACAAACCGTTTATTGCATCATAAACTAAACTCATAGGGCTTTCCAAAGGTATAAATATCATTGACTGAATCTTCATAGAATGACATAGTTTATTCTTCAAAATTGACCCAAAAACAGCTTGTGAATCACTTTGGATCTCCCCTCTTTGGAAGATGGACTTGTCTTGAAACTTGGTCAAACTTTATTCTCCATGCGTTTCCCACTTTCTCTTCTTGGAAGTGGGAAGTCCAACATCCTAAATGACATTGATCACCTTTAATTTCGAAGAAGAAGAATCATGCTTATTATACCCCTTGTTATTATCATGCCAAGGCCGTTTGGTATTATCGGTAATGCAGAACGTTTTGCCGAAGTATCATCAATGAATTCCTTCAATTTGTCATTTCGTATGGCCTGCTCAATGACCTTTTTTAACTCATTACACTACTCTGTAACGTGCCCATGATCTTTATGGAATTGGCAAAATTTAGCTTGTTTCACTTCTTAGGAGGAGAAAACATTTTTGACAGTTTTTCCAGAATGCCTAACGATTCAACTCTCTGAAGAATGTAGATCTGGGTACCTTTAGAGGAGTGTAGTGGTATCGGGCATCATTTGACTTACCCAGACTTAGTCCATCATGAACAGGAGGTCTTGATCTGATGTCCAGCGGTTTAGATTTTTTGAATTGTGTAGTTCTCTAAGTTCATTTTCTAAATCCCGCTTGCGACGAACATAATCATCAGCATGGATAAAAATGCTGAATTCGTCCTAAGAGATTAGAGACATCAACGGGTTCTTGTTCAGCCAATTTTCTGGAGGAAGCCTGATTGGTCAAACCATGACGATATCCTTGAATATACTCTCTCTCAGATAAGTTACTGATTTCTTGGGCCGCTTGATTAAAATGAGCTGTGAAATCGTAAAGGTTTCATTTAGTGTTTGATGAACACTGAGTAGAAAATCAAAAGTTGGTCGGAAAATGACTTGTGGGAGAAAATTTGAATAAAATTTTCTCCTAGATCCCGAAAACTATAAATGCTCCTAGGTGGTAAATGAGCATACCACTGTAGAGCTTTTCCTATCAAAGAACTAGGAAACATGCGACAACAAGTGCTATCAGATGCGTTGAAAATATACATCTGAGAAACAAATCTCATGATGTGCTCTTTTGGATACTAGATCCTTCATATATGGTGAGTTTTAAATGAGAAAACTCATTGGGCACTTTGGCGCGAGCATAAGATTCACAGGATGGATTATGTTGCAAAAAATCCCAAGTACAGGACATGGGGGCTGGTAAAAGGTCATTTAGGCTAAAGTTTGGTTAACCAGGTAATGTAAAGTTTGGGTTGGTTCTATGAGTAGTACCGTCTCAAAAATTAAAGGGGGAAGCAAAAGAAGGTAATGAGAATTGAGATGTAGTAAAAGAAGTAGGTCCTGTGATCGGTGTAGACACAAAGGGTATAGAAGTATGGGTAGAAGCTTGAGATACCAATACAGTCTGTAAAGATGCCAAAAAAAGCTGGCATCTGTGTGATTTGATCGGGTGGCAACTGCATGAGCATGGGCGCAATTGTTGAAGGAGGAAGAGAAGAAGTACCGATACCTCCCGTTTGTTGGGCAAACGGGAGCATGGATAGAGTAATTACTACTGTTGATGAAACTTGAGGAGGATTGAGAGGAATATCCTCCACTTGAGAATGACTAGATGCCATAAAGATGATGGCGTGGATAAATAAGAGAAAAAATATAAGAAAAAGGACACGGTGGGCACCACATAATGGTTCTTGTATTTTTGATCCTCCTAATTATAACCTACAGATAAACAAGAAATCACTGAAGTAGGGCTGATCTCCCGCTTCACCCCCGATGCTTAAGTCAGTCTCAGGTTTAACAAAGTAAATATTAAAAAAGACATAATGAATAGTAATTAAGAATGGTATCTCTATTTGTAGAAGGATTACCTTATTCTCCAAGAGAAATAGTATATGATATTATAATTTAACCCTTATGATTAAGGTTATTTAGAGTTCGAAATGTAATTAAGGAAGAATTATATCTTCTTAGAAAGATATGAGCCATAATAGACATTATTAAGCCCAAAAATCCGAATCTAAATATATGATCAACGGGTTGTCCCCATTATCAAGCAACAAATAACCTTCTTCTCAAAAACATTTTACGTGTCGCTAAAAGTATCAATTTATTAGATACATGGTGGAATCCGACTATTTCTTGCATAAAACACACGTGCAATTAGGTGTGAGAGGTGTTTTTATCAATAAGAATGACTTGCACCGGGCATTTACGTGCGTTTCATATGACAGAAACAACTAGATACTACCTTGTAGATGATAAATTGATATTATCACTATAAGTAAAATATTTTTGAGTAAAAATTTAATGGAAACTTATTTGTTGGTAAAACCAGAAAAGTGTTGATGTGAACTCCTCCAAGCTTGTTTTGCAGTCTAATCACTTCCAAGGATCTTCTCTCTTCTAGAAGAGCTTTGAAGATTGATTGATATAATAAAGTAGAAAGGATCAATGAAATTGCTGTAAAATTAAAACTTTCTTTCATATATATATATATATATATATATAGAAGAGGAATCAATAATAGTCATAGTAGAACTCTCCTCTATTGCTCATTCACAAGGAAATCCCTAATCCTTAGTAACACTAACTAAAGAGTTAGCACCTCAAAGGAACATAGTATTTGGGGAGAATAGGAACTCTTAAATGCAATTCAAGAATGTCTTGCCTAAATTACTAGTTGGAATCACTAGTTTACAAGGAAGAAGAAGAAACCATAAGAACCCCAGAGTTCTCTCTCAAAATATCATATTCAATCATTCATTAGTTTGAAATAAAAGTATATATAGGATCCTTGAAGATTAGCTCCAAGCTCTGATCTCTAATCTAGTTTAAAGGACGTATGAAAATGGGTGTCATATGACTCTTAATTACAAGTCAAGGTGGTTAGAAACTAAGTTGAGAAGTCAAAACAAGCTTAAAAATCACATTAGTCAAGCTTCAGCCGAGACCTTCTGCGGGAGGTAGGCCTCGACCTACCGTGTGGTGTAGAGTTTGAGTTAATTTAGCCTTTGGGAAACAGAGACCTACCGTTGTCTGATCCCTACGGCTAGCGGTAGGCCTTTATTCTTGTCGCCACTTGCAATTTGAGCCATCCAAGTCCTCCAAAGTTGCTTCCCTTGGTTCTCTCTCTTACACCGTGGATACTAGTAGTGTTTTGGTGCTCTTTTTTGTCTTTATTTTCTCCTTTCAATGCATGCCAAGTAAGATCATGAAAGCTTTTCTCGAAAAATGCCACCGTTCCTTTGTTCTCTTCTTCTATCTTCCTTGTCATCGATCTTGTGACCAGCCCCTCATCAAGTCCGTCATCTCATGCACATTTTGAATCATATCAAGTGTAAATTATTCATGAACAATTATGATGATTTACTCTTATATTCAATATAATATTTCTTGGCAAGAGGCCGAAGAAGACTCTTATCCAAGTTTTGAGCCGCCTTCTAAAAAAAAAAATTTGACAACCAGTATACAATTCACGTTTCAAAAAGTTCAAAGTTAAGGGTGCTCTTGGGTTGGATTTTATTTTTTAAAATTCATTTATTTTTTTACATTGGACTTCACATCTATCGCATTCCTTCTTTCACATTAAATTTTTCTTTAACGAAAAAAAAACTATTTTCCTCTTTATTTCTAATACAAAGGCACCCTAAGTCTAATTTTTCCCTTAAAGTTATAAGTATAAATAAATATATCTTAAACAATTAAGTGATTTACAAAAATACTTATTAAATACATGAAAAAAATTAAATACTTAATCTCTGTTATTGAACAAATTTAATTCAACCAATATTTAATTAGTTAAAATTTTTTAGTATTAGTTTGTGCTATCAAATAGGGTCGTACAATCGATCTGTATCAATGTCACCAGCAAAATCACTAGCCACAGATGATGATGATGATTATTATTATTATTATTATTATTATTATTATTATTATTATTATTATTATTATTATTATTATTATTATTATTATTATTATTATGTTACTTAACTTTGAAATTTTATCAATTGACTTGATAATCATATGATTCAGAGCGTAAGTAACTTCATCCCTTGGAATAACATTATTAATTTCTTTTTTAATCTTTGGATTGCATCTTAATAAGATAGCCAAAGGGCACCTATTGTTGAGAATGAAAATCTCACATCGGCTAATTAAAAAAAATAATTACTATTTATAAAGACTTGAGCAGTCCTCTCCTCTTGAGGCACCTTTTGGGGTGAGTTAGGTCTAAACCCGAAAATTCTAATAATGCCACGCTCCAGGCCAAAAAATGATCAGCCTGAGCGTGAGGGGGTGTGTTGAGAATGAAAATCCCACATCTGGCAGTCCTCCTCTCTTGAGATACCTTGTGAGGGAGTGTGTTGAGTAAAAATCCCACATCGGCTAATTAAAGGAAATAATGGCCAAAATGGAAAATGAAAATACTAAATACAGTGAAGGAATACACATACCAGTAGTCATATATATTTTAGTCTCTCAACATAGAAGTTAGATGTTCCCTCTATTTGTATTAGTTGTCATATTTTCTTATATGGAACAGATTATCTTTTAAGACATCCTCATATTGGAGTACGTACATACTCTGTCTACTATTTTTTATTTTTCATTTGTTATATTAGGTTAAGTTTTGTGTTTTTTTTATATGTCACATTATAAAAATAATGTAATATTTAATAAATTTTTTTTTCTTTTATTATTTTATTAAAAATAAATCTTTTTAACTTTTCTAACATTGAAAATTATAAAAATAATAATAAAGAGAGAAATTAATTTAAAATAAGGGGATAAGAAACAAGAATTAAATATATTTATTGTTCTTGGGGCTCATACTTCTCATGCAGCAAAGAACCGCTAAATTCATTATTTTTTGGTTAAGTCCAAAAACCCGAGGGAGTTTAGTTAATTTAGATAAGATTTTTTTTTTTTTTTGACAAATAAACCTGACCCATATACTATTAAAAATTTGATGAAAGTAAGTATATTATAACTTCTTAAATATCCTTTATTAGAAAGAAAAATTTTAAAAGTTTAAATTTGAAAACTCCAAAGTTGGAAGTTTGTCAATCAAGAATATAATTATAAGTCTTGTTTACTAATAAAAAATATAAAATTATTCAATCTTTTTAAACAATTATGACCTTAACTGACAATTCGAATTTATAATTGCTGAAGTTTTTCTCTATAGTAAAAGATATTTTAGAAATTATGTGTTTATTTTCATCAATTTTTTAATGGTAAACAAATGTTAGGGAGTTAGTTATCCAAAAATAAAGTTCATGAAATCAATTGACGAAACTTCCTAACTTCGGAAGGCTTTCCGAACTTAATCCTTATATCGTTTTTTCCCTTCGGTAGGAATACTTAGTATTTATATTGAATTATGATTATAAATTTTTACTTTAAAATTTATAATCACAATTAATTAAATATATTTTAAACAACTAAGTGATTTATAAATATAGTTATCAAATACACTGAAAAGAATTAAATATTTAACGTTTGTTACTGAATACACTTAATTCAATAAGTATTTAATTAATTAATTTTAAGTATTAATTTGTGCTATCGAGGTCATATTATCAATCTGTCATCAAGATTACCAATAAAATCACACTCAAATCGTCTAATATATTTTTAGTACACATTCTTTAAAATTTATCTTTTATTTTATAAAATTTACTAGAAGACGATGTATTAGACGTTACAACTGACAAAACCACTATCCAAAGATTATGTGAATTAACTTTGAAAACTTATCAATTGACTTTGATAATCATATGATTCAGAGCATAACTAACTTCATCCCTTAAAATAACATTATTAATTTCTTTTTTAATATTTGGATTGCATCGCATAAGATAGCCAAAGGACATGTATTAGGTCTCCAGACCACCATGCAATAATATAGAAATCCATTTAGACAAATTTGGGCCCAACAGAGGAAAAGAAAAGGAATATACTAAATAATCATATTTTACTCTCTAAACATAGAAATAGATATATTTAACAGACTCCAATATGAGAGTTTCTTTAAAGAACAGGATAAGAAACTCAAACATTTTTATTGTTCTCAGACCTCATACTTCTCATGCAACAAAGAAGCTCAAAATTATTTATTTGGGTAAATCATCACAATTACCTATAAACAATTTATACATTTTTATTTTACACAAAAATAAATTTTCGTTAAATTCCTACACAAAAAAAACATTTTACGTGTAGTTGATAGTATTAATTTATCTATTATATAACGAAATCTGACTATTTCTTTCACATGAAATGCACGTATAGCCAGTGTGAGGGCATTTTTGTCAATAAGAACAACTTCACTCGGCGTGTACGTACGTTTCACGTGAAAAAATAACGAATTCATCACGTAGTTGATAAATTAATATTATCAGTTTGGATAAAAATTTAACGAAAAATTATTTTTAAATAAAAACCAGAAAAGTATATAAATTGTGTATGGACAATTAGGTACCGTGATCTACCCTTATATTGAATATACATATTTCTTGGCAAGAAGCTGAAGAGGACTTTTCTTGTGCATAGTTAACCCAGGCAAAACATAAGTATCAACATCTTCTGGCTTCATCCCAACAGGCAATTCCCAATCAAAGCAATAAAGAAGATTAGAAAGTGCAAGTTCCACAGTGGCAAGTCCTAAAGAAATTCCAGGGCAACCTCTACGTCCAGCTCCAAATGGAATAACTTCAAAATTATTTCCTCTAACATCAATATTATTATCCAAAAATCTTTCTGGAATAAATTCATTTGGATTTTTCCAAGTCCCAGAATCTCTACCAATAGCCCATAAGTTAAAATAAACTGTGGTTTTTGGTTCAATTTTGTAGCCTTCAATAAAACAAGTATCTATAGTTTCTCTTGGTGCTGGGACAGGTGCTGGTGGATATAGTCTTAGTGTTTCTTTTACTATTGCTTTTAGATATGGAAGTTTATTGATATCTTCTTTGTCTACTACCCCTTTTGTTCCAACTATTTCTCTTATTTCTGATTGGACTTTCTCTAGTTTTGAAGGGTTCTTCATTAAGGCTGTCATAGACCAAATAATTGTTCCTCCAATTGTATCTGTTGCAGCAATGAAAAGATCCTGCATCATATAATAAGAGCAATATGTCACGTGAAAAATCAAACATTTTTTCTGTAATATTATTATTATTATTATAGTGTTTTTATTATATCTAAATTTAAATGATAAAAGATAAATATAAATTTTAATTTATACACCTTAAGGATTAATCAATACAGAAAAAATACTACGTAAGATGTTACAAAATTTTAAGTGACGAGAAATAATTAAAGAATCACTTTAAGCGGAAGAGTACTACTTAATATTTTATTTAGAAGGTATACAATTATGAATAATCTGAACTTGCGGAGGATAGCAGAGATTGGTTCTTGCTTGGCATAAAGCCTCTCTAGAGCATTTGTATAACATGACCTAGAGAAAAGTTTCTTTGGACCTCTTATGGCATTTGTAGTGCACTATCTACTATACAACAAATTATTGGGCGGATAATTCATTCTTTTATATCTCTAAAAAGTGATTAGTATTTAAAAATTTACGATTATAATTAATTTAGACTCGACTTGCAAATGACTTATAGAGTCGTCTCCTACTTGAAAATATAGGGCATATCTCAGAATGTTTTAACAACGCACCATTAGAAAGGTTTCATTGGGCTGCCATGGGCTTTACACTGTACCCACTGCGCCAAACTATTTTATTACTACACTTATTTTTTTATATCTATAGAAAGTTCTAGTAATAATAAAAGTGCACAATCTTAATTAATATAGACTTAGTTTGTAGAGCGTCAGCAAAGTTTGATTATTACTCAAAATAAGACATTTTTAAGTTTTTAGCCTAACACCACTAGTAAGATGTCCTAAGACCTTCCATGGCACTAATTTAAAATGCAGTACCGAATACGTCAAACTATTAAAGCATCATCTAATTTGTATCATTGTATTATTGATTAATTAATAAAAATTCCATTTTAACCAAAAAACCATTAAGTTGGTATAGTCTCATGTTTTAATATCTTGAAAAACATCTAAATATTTAGGGATATAATACATCATTACTAATTGAATTCACCTTGCAAAATGTTTCGAAAGTCTGATTCTCACTCTAAATAGGGCTCACTAAGAAGGTTCATTTCTTGGACTTCCCGTGGAGTTTTCAGTGTGCTACCTACTCCGCTAAACTATATTAGTATTACTTTTCTTTTAATACCTTTGAAATGTGGTTTCGACTAAGATTTATCTTATAAAAGTTAATGCTTTAGATTTCTCATGGGATTCATACTGGTGTGCTACATACTCAGTCAAACTATTAGATCAATACACTATCATTTTGACACATAAAGAGAGAAAATAAATTGTACCATAAGCACAGCTTTGATGTGATCCATAGTGATGATGAATTGTGATGTCTGATCTTTTTTCAACTGGATTAACAGATCAATAATATCATGATCCTTCAGATCTTTCTGAGGTCTATTTGGATCCAAGTGTTCATCTACAAGTTCTTGAAAGAAAGAATCTAATTTCTTGAAGTTTTTTTCAAGTCGAGCAGCCATTCCATTGATTTTATCAATCCAACTTAATAAAGGAAAATAATCAGAGAAGAAAAATCCAGCAAGCATTGCTTGTGTTTCTTCAATAACTTCTTTAAACCTCTTCTTTTCCTGTCCATCTTCATCGTACCTTTTACCAAATGCAACCCTACAAATCACATTGCTAGAAAATGTCATAGCAATTTCATTAATATTAATATGTTGAAATGATGAGGCTAGTTTGGTAATTTTGTATATAAGGTAAGAAACTTCATTTTCAAGAAGTGGATGAAAAGATTGTACTCTTTTATCATTAAGAAGATGAAGAACATAAATTTTTCTCATTTCTTTCCAATAACTATTATATGATGAAAAAGCAACGTCGAGCCCGTTGTATGAAAACTTTTGTTGACTAGTCATTCTTGGCCGATTAGAAAAAACGAGGTCATGAGTTTTCAATGCTTCTTTTGCAATTTTTGATGAAGAAATAACAAGTGCTTTCCGGTTACCAAATTGTAATGACATAAGAGGGCCATATTTTTTTGAAAGTTTGAGTAGGAATTCATGACGGTTAGAATTATCAAATTGGAGTAAATTGCCAAAGAAAGGCATCCCTGGAGGACCTGGTGGTTTCTCACTCTTTGTTTTTTTTCTTAGTTTTATACCATAAGCAATGTTGACAAAGAAGATTAATGATAGTAGAAAATAAAGGAGAGTTTCACATTGAAATCCCATTTCAATGGAAGAAGATGGAGAGGAGGATATTTTATGGGGGCTAAATAAGAGAGATAAACTTGGAAATATTTGCCAAAAAGTTGCATGAGTTTCTCTCTTTATATAGGGAGGGAAAGTAGAAATTGGAAACTCAATTAGGGAGGGGTTCATAACCGCTATGACATCCTTTGTAACAACTAATTAGCCTATTCCTTTTCATTTTAATATTCAGTTTTTCAATTGTACATTAATCTATTTTTTCCTTCATACGATCAAATATGGTTGATTTAGGGCCAATTTGGTGCGGCCATTGTATTAATCATGACTATCTGATCTGATTTAATAATCGTGATTATAATAATTATCATTTTTAAAAATAAAAATAAAAAGTGATTGTATAAGTGTTTGATAACTTTTCTCCCAAACATAATCTTTCATTTATAAATTATCTTATATAACCCTAAAATATTATACTTTATTATAATTTTATATTCCTTATTTAAATAGTTATATTGATGACATATTTGTTATATATTTTTTGTTGTATTTTTATTGTATTTTCATGTACTTTTTATATTTTATTTGTATATTAAATAACAAATATTTTATATAAAGAATATATATATATATTATTTCATATGTTTTAATAAGAAATATATATTATGGTAAATATAAATGTAAAATAATGATATTAATTTAATAATTCAATTCATATTTAAAGAATATGAATATCTATAAAAAGAAAAAAGAATTAGTTTAATATGTCAAGGTTATTTTTGAAAGTTAATGATTAAATATTTTGGTTGAATCAGCGATTAACAAAAATTACATATCCCTATCTTTTTCTAATCGTAGAAAATCACGATTTGAAACGCTAATATTGAATAACTTTTGGCTACGAAACATTTCAACTTTCCAAACGTTAAAGCTTGTTTGTCTAGTAAACACTCTCATAAATAACTTTTGCAACTCAAAAGTACTTTTGAGTTTTGCAGAAACCTCAACAAACAAGTACATAGACATGTTCTTCGGGCATGCAAATATCTGGGATAAATATATAATTTTAATAGCTCATACTATAAAACACAAAAAAGAACAAATATCATTAGTATTGGAGAGAAACAAACTCTTTTTTTTAACTATCTGATTATAAATTAATGATATATTTGTCTCTCTCAATATGTGCATGTGTATTTCGCTGTATAATCAGTTGTGAGAATAAAAATGGCAATTTGCGACCAATAACAATTATAAGAATAATGATGTATAAAAAAATAACAATAATAATGGTTGTCTATGTCAGTACTTTAGGCTTTGAGGTGCCCATAATTATTCAGATAAAAAAAAAAAGTGAATGTGTCATTATTTGGCAGCACTTATAACTTTATTGGACAAAACGTTTTTAATATGTCAAAATAAATATTCTAAAATAATCATAAATTTTTTTACCTATACCGTTCAAACATTTTACAGGTGACTTATGTAAGATTGGAATTTCCTAGAAGGAATAATTGGAATGAGAAAGAGTTAAATTAAATGAAAAACACATGGATAATTGCAAATCACTTCAATGCCTTCCAAATTATCCTTAACCTATCCTTTCGCCAAAATTGGGGAGGGAATCAAAGAAGTGAGAGAACAAAAAAATATGCTGACATTGTATTACTTTTTATCTGCCCAGTGAAGGGTGATCTGGGAGACACGCTACAACCCCGAGTTTATTGCAATCATCTCCATGACTTTTTTTTTTTTTTTTTTTTTTTTGGGTAAAATAAGGTAAAATCTTTTGCTTTCAAAGTTTTTATCAGATGTAACCCAGAACAAGTTTATACTCATGTGAACTCGCTATAACCGCTTCTTGATTTGGTGGCTAAAAGTACATTTGGATTGGGTTTAAGAAATAAACCCTTTTATTTTTTAATTTGAACTTTATTTTTGCTTTTACAAATAATTTACTTTTCAAATATTATGAACTAAAAAATTTTACATTTTTCATTCTTAAATTCAATTCAAGTTCACCTAAAATGAATGACACATAACTTTAAAAATAAAATGACTTTCTAATGCAAAAGTGTGTACACTGGGGCTTTGAAGAAGTTTGGAGTTAAGATTTTTGAGATACATATTCTATCAAAAGTTGATTGGATTAGAATATCTTAGAACAAGTTGAAAAAATTTTGATAAATTATACAAGGTAATTAGGAAAATTCTTCACCCCAGAATTCTAGTGGATAAGAAATAATAAAAAGTAAATACATATATAATCTTCTTTGCAGTAACTCCACTGTCATTTCTCAACGGTAGAGATAAGCATGGTTCATTTTGAACTTCTTCTTTTGGGGTCATCAATTTCAAAAATTATGGGCGAGTCGACGATTTTAAAAATAGCCTAGGAAAGGAGTAGAAAGTTAGGAAAGGGCCCAGATCTAGTGTAGATAAAACGATTCCACTCCAAAATAAGGAGGAAAAAGATACATATACAAGGATCGAAGAAAAACTCGCTTATGAATCTTGAATATTGATAAAAGAAACCTACAAGAAAACCTATTAAGATTTACAGTAAAAACGTGTAGGTGGGAAATTAAAATGAGAACAAAAATTAAGGAGATTCGGCCAAGATCCGGCCGCCAACTGAAGCTATTGGCTGAATTTGGCCGCTCAGAAAGAACAGAATAGTTCGGCAGGAAGTTTTTGCTTTGCAGGGAAAAGGTGAGAGGAAAAGGAGGAAAGGACGTGAATGACAATATTTAATAAGTAACTTAAAGGCAATCTTAAAATTCATTTTCAGAGTCGCTCAATAAATTGACAATAGCACTACTTTTCCATCCAATTTAACCGTTTGCTTTCAAATTTTTTAGGAATATTTTCGTTCAATGGCTGAGCTACGAAGGGGTTCAGGAGGACACCGACACCCCTCAAACTTTTTTTTATACTTTATACTTTATGTGTTATAAAATTATATTCAATTGGTGTAAAAAGTAGTATATTTTTCTATCATAACTCTTAAATAAATAAAAATTAAATTATTAAATAAAAAATAATTAATTTATAGTTAAATAATACATTATACTTTTAATGTAAATTTTGACCCCCATTTTCTTAGTCTAATTTTACCCCTAATATAAAAAATTATTTTGTTTAAAAAATTATCTCATGAATAACAAATTTCTGGATGACGTTGATGCTTTCCAATTTATTGGGGGACCTAATTAGGAAGTGAATTATGGCTACTATATCCATCAGAAAGGGATTCATTGGATATTATTTGGAACGGAAATCATATTTTTTGGGTGATGATTTGTAGGCGTGGTTTCCATGGAAGTTTGAACTGGAATACGAGCAAATGTTGGCCGACAAACCATTGTGAACCTCAAAATAAAAATGGTGCGATTGACAGAAGCTTTGCAGCACAACATTGGTGGAAAACGGGACCTGATTTTAGATTCCCCGTACTTACATATTACTTTTTGAGACATTCTTCTTTCACACCATGTAATCATTTTGCAGGTTTTTTTCCCTTAGCCCTACTTTTAAAAAGCTCACCAAATTAGCCATAAAATTTTTTTATTTGGCATGTGGTCATAACGCACGGTGATTGTGTGTTATTATAAATGATAGCGCATTGTGCATTATCAGTTAATCTCAGTTAATCACAATTAATCACAACTACATCGGCAGATAACGCACTGCCACATCATTTTTTTTTTAAAAATTCTTTTTTATTTTTTTAAGAACTCAAAATTTTTTTATATTTTTTTTCAAAACTTATAGTTATATAATTTATTTAAAAAAACCATATTATATTATTTAACTTATTTTGGTGAGTTTTTAAATGATAATATTTATAACCATTTTTAAAGAAATTATGTTTATTTTGAGGATAACGCACATGTTATATGTGTTATCAAAACTACAAAAATTTGTATAGGTATGTAGAAAACTTGAAACATAAATAACTCTGCGATCGGAAGTCCATTTAACACATATGACCACTCGTTTTGATAGTTCTCATAAAGATAAACGCAATACCTCGTCGAAAAAGTTATCCGGACGCGTTTCAAGACAAAAAATTCTTCTTGTAAAGTCGAAAACTTTGACGGGCGTAACTTTGCACTCGGACGTCCGATTAAGGCGATTTTTTTGGGCATTTTCTGTATTTTTTCGAGATGTACGCAATGGAAACTTTAGACGGTCGATATTTTCATTTTAATTTACGTTTTTAGATTTTTCTAATACTTTCTCTCTTATTAACAAAAAAAATTACGGCACCAATTTGAATATTAAACAGAGGAGTAGTCTTTTCTTTGCTCTAATTAAAAATTTAAATGATTGAAGTTGGTAAATATTAAAATACGTAAATACTTTATTATTAAATAAAATCTCATGTACTTAATGTAATAACATTTCATGTTGGTTTGTTGGTAAATTTTTCATGAGGTCAAGAATTCAAATCTCTTACAAGGGTTTTTTTTTTTTTTTTTTTTTAAATAAACGAAAGGATGATGTGGCAAATAACGCACAATCAAGGTGCGTTATCTGCCACATAGGATACTTACCCTATAAAATTGCGTTATAGCCAGAATAAAACTAAAAAAATATTGTGGCCACTTTAATTGCTTTTTTAAAAAATATGGCCAATTATTAAAAAAAAACCCATTTTGACCCAATAATAAATTTTAGACCAAGTGTTATTTTTGATACCTCACATATTTATATTGTTGTGATTTAGTTTTTAATAAATCTTTTTATTTTTTAATCTTTAATTAATTTACGAACAATCTGTAATTAATTTACGAGTAATCGTTTTGGTTCTCAATCAAAATTTACAAACAACTTTTTTTTATCATTTAGGACTAATTCTGACAACGATTTCTCTCTAATTATATCAAAATAATAAGAAATTATATTAAAATAATAAGAGTAAAACCAAAAATTTACACAAAAAAAAAAAGAAAAAAAGAAGATTTTTTTTATTTGAGTTGTGTAAATTTTTATCTTTATCTCTTTTTATTTTAATTTAATCAGAGAGAAACCATTGACCCCCAGTGAAAATTGCTTAAATTCGTCCAAAAAGACCAAAAAATTTCTTGTAAATTAGTTGAGGTAAAAAAAAATAAAAATATTTGTTATGGACTAAACTTGAACAAGGTAAATATATTGGAGACTAAACATAATATTACTGTAAATTTTTGAAAAATAGCACCACATGATCCCTGTTTATAAATATGAACTTTTACGTTATCTTTTTCTAATAATAAATTATTTTTACTTTTCATTTTATAATCACAAACTTTAATTAGATTTTTTTTAGTTATAAATTATTTTCTTTTTTCTAGAAATAATTATGAATTATTTTTTACCTTTCAAATATAGCAATTTATTAAAAGTAGTCCATGGCTATATTTGAAAAGCAAAAAATAATTCATAGTTATTTCCAGAAAAAAAAAAAAATAGTTCATGACTAAAATAAGATAAAATTAAAATTTGTAACTATAAGGAGAAAAGTAAAACTAGTTGATAATTAAAAAAAATAAAATAAAAATTTATCATTATAAATAAAAAACTAAAATAATTTATAACTATTTATAACTAACTTTTCTATTTGATCTTTTAACAATGTATAATTAATTATCGCCACCCCAACAATAAAACAAATGGGCTACGAAACTTAAGGATTCATGTGGCCTGCTCAACATTTTAAAAAAGGTTCAAAAACTGTCTGGAACTTTTTTTTTTTGATTGAAAATTTCAAGTTAATTTTGAATGGCTAAAACAAAGATCCATTAAAAAATACATAGTCCACAATCATAAGTTAAAATGACTTCAAAATCTTTGGGCAAAAATGACTTCAAAACCGTGTACACCAAATTTTTTAAGGCAAATGCAAGAATCATGTGAATCTAATTACTAACTTGAAAGCAAAACAAACACTTCTTAAATTCAATTATTCTTAACTTATTATGGGGGGAATTAATTTTGGTTTTGGCATGATAGACGTGAAGATGTCAAAATAACAAATGTTCTTTCCGGGTTAAAATGGAAAATAAAAGTAGAATTAAAAAACTTCGTAGGAGTTTATAGATTATACTTCTATTTGATTGACTAGAAAAGTGAGTAGAGAAAGTAATTATTTTCTCAAATTTTAAATTCTAATATTTGCTTTATTACTTATATTTTCGGAAAGGAATAAGATCTTAGAAAAAGATTCGGATCGATTGTAACATTCTTCGTAATATTCGTAATTGAGATGTTAGAGGAAATATTACAGACAGTCCTGGGTGCTAGAAAGTGAGAAAATAAATGGAGGGAGGTTTTATTATGATTCCTTCCTTTAAGATTCTAACAAAATAAATATTTGTTAAAATGTATAAAAAAGATATACAAGACCTTTTTCTACAAATTCATAATATATTATTTTCTTAATTCTTATTTATTTCCTTATGTCATACTCCAGACTGTTATAAATTTGATTAAGTCTAGACACAATATAGTAATAATAATAAAGAAATATAAAGAGCAATAATAGGGAGAAGAAGAGATACAGAGAGGAGACTCGAAATTCAGAAAATGATTGTATATTATTAATGTTTTACATAAGGTCCTATTTATAGGCACCAAGAACAATAGTTAACCCTAGAATGAATGGGCTTACCATTAGGGAGTTAGAGTCCACTAAGGATTGAATCTTGGGAGTTCTAGTTCTTTTCAGGGAATGTCTTTGAACATCCACTACGTATACATTAATTTCATAACGCTCCCCTAGGATGTCCATAACATAAAAGACACCCCTTGTTAATACCTTCCTAGAGAAAAAACCCTGTGGGAAAAACGTCTAGTGAAGAAAAAAGAGCACACTGTTTTTTATGTATAAAATCTACTCCCCCTTTAGATCTCTTTTTATGTATACAATCTCTTTAGATCTTTTAATCGACGCGTGCCAATTTTATAGATCAATTTATTAAATGTTGTAATCAACAATGCCTTAGTGAACAAATTAGCCAAACTGTCACATGATCAAATTTGTCACACATCAGTTTCACCATTTCTTTGAAGTTCATGAGTAAAGAAAATTTTGGTAAAATATGCTTTGTCCTATATCCTTTAATATATCTTCCCTTTAATTGTGTTGTATAAGCAGCATTATCCTCATATAGAATTGTTGGAATTTCTTTTTTGGAGGATAAATTACAATTATCTCGGATATAATGGATTAATGATCTTAGTCGCACACATTCTCTGCTTGTCTCATGGATAACTATTATCTCAATATGATTAGAAGAACTAGTAGCTAGAGATTGTTTTGTGGAACGTCAAGATATGGCAATATCACCACATGTAAACAAATATCCAATTTGACAACGAGTTTTGTGTAGATCGGATAGATATCCAGCATTTGCATATCTACTTAATTTCGGACTAGATTTATTTGCATAAAATAATCCAAGATTAATCGTCTCTTAGAGATGTCGTAGGACATGTTTTACTCCATTCCAATGTCCTCGAGTTGGAGGATATAGTTATCTTTCTAACAGTTACTGGTCGTGTATTATTTACAAAATACATTAGCGCTCCTATTAATTCTAGTCGCAATCACTTTAGGGATTGGGACAGAACCAGTTGATCGGGTCTCATGATTTTTCATAAGCATTTCATTATTCTTCTCAGCAACTAAAACGCTTGAAATTAACTCTGAATATTTTTTAAAGCTTTTCTCTCAATATTGCTGATATAGGAGCATATTCGAGGCATGGAAGGTAGGGAATGTCTTCTCTAACATATCTTCCTCAGTTATTCTCCACATAATTTCATTTGTAATGAGATTTTAAACATAACAGAGTTATATTCATTAATTCATTTATAATCTTGTAACCTCAGGTGCAACCACTCATAATGAGCTTTAGGTAAAATGAGCATCTTCAGGTGATCAAACCTTTCTTTTAAACTATTCCATAAAATTAGTGGATCTTTCACGGTTAGGCATTCAGCCTTAGGGCTTCATGAAGATGGTGACGAAGGAAAATTATTGCCTTTGCACGATTTTGATTTGATTCTTTATTGTTATTCTTAATGGTGTCTTCCAGACCCATTGATTCAAGATGGATTTCAACATCAAGAATCCATGACATATAATTCTTTCCCGTAATTTCCAAAGCCAAATACTCAAGCTTAGTAAGATTTGACATAATTAAAATAAAAATTAAAATTCTTACCTTAAACCTTCAAAGAATTGGTCATCAATAATGTCTTCAAAACTTACGTCTCAGATGAACTTTGATTAATACTAATCTAAAGCTATCGTGCTGATAACATGTTATAAATTTAACTAAGCCTAGGCACAATATAGTAAGAATAAGGAAAAAAAATATAAAGAGCAATACTAGAGAGAAGAGAGACAAAGAGGAGACTCAGAAATTAAGAAACTAATTGTATATTATTAGCGTCTCACATAAGGTCCTATTTATAGCACCAAGAACAAGAGTTAACCCTAGAATGAATGGGCGTGCCATCAGGGAGTCAGAGTCCATTAAAGATTAGGCCTTGGGAGTTTTAGTTCTCTTCAAAGATTGTATTTGGACATCCACTACGTATAGATTAATTTCATGACACAGACATATTTTTCAAACTTCTTATAGTATATTATCACGTCAAAATATTAAATCTTCTCCAAATTAATTTATAAAAGTAGATTCTCCACTCTCTCTCTCTCTCTCTCTCTCTCTCTCTCTCTCTCGCGCGCGCGCGCTCTCTGTAATATCCCGACTAAGCACCTCAAGATTAACATAAGTTGTGGTGAGTTCAAACAAAAATTTTGAGGTTGTTTTATAAAGAATAAAAAGTTTTGGGATAATTTGATAATTCTTAGAAAATATAAGGAAGAATTTCTTATTGAAAACTTTTTTGGGCATATTTTAGGCTTATTAGGGTTTAACGCTTTAAGTTGGATATTGATATTTTAAGTTTAATATGAGTTTTAAGTCATTTCTTAAAGTTTGGGCCAACGTACAAAATCTAGAAAGTTAAGGGACTATATACTAATATTGTGGACTGGTAGTGCATGTGGGTTAGGGAGTGGAGGATACACCGTTGGTAAGTGTCATGGGTCTTATGCATGAGAGGCAAAGCCATGCATAAATGGCTATATAAGGAGGCCAAATGATGGCTGAAAATCCCAATATCTCCCCAATTTCTCACCTCTCTCTTATTTTCTCTTCTCTTTTTCTTCTCTTCCTCTCCCAGTTTTTCTTCTCCTCTCGATTATCTCTCCACCCGAATCTCTCTCTCTCTCTCCCCCCTCCCCCCACTTTCTCTCTTTTTATTTTTCTTTCGTTTTCTGTCCTCTTGGCTCTCTCTCTCTCTCTCTCTCTCTCTCTCTCTCTCTCTCTCTCTCTCTCTCTCTCAAGGTAACATATATACATATATATTCTTTTTCATCCTTTTAAATTAAATATAGTTAGATGGAGATTTTTATTTTATTTTTATTATTAGGTTATATTTTTCTAAAATAAAAGTAAAGTTTAATTAGTTATAGATTTATTTTTTAGGAACACATGATTTTTAAGGAATTATTTTGGAGTAGTTTTTAGAGTTCCTTTGGATTTAGAATAAGTTTAGGTGAACCCTAGGGTCATCTTGGAGTTAAGTTTATATTTTTATGGTGTTATTTGATTAAGTTTGGAATTATTATTATTTGTACGATCGACTTGTTTCTCCACTTTATGTGAGTTCACCAACCTTTTTCTTTTATATAAAATTGAATTATTTTGTTGAAAGCATAGTTCTCCGTTGTTGGTTCTTGACAAAATTTACAAAATAATTGCCGGTGGTATATTATGCGTTATGCCAAATGTGTTTTACATTTAAAATTTATTTGGATAAATTATTTTTAAAATAGTTATTATTTCTTTTTGAAATAATATTTGAAATATTTTAAATATTCTTATAAGGATTTGAGATTAAAAAATTTATTTGGAGAAATCATCTTTAAAATCTTTATTATTCCCTTTTGAAATAATATGTTTTAAATATTTTGAATACTCTTATAAAGTTTGAGATTTTAAAATTATTTGGGAAAATTACCTTTAAATATTTACTATTTATTTTTAAAATAATCTTTTAAATATTTTTATAGGACTTTGAATTATTAAAATATTTTTATAGTACTTTAAGATTATTCTTAAAAGTATCTTTATATTACTTTGGGTTTGCTCTATCATGAGTTAAAAGGTTTCTATGAAATATATTTCTTTTCATAATATTTATATATTATGAATCGAGAAAATTTATTAATTCTTTTTAAATATTTCTCCAATGGTCTTATTAATATATTACTAAAATTTTTAGAAGTATTTAAAAATTTCTTTTGATAAATATTTATCACAATTTTTGGAAAGCAAATTAGCATAACTTCTTTTATACCCGATAATATATTTAAAACTTACATTCCAAGGTCATATACGCATACTTTCATTGTGAACATGATTTTGAAAGTATCTGAGAAACACAAATATTTTCTGAGAACTTATAAAGACATGATTTGAATTGTATTCATGGTACATTTGTCATGTCTATGAGTTTTGCAGTTTGGCCCGGCAGATAGGGATTTTAGATACATGAAGATATTTGTATGGCTGAGAGATGGCCTATGATTTTATAAAAATCAATTAAAACCCTAATCCGGCCGAAGGGGCTTGGTATATATTTTGATCAATATGTCGAGAGGATTGCACTGTGCATAGCTAGTCCCCTGTAAAAAGGCCTTTTCCGAACGACATGCTTGGTAGGTGTACTCTTAATCTGGATCCAGTTGACAGAGGGCGTGGTACCCTGGAGGGTTAGGTCCAAGGCAGTATTACGTTTGGCTCCGTATCATGCTTTGCGGTAGGGACTACTTTCTAGCAGGTTGAGTCAGGAGGGGCTTACCTGCTATGGCAGTACAGGGTGGCCTAGTAGGTACCCCAGAGCTCGTCACCTATTTTGTGTATAAGTGGTGTGTGTGGCGGTATATGAAAATTGAACATTTGTATATTGTGCTTTGGGTTTCTGGCTGGTATTGACTACGGGATGCTGGAACTTGTATCCGATGACCCCGTTTAAGGTTCCGGACTCTGTCCGTTGAGCCTATTACGGTACATGGTTCGAGTGTCGCGGCAGCGCAAATGTATCTTGATTCGCTCAAACTTTCTAGCTGCGCCCGAACCCTTTAGAAAGTTTATAACTTGCATACAAGAGATTTTATGAAAGCGTTTCATTTCTGGCATGACAAACCATTTTATAAAGAGTATTTTACACATATAGAAAACTCACGAAAAATACACGTGCACATGAACTCACTGAGCGCCTTTAACTCATTTTTTCAAATGTTTTCTCCCCTTTTTTAGATGACTCGGTAACCAAATCTAGCTAGTTGAGCTAAGATGGGCCCACTAGATTCGGCAATATTGGAGTCTTCCACCTCTAGCCATAAGGTTTTGATCTATGAAGATTTTAGCCCTAACGGACTTAAACCGATGTATAAGTTTTGAGAAGTTTTTATTATAAAGTTATATATATTATTCATTTTCTTTCGCTGTTTAGTTTCGAGGGACAAGTTCTAGTTCCTCCTGGATGTATATTAGCTTTATGTTTTGTGTGTCCAGTGCCGAGAGGCAGGCAAATACCTTACCCAGCCGTAGGTTACCTAGGGGAGGGGTACGGGTATCATATGTGGTATCAAAGCTCAAGGTTAGATACTAGGTTCTCTAAATCCTAGATGAGCTTTAAGAGTTGACTGCTTTGACTCTATGTCTTAGAGATTTGGTAGTTTTACTCATCCCATCAGGTTAGATAGTTAGAGAATGTGGGTAGATTGACAGTAAGGTAGCAACAATGAGAGGAACCCTTGAGGCTCAGCATTAGGTTACGGCTCAACAACGTCGGGTAAGATCGGCAAATAGGTTGGTAAGAGACCCCAGCAGCGGCCGAGGCTCGCCGAAGAGGATTTAGTAGTCGTTTAACCCTCTAGGGTTAAAATCTTGACAGGATGTTTTATGATCTCGATGTTTGGATAATAGGTACTAAATAAGCTAGATATTTTCTGAGTGTAGTATGACTTTGTAGTTCTGTTTGTATTAGATTTTCCCTGTATTGAGTAATATCTTCTGAGTGGGTATGCTTAATAAAGTGTATTTTCTATATGATATATTTTATTTTAAGTTTTGATATCTCTTTTGATTATGGGATGTTACGTGTAAGCTATATCCGCAAACTCAAGGTTAGCATACTCTACCAATTGGTTGTTTGCACACCTATGGGAGTGAGTAGGGTCATTAAGATAAAGTATCCCGATTGTGAGATTTACATTGTAAGCGGTATTACCTAGAGATTTGATCACCTTATCCTTTAATGGATATGATGCAATATTAGGAATGGATTGGTTATCTAAGCATTATGCCTAAGTAGACTGCCGAAAGAAGATGGTTAAGTTTACTCGAGTGGATATGCACACCTTAGAATTTCAAGGAGATAAAACCACGAAAGAAAACCATTTGATCTCCAGTATTAAAGCAAGGAAATTGATCAAGAAGGGTTGCCAAGGGTATTTGGCATGCATGCTTAACAAAACAAGAGAAGAAGTACAAATGGAAACCATCCCAATGGTGAAGAAATTCTTAGATGTTTTTCCTACAAAATTAACAACTCTACCACCTTAACGAGAAGTAAACTTCGGCATAGACCTAGTATCCAGTGCCACACCAATATCTCAAACACCATACCGAATGGCTCACGAGGAGTTGAAGGAGCTAAAGAATCAACTACAAGAGTTGTTACGGCAGGGCTACATTCGTTCGAGCACATCACCATGGGGTGCACCAGCATTGTTTGTCAAAAAGAAATATGGAACCCTTAGAATGTGCATTGACTATCGAAGGTTGAACAGTGTCACTATAAAGAATAAGTACCCTCTTCCCTTGATCGATGAATTGTTTGACCAACTTCGAGGAGCATGTTGTGATTCCAAATTGGATTTGAGACAATGGTATTACCAAGTGTGGATAAAAGAAAAATATATCCCAATAACTGTTTTTAACACTCGGTATGGACACTATGAGTTTGTAGTGATGCCTTTTGGTTTGACCAATGTACCAGCGACATTCATGTATTTGATACAAAGAATTTTTTGCCCATACTTGGACAAATTCGTGGTAATTTTCATCGACGATATCTTGGTATACTCACCAGATGCTGTGACACATGAGCAACACCTTCGAAGTGTGTTGCAAACCCTACGAGAATACAAGTTGTACGCCAAGTTCATTAAATGTGAATTTTGGATGGAGAAGATGAATTTTCTGGGACATGTGGTCACAAGTGAAGGCATAACTGTTGATCTAGTCAAGGTGGAAGATGTAACTCGTTGGACGCCACCTAAAACCCCTATAGAGGTACGGAGCTTTTTGGGGTTGGCCGGATATTATCGGCAATTTATTAAAGATTTCGCTAAGATTGCTAGACCCTTAACACAACTAACCCGAAAGGCTATTAAGTTCAAATGGTCAGAGAGGTGTGAGAAAAGTTTTCAGGAGTTGAATCATCGATTGACATCGACACTAGTGCTAACTTTGGCTAATCTGCAGAAAGAGTTTACATTATATACCGATGCATCTGGAGAAGGATTAGGAGCGGTACTGATGCAAGACAATAAGGTGGTTGCATATATCTCCTGGAAGTTGAAGAACCACAAGAAAAACTACCCAACACATGACTTGGAGCTAGCAGCCATAGTATTTACACTCAAGAAGTGGCGACATTATCTCTATGGGGCTAAATACGAGATATTTACCGATCACAAAAGTTTAAAGTATTTGTTCTCCCAAAAAAGACCTAAACATGAGGCAACAAAGATGGATGGAACTTCTTGAAGAATACCGATGCCCAATCAACTATCATCCTAGGAAAGCGAACGTGGTAGCTGATACTTTGAGTAAAAGTGTCAAGTTAGCAAGCCTCACCTTAACTTCAACCTTGCAATAAGAGATCAGAGAAGTGCAAAAGAGTAATGAGAAATTCCAAAGGTTTAAAGCCCATGTAGGGGCAAAGAAATTAAATGGCCTTCAAGTTTTGGATACTAATGGGAGTTTGTATTTTCAAAACTGGCTATATCTATCGAATGAGGCGGAGATTAAACGAAGGATATTGGAGGAAGCACATAAAAGCAAGTATTCCATACACCGTGGTGAGAACAAGATGTTTCAGGACCTAAAGAGAAAGTTTTGGTGGAACGGAATGAAGAGAGATGTGGCAGACTATGTGGTCGCTTGTCTTACTTGTCAAAGGGTGAAAGCAAAACACAAGAAGTTCGCAGGACTCTTACAGCCATTACCTATCCTCGAATGGAAATGGGATTGTGTTACGATGGACTTTGTCACTGGGTTGCCACGGACAAAATGTTACAAAGAAGTCATTTGGATCATAGTTGGTCGTTCGACGAAAGTGGCACACTTTATTGCTATCAACATAACGTACTCCTTGGAAAAGCTAGCCCAGCTTTATATGGAGGAGATTGTAAGATTTCACAGAGTACCTGTAGACATTGTGTCAGACCGAGATCTGACATGTACTTCGAGATTTTGGCCTAAGTTCTAGGTAGCATTGAGGACTAACTTAAGCTATAGCACTGCCGCATACCACCAGACTGATAGACAATCCAAACTTTGGAAGATGTATTGTGAGCATACACTTTAGAGTTTGGAAACAAATGGATTGATAACTTGGTCTGTGTGGAGTTCGCTTATAACAATAGTTATCATTCTTCAATCGGAATGGCGCCGTTTGAAGCCCTATATGGGAAGAAGTGTAGAATACCTTTGTATTGGGATGACATTAGAATTCGCTCCTTTTGGAAGTAGAAGAGTTGGATTCCAAAGTTAGAAGAGGCACAAAAACGGGTAAAGGTAATTCAAGATCGAATATGAGCAGCTAAAAGTCGACAATCGACGACGAAACTTGGAATTTGAAGTGGGAGATTGAGTTTTTCTAAAACTCATACCACACCATGGGAACTTCAGACACCCAAGAAAAGAGAAGTTAAGCCCCTGATACATTAGACAATTTCAAATAAGCGACAGGATTAGTAAGGTAGCCTACAGACTGATGTTACCGGAAGAATTATCAGGCATTCATGATGTATTCCACGTCTCCTAGTTAAAGAAGTATCGACATCGCCCGAGCATGTTCTAAATGACGACCCACTAGAATTGCAAACTGACTTGTGAAACGAAGAGAAGCCTAGTGGGATTGTGGAATGAAGCGTAAAAGAATTACGAGAAAAGAAAATTCTGATGTGCAAAGTGTTATGGAGACACCACAGCACTGAGGAGGCAACGTGAGAAACCGAAGAATTTCTACGTAGGAAACATCCGGAGATTCTAAGTACGTGAATCCTAAAATTTCGAGGACAAAATTTTTCTAAGGAGGGTAGAATGTAACATCTCGACTAAGTACCTCAAGGTTAACATAAGTTGTGGTGAGTTCAAACAAAAGTTTTGGGGTTGTTTTATAAAGAATAGAAAGTTTTGGGGTCATTTGGTAATTCTTAGAAAATCTACAGAAGAATTTCTCATTGAAAACTTTTTTGGGCATATTTTAAGCTTATTAGGGTTTAACGCTTTAAGTTGGATATTTTAAATTTAATATGAGTTTTAAGTCATTTCTTAAAGTTTGGGCTAACGTGCAAAATCTATAAAGTTGAGAGACTATATACTAATATCGTGGACTGGTAGTGCCATGTGGGTTAGGGAGTGGAGAACACACAACTGGAAAGTGTCATGTGTCTTATGCATGGGAGTCAAAGCCATGCATAAATGGCTATATAAGGAGGCCAAAAGATGGTTGAAAATCCCAACATCTCTCCAATTTCTCACCTCTCTCCTTATTTTCTCTTCTCCTTTTCTTCTCTTCCTGTCCCAGTTTTTCATCTCCTCTCGGTTATATCCCCAGTCGAATCTCTCTCTCTCTCTCTCTCTCTCTCTCTCTCTCTCTCTCTCTCTCTCTCTCTCTTTTTTATTTTTCTTTCTTTTTCTATCCTTCTCTCGGCTCTCTCTCCCTCTCTCTTTCTCAAGGTAACATATATACATATATTCTTTTTTATCCTTTTAAATTAAATATAGTTAAATGGAGAGTTTTATTTTATTTTTTCTTATTGGTAGGTTATCTTTTTCTAAAATAAAAATAAAGTTTAATAGTTATAGATTTATTTTTTAGGAACCCATGATTTCTAAGGAATTGTTATGAAATTATTTTGGAGTTGTTTTAAGAGTTCCTTTTTGTTTAGAATAAGTTTAGCTTAACCCTAGGGTCATCTTGCGGTCAAGTTTATATTTGTATGGTGTAATTTGATTAAGTTTCGAATTGTTATTATTTGTAGGGTCGACTTATTTCGCGGCTTCAGGTAAATTCACCAACCTTTTTCTTTTATAGAAAATTAAATTATTTTCTTAAACGCATAGTTCTCTGTTGTTTGTTCTTGACAAAATTTACAAAATAATTACGGGTGATATATTATGGGTTATGCCAAATTTGTTCTACATTTAAAATTTATTTGGATAAATTATTTTTAAAATAGTTATTATTGCTTTTTGAAATAATATTTCAAATATTTTAAATATTCTTATAAGGATTTGAGATTTAAAATTTATTTGGAGAAATTATCTTTAAAATCTTTATTATTTCCTTTTGAAATAATATTTTTTAAATATTTTGAATATTCTTATAAAGTTTGAGATTTAAAAATTATTTTGGAAAATTACCTTTAAATATTTACTATTTCTTTTTTAAATAATATTTTAAATGTTTTTATACGTCTTTGAATTATTAAAATATTTTTATAGTACTTTAAGATTATTCTTAAAAGTATTTTTATACTAGTTTGGGTTCGCTATCATGAATTAAAAGGTTTCTATGAAATATATTTTTTTTCATAATATTTATATATTATGATTCGAGAAAATTTATTAATTGTTTTTAAATATTTCACCAATAGTCTTATTCATATATTACTAAAATCTTTGGAAGTATTTAAAAATTTTTTCTAAGAAATATTTATCACAACTTTTGGAAAGCAAATTAGCATAACTTATTTTGTACCCGATAATATATTTAAAACTTACATCCCAAAGTCATATACGCATACTTTTATTGTGAACATGATTTTGAAAGTATTTGAGAAGCACGAATATTTTATGAGATCTTTTAAAGACAGGATTTGAATTGTATTCATAGTACATTTGTTAGTCTACGAGTTTTGCAGTTTGGCCCAGCAGATAGGGATTTTAGATACATGAAGATATTTGTATGGGCGAGAGATGGCCTATGATTTTATAAAAATCAATTAAAATCCTAATCCGGTCGAAGGAGCTTGGTATATATTTTGATCAACATGTCGAGAGAATTGCACTGTGCGTGGCTAGTCCCCCGTAAGAGGGCCTCTTCCGAAAGACATGTTTGGTAGGTGTACTCTTGATCTGGATCCGGTTGACAGAGGGCATGGTATTTTTGGAGGGTTAGGCCCAAGGCGGTATCACATTTGATTCCGTATCATGCTCTGCGGTAGGGACTACTTTATAGCAGGTTGAGTCAGAAGGGGCTCACCGGCTAGGGTACAAGGCGGCCTGGTAGGTACCACTGGGCTCGTTACCTATTTTGTGTATAAGTGGTGCCTGTGGTAGTGTATTAAAATCGAACGTTCGTATACTGTGCTTTGGGTTTCTGGCTAATATTGACTGTGGGATGCCGGAACTTGTGTCCGATCACTCCGTTTAAGGTTCCGGACTCTGCCTGTTGAGTCTATCATGGTACATACATGGTTTGGGTATCGCGGCAGCGCCGATGTATCTTGATTCGCTCAGACTTTCCGGATGTGCTTGAACCCTTCAAAAAGTTTATAACTTACATACAAGAGATTTTATGAAATCGTTTCATTTTTGGGATGACAAACCATTTTATAAAGAGTATTTTACCCATATGAAAAACTCACAAAAAATACACGTGAACTCACTGAGCACCTTTCGCTGATGTTTTTCAAATGTTTACTCCCCTTTTCTAGATGACTCGGTAACCAGATCTGGCTAGTTGAGCCAAGATGGACTGGATTTGGTAATATTGGGGTCTTCCACCTCTAGCCATAAGGTTTTGATCTATGAAGATTTGGCCTTTACGGCCTTAAACCAATGTATAAGTTTTGATAAGTTTTTATTATAAAGTTATATTTATTTTATTCTTTCTTCTTCCACTCTTTAGTTTAGAAGGACACATTCTAGTTCCTCCCGGATGTATATTAGCTTTATATTTTTGTAAGCCCAGTGCCGAGAAGCACGCGGGTACCTTACCCAACCTCAGTTGACCTAGCGGAGAGGTACGGAGTATCACACCTTCTCTCTCCACAAATAACACACATATTAAATATTTACAACTCACATGAAAAATATATATTTTTTATTGCATTAGATGGACTTTAATTTTTTTAAAGGTAGATGAATATTAAATTAACGAAGAATAATTTGTAGAAATAGAATTGAAGTTTTTGTTTAAGAAAGTGCAATTATGGAATTTATAATATTATTTTGATATTTCTTAAAAATAATATATTTAAATTATATAATCTTTTTTTAAGACAATTGTATAAACACATTTATACGAGATATTTATAAGTAATTTAAAATAGAAATATTAAATTTTGAGTTAGATAAATGTACTAGGTCATTGCGGCCAAATTGATGTAAATATAAATTCCTTACTTGATTGCATTTTATTAAACTAAATATCTAAAAAAAAAAAAAAATCTTGTCATTTTCCTTCCTAACATTCTGATACATCCATAACAAAGTAAAGGTGTCCATGGATTTAGAGTCCAAGTAATTAAATTCCTATTTCAATAATATATAAGGATTCCACAGTTAAAAGTATCTTCCTAAAATATTAATTTGTGAGTTTACGTCTTATTTTTTATAATATATTAGACAGTATCATCAGTTATTACAAAAATTAGACTAATAAAAATACATTTTGTAAGGATATTATAATCTTAATACATGGTAGTAATTCGGAATTAGATACGCGAAGTAATATTTTAAGAAGACTTTAAACCTTTTGCTATCAAATCGTTATTTTATGATAATTTTCTTTTACTGAAATTATTAATAAAGACTAACTAATTCTGAATATACAAAAGATAAAGATGTTTTCGTCATATGTACATTATAGAGAGATAAAATAGTATTTTGAACAATACTCAAAGAGAAAATGTAATTAACCTAAAAATAAAAGCAAAGTTTATGACATAAATCGAAAAACAAAATAGTTGAATGTAATAAATAGTCCATTCTCTTCATGAACTATTTTAATCCTAACAAACTTCTATTTTTCTCACTTTCAATTTCTCAAATTCCTTTAGATTATGATTTTCTCAACATCCCATCAAAAGTAGGATTTCCTAATCCCACATTGAAAAGTTTGAGAATTAGGAAGGGAAAGACACCAATAAATAGGTTGTCCTAATTTAGGTCTTTTGTGCTAATTATGGGTGCCCAACTCATACAATGGTTGAGAGTTGTCTTGGAAAGGTTTGTAATTTTGTTCGTGCAAAAATTAGATAGTGGAAATTTACCCTTTTGAATTGTGAATATAGATTTATATTAAGACTGAACCACATTAATTTCTTGATGTGTTGTCTATATTCTTTTCTCTCCATATTTTATGTGTTGCTTCCTCTGTCTGTTCATAACAAACCTGCAATAGACAATAAAAAAAATGTCATTTTTGTATACTACCTTATCATTGCATCATGTAATGTTTCATCATCATCTAGTATATGGTGAACATTATTTGTTCTTTTTTCTGCCCTAAGTTGCTCTTTTGTTACCGTTGTTAAGACATGCAAAATAAGATAATAGATTATAAACAAGCTAAGTAGAGAATTCAAAAACAAGATAACTAAAGGAAAAAAGATAACAAATCACTATGTATTATAGGGATTGTTATTTTATAACTAAGAGTCTATTCTTTTATAACAAGTAAGTTTTTATTTTCTACAATTTAATGGACCAAAAATCACAAAAATGTGGACCTTTAAAGTATAAAAACTCTAACTCTTACATACAAGAATATGGAACATGAATAGGATATATGTGAAATTCAAAAAATGCAAACAAGCTTTCACCTTACCTTAAGAGTCCTTATTTTATAACTAGGGGTCAAATCTTTTAGAACAAGCAAGTTTTCATTCCCTACATTTAGTGAACCACAAATCACAAAAAATATGGACCTTAAAGTATAAAAATACTGACTCTTACATATAAAAACATGGAACATGAACATAAATATGTGAAATTCACAAAATACAAGAAAGTTTTTACTCTTACCATAAGGGTCCTTATTTTTATATCCAAGGATTCTTATTTTTATACTTAGGGATCTATTATTTACAACAAGAAAGTTTTTCATTATCTATATTTAATGGACCATAAATCATAAAAATATGGACCTTAAAATATAAAAACATTGATTCTCACATATAAAAACATGAATACAAAATATGTGAAATTCACAAAATACAAGCAAGTTTTCATGGTTACCTTAGGTGTCCTTATTTTTATACCTAGGGGTCCATTCTTTTATAACAAGTAAACTTTTATTCTCTACTCTCTTAATGCATCACAAATCATAAAAAATAAAAAATAAAAAAAAAAACTTAAAGTATAAAAGTGCTGACTTTTACATATTAAAACATAGAACACAAATACAAAACATCTAAAATTTGCAAAATATAAACAAGTTTTCACTATTACCTAGGGGATCCTTATTTTATAGGGGTCCATTCTTTTATAAAGAAACAAAATCATACAAAATACACAAAAAATTTACAAAGATTATTTTCATTCTACATATTTAATGAACCATAAGGCATAAAAATATGTACCTCAAAGCATGAAAATACATGAAAACATCATCAAAGCATGGAACTATTTTTTTTTAACATAAAATTACGGAAAATGATTTAAATAAAACATAGATGAAAAAAAATACAATTTCAAAGTTAATTTAAAGAGAAATGTTTAAATTTCTGTTATAATTTCTGCTGGTTGGAGACTCCATTTTTTATGTTTTTATCTAAGAGAAGAAGAAAATAGTGAGAAACGGTTGCTGATCGAAGAAGGAAGAAGAAAATGGAAGGAAATCGAAGGTTTTTTTGGGAGGGAATCATGCTGAGTTCTTGGAAGAATCATGCTACAAGGTTTTTTTTGGAAACATACGGTTTTTCTAGTCTTGCGTGTGCGTGGGTTCACTTTTTTATGGGTGAAATTGGTTTTACTTTTTGTTATATTTTTAAAATTAAATGAAACTATGTAGTTTTTATACAGGGTGCACCTTGCATTGTATACCTAAGTGCATGGTACAAAAACTCACTAGCACAAATACTTTTCACATTAAATAATACTTTTACCTAATTGAGCAAATTAATCCACAGTTGCTGTATAGAATATTGTTGTAGAGGTTAACTGCCACAATTGATTAGCTCAATAGAGTATCACTTAGTATGAAAGGTACCTTCAGAAATAAATTTGCTAGAAATACTTTACTCATTGGTTAAAAATTTTATCCCTTTTTAAAGCCAATTAATTAGATTTGCTTCATCTCTAACACTATTACCATAAATTATAATAAATTATATCCTGCCCACCCCTTTTGAAGCCAAAATTAGATCAACTTCATCTGTATAACTAGGGTATAAATGGTCCAAATGGGTACAGTACGTTCTGTACTGAACCCAGATCCTTATAATAAGACATGGATCCACATTCAAATTCATACTCTATGGGTATATAATTTATAGATCCAAGCCTACTCAAATGGATCTCGGATAGGAAAATAGTCCGTTCCTTTTTTTTCCTATGGAACATCCTAATTAAACATACAAAAATAATTAATTAACTGAAGCAAAATCAGAAATTAATTAACCGAATGAAAAAATTAATTAACAAAAACACTCAAAATTTGGAAAGAATTCTATGATACTTGATCAAAGAAATCAATGGAAGGCTTGATCGCACAAGTAAAACAAGCAAATTTTCCTAGTTATAGTAGATAGCAAAACCAAGCCAACAACAAAAGCTAAGTATACATGGCCATGAACAAACTTCTATTTGCTTCCTTCTAAACCTTCATTCTTAGGCAGATTCTCCCGACAAATGAATCTCAGACCGAAACATCAACTATATTATGAAAGAGTTTTCCCAACAATGTCACATAAAAGCAAACAGATTTTTTAGAAACAAACACAAAGAAATGCCACAATTGAATATTCTACACTTCACAAAGCACAGTATCGTCTGATATACAAGGGTGGAGACAATACTTAAACTAGAAATAGCAATCTTCAAGCATTTGCGCAAACCTTTAAGCAGAGCAGCAAATCAACAGAATGGCGAGCGGCGCGCACACAGTGAAGAGAAGAAGGCACGGTGGACGGTGAAGAGAAGAAAACAAAGACGAGAAGAAGGCTCGTTGTTGGGTGGCAAAGGTGAGAAAACAAAGAAGAGAAAGAGGCGCGATGGGCGAAGGTTGAAGTGAGGTGAGGGAATAGAGTGGAGGGAATGGAGACTTTGCAGAGGGTGTGCGGTCAAGTAGGAGAAGGGAAGAAGTCTAGAGAGGGGCGGAACTAGGGGTGGTTCGGGTGGACTTAAGCCCCAAAAATTTTTTAAAACTTTAGAAATTATGAGTTTTTTAATTCAAGTCCCCCCAAATTATTTTTTTTTAATACAGTTTTAAAACTTTGGCTGTTGACTTTTCAAAAATAAAAAACTTAAAACATTATCTTTTACGCGACAGCAGAAGAAAATAGAGAAATCTTCCCTCTATCTCTCGACTTTCTGTCTACCTCCTCCTCCTTCCTCCTCCCTCTCGATCTCTCCGTCTCGCCTTCCCTTCCTCTTCTCGGCGACCGGCAATGACCAGTGGCGGGACAGACAGAGATAGGCGACGACAGTGGCAACTGCTCTGCTCCTTCTTGCTCCTTGCTGCTGCTATTCTTCAAATTTGAAGAAAAAGTAAGCTTTTTAATTAATCTATATTTTTTATTTTAAAGATTGCTTTATAACATTTCCTGCTGGTTGTTGTTGCTGCTGTGCTATTCTTCAAAAACTTTCTTGGGTTTTTTTGGTAAAAGTATGATTATTATGTAATTTATGTTCTAATTAATTATTATGCCATAAGTGAAATGTGTTGAATTTAATTTAAAATATTTGAATATTATATAGGATTTTACATTATAAAATTGCCATCTTAACAATTCCCTTCACATGTAAAACTCTATTTTAGATCATTTTTCAATAGTGATTTCTTTTTCATTGTAAAAGTATTTGTATGAATGTTATTTGTTTTTATGTTAATCTTCTAATCGTTCTAAATTAACTGCAGCTCATATTAGATTTCGTCTTCTGATTGTGCTCATCGGTTATCTCAAGATTCTGATCAAGATTCTCAGCTTTGATAGAAATATTTATCCCATGAGTGATGGATAATTATTTCTCGTAAGAAATGGGTGACTACTCCTCATTGGTAATATATGATTATCTATTTTTGTTATTTTATTTGTAAATTTAGAATTGTAATGTTTATTCCATAAGTGATAGGTAACCGTTCCTCGTGAGTGATGGGTGGTCACTCCTCATTGGTAATAAACGATTGCCTATTCTTTTACTATTTTATTTGTAAATTTGGAATTGTTTGAATAGTTTTGTACTTGGAATGCATCTATTTTATAAACGAAATTCTAGCAAAATTTTTATTGTTCTTCAGCCCCCCAACCTTTTTGTCTTGGTTCCGCCATTGTATGGAGTTGATTTAGGGTTTTTAGATTTTTTTTAATATTAAATGTAAATGTATAAAAATAATTATAAAATAAATATATATTATTATTTTATTTGATCGGATCTCAGGTAAATGGGTATGGGTAATATAATACCTTACCCATACCCATTTAACAAAAAATAATTGAGTATTGAGTCTCGAATATAAAATCTTACTCGTAGTTACTGTAAATGGGTAGAATCTAAGTAGGGTACAAGTAAGACGTGCAGCCCATTTACATCCCTATGTATAACTATTACCATAACCTGTATACTCCCTTCGTCCCAAATCTTTATTCCCATTTCAATTTTCACATGGATTAAGAAATTTTGTTAGATTAATAAGGTTTATTTTGATTTCTCTTTTATACCCTTTGTTAATATTAAATAAATTTGACTTTTTCCCTTGAAACTTTACAAATATAGACTTGAAGTTATTAGAGTATTGTGTTATTAATATTTCTTGAAAAATGGAGATATTTAGTACTCCCTCCAGTAAAAAATATAGAAGGCCCATTGAAAATACTAAAAATATAAAGAGTTTTAGCTTTCAATAAGCCTTTATTAACTTTTTCCATCTTCACCCATCTTTTTATTAATTTATTTTACTCCCACTATCTATCTTTTTCCTCATTTAAGAAGGGTAGAAAAGGTATTATAGTTAATAAATTGTCTTGTTTTCAAAATCTTTAATCTCTATGCAAAGGTCAAAAACCCTTATATTTATGACGGTAAAAGTAGTTAAAAATATATAATGATAAAGGTCATAATAGAAATTAAAAGTTTAACTATTATTCATAAAAGGAAATTGGACTATAATTCGGAGAGAAAGAAAAAAGAAAGTGAGACCCAAGACTTGGTACGGAGGGAGTAACTTATATCCTGCCCCAAAACCTCCCAAGATCGTCTGTAATCTTTTACGCAACATCTTCATAAAACTTATCAAATAAAAAATAAACCCTAAAGAACAAAAATAATTTCTAAAATGAAAGAGAAAATATACTATAAAAGGAAATGAAACAGTTAGGTAAAACAGGCTAGAGTTGCACTACATGATTTTGCTTCCCAAACACGTCAGTCAATTAGGGTGAATAAAATGGCACGACGGCAACAAAAACATGTAACAGGCTCCTCATGAATGGAGTATCTAGTTAAGCCCAAACATAGTAATGTACTTTCTGAAAGCCTGGCTTATCACAAGGGAAATAATATCCAACTAACAAATTGCAATTTGCAATGTACCGGAAAATATAAGTAAACCTGTAATGGAAATCATTCTAACAACAATTTAGGCTGCCAAAATTTGTGATTTGTAGTCAACGAGGTAATATTGTTTCAACATAGATGATCTGAAAGTAAAATGTCCAACTGAGGTGCACTACAAGTCCTCTGATCAGTACAAAAAGATCGCCATACAATTTGCGATGAACTACAATATGTTCTTTACTTCTCTGATGAGTTTGGACCCCTCTTCTTTCCAAAGCCAACAACTGTAAACAAGGAAATATAACATTAGACTTGAAGATACAGGTAGAACACAAATATAAGTCATCAGACTTGTACCGTTTTGTAATTTAGACACCATTTCACTTCACTGATATTACACAATATAGGATAAAAACACAACAATAAGGTGACATAAAAACAAGAATTTGTTGCCAACCTTATTAAATCCTTTGCAATAAATTAAATATCATGTCTCATATGTATATCAGCTCTCATCAAAAGAAATGGACAAAAAGGGCATGCTAAATGTATATACATGCTCAGAAACATCTGGATGTACAAAAGAACAAGCATATGTTGTAATGGCAAGATCGATCCGTCAAACACTGAGATGTATACGTCGAAGATGTTCTTGGGTCACTACAAGCCTATAAAACTTGAAGCGTCCAGGACAATGCATTGGGGTTCTCATTATATAGTTTTCCTCGGTATTACATATGTAGGAAACATTTGAGGCCCTCAACATGTTCTCACCATCTCCCTCTCTTTTTCACATTCATCTCTATTTTACATCCAAATGTCCTGACATTCGCTGCTTCTAGTGCGCAAAAGAAGAAATAGGAGAAGGAAAGAGTAAGCAATATGTCGAAACATAGAAAACTTGCTAGCGTGTCATCTCTTGAAAAAAAGAGGTAATTGTAGTTTCTAGATGACCTTCCACCAAAGTAGTGCCTGTATGCAACTCATTTTCTTGCTTTCGATAAAGCAAATAACTCATCAATTTCACAATGATAACATAGTTTATTTAAGCCACGGGAGTTAAAGACATGTTCGCATGCTTACAATAAATTGGCATTCTAATGCAGCAAGAAATGTGAAACTAAAGTTCTTGCTGCACTTAAGCTATTCATGGAAGAGGAGTTTACAAAAGAGACGCAGACTTTTCTCATAAAGTATGCATACTTAGATATATGAACTAGGATACCAGAACTTAGAAGTCATGCAAAAAGCAAAAGACCAATAAGCTAATGACTTCTATTTTACAGAAAGAATGAACTCAAGCTAGGGTCGCCAAAGGCGGCTGTAGAAACAAATAACAGGAAGCTCCAATAAATCAAAATCTGATAAGGCCAGTACGTAAGCTCCAAACTTATTTGAAGAAAGAAAAAAAGTGAGTGGCCTCCTCCTAGATGCTATCCCAAATTAACAAATTGAAAGCAAATAAGGCAACAATAAAAAGTACCAGCCACCGAACAGAGTATCCAGACAACAATTTGAGCAAAAGATGAGTGAGGAAGGATAAATCTATAAATGATACATCATTAATTCCATGCCGAAAACAGGGAGTAGGAGCTTTCAAATAATATAAAAATAAGTCGCAGAAGGAGCTTAAAATGTTCTTAAAAGAGCCAAGTAGTCCCGCAAAATAACTGTATACATTTCTCTTCAATGTATTTAGAATTCGATATTTAAAGCAACACCATTTCCAGTGGTTTTTCCGCACATTTAATTCCAACAAATCCGCACTAATATAAACCACCAAGATCATATGTATACAAACAATTTCATGTTAACAATAAAATTCGTTCGCATATTTTCCCAAGCCAGGGTCATAAAAATCGAGTGGAAACCGAGGGTTCAAAGAAAATTTCATTTACCGGCGGTGACGAAGCGTCGGTTATACTGCATCCGCTTGTGAGCACGGCCACGGGGCTTCTTCTTCTTGTCCTGCTTCGCCACTTTCGGCGTTTGCCCTCTCACCTTTCCGGCACGAGCCAATGATCCATGAACCTTACCTGCATAAATCAAAAAAAAAAAAAAATCTATCACGATATATCCACAAAAAGAAAGGAATTTCAAAGAACCGACTCGATCAGCTGCGTTCTAAAGTTACCCATTGTTGTGTATCTTCGGAATTTCTGCTGCTTCGATCGCTTCTGCGGAAAGAAGATAACTAATTTCTAGGGTTTAAGGTATTGGTTAAATTTGGACAGAAATAGTTCCAGTTCTTGGGCTGATTGTGCGGGGTTTTTAGTTCTGTATCTATTGTGTCAAAGAAAAGGTTTGGGTATAGGGATGATTTGGGCCGAAATACTTTGAGGTCAATGACGCATCAAATTATTATTTAAAAAAAAAAAATCCTTACATTTATTTCAAGGAGAGAAATAAGTTTTAAATAACCGTGAATTATTTTTACTTTTTTGTTTATAATTATTAACTTTTCTTTATTTTTTTTAATCATGAACTATTTTTATTTTTTTATTTATAGCCATAAACTTTAATTTTTTTTCTAATTTTGAATTTTTTTTATGGAAAAAATAACCATCCAACTATTTTTTGCCTCTCAAATATAAACATAAACTATTTTTAACCTCTCAATAGCACTCCAAAATAGATAAGGCCTTCTGTGGTAGGGATATCAAATTCTCTACTTAGAACATCAGCCAACAAAATATGTATTAGGCAAGAAAAATTGTTTAAATTTTGACACACCTACTTTCTGACGGACTCCACGCAAACTAAGAGAGTACACATTCTACCACCACAATGCGGGTGCTGCAATCACTTCCCAAAAAAATAGAGTAGGTCATCTACAAAGAATAAGTGTGAAATTTTTTAATCCATATCTGCCTTCAATGGCTTCCAACAATTCTGCTCTTTTTCTTGCTTTGTAGCAATCCCTATATTTTCATAGATAACACAAACAAATTATAACTTACATAAAAGACATTTTGAGTAGGGATGGCAATAGGACAGGTCCAACCGAGTATCTATCTGTCTCCAACCCATCTAAACTCGTTTGACTCCAATTTGACAGGAGATCGTGTTGGGGATGCGTTTTAAATTTTTACCCAAGCTTGGGATGAGTTGGGACCGGGGATCAAGTTCTCCCCATCAATCCTTATTTTATATATATATATATATATATATATATATGTATATGAAAGAGAAAAAAACAAAAAAGAAAAACTAACATTATTCTAACCCTAAGTCCAAGTGTCCCAACCTAACCCTCTCAGTCTCGGCCTCTGCCTCTGCCCTTACCCTCTCAACTCTCTACTCAGCTGCCCATCCACTACATCTGCCATCACTATCCGTGACCGAGAGGTCTGAGTCCGAGACCTTCATTATCGAACTACCTATTCAGCTAGATCTTCATCAACCGATCACAACAGTTGCCCCGGCTCTAGAAAGAAGAAAAAGGTAGCTGTTTTTTCGTTCAAGGCTTATGAAATTCTTATTTAATTGAACATGCGAGTAGTTTTTATGCTACGTTATGAATATAGATTGAGTTTATGCATTTCTTTTTCCAGGATTTTAATCGATGATATCTTTTTTACTCAAATTTTGTTATGGGTTCTGTTTGAAGTTTATTTCTTGGATTTTTTGAGTTATAGTCTATGTGTTTTGACTTTGTGAGATTTAGATTTACTTTGCAAGATTCCTAATTTTCGTGCTAAATTATTTAGGCTGGTCAGTTATGTTTTATTTATGCTTCTTGATTTCTGATCAATTTTCTTTTGTTTTCTTTTTCCTTTTAATATTTTTGTGATGTTTCATTTTAGAGAAGATTGAATGCCAAAATTTGTAAAATGCACAGCTGGTTAGTTGTATTTCTCCGTATGTAGATTTTGAGTCTTATACCAATTCAGAGTCTATTTGAATGGATCTTGTGGGTAATTTATTTCTTGAATTTTAACTAGGACATTTTTATATAAAGATGTTTTTGCTTGTCTTGAACATAGGCAATGATTATATACTTGTTTGCCAACTGAGGATGAGTGAGTAATGGTTAAGAAATATGTGATCATCTTAAAATATCTTATAGTGTCACAGAAGTGTTTTCAAGGAGTAATTCTCCCACCATAAATGTGTTTTTCCCAATTGTTTGCTCTATTAGGGTTGAGTTAGATCAATAGATTACGTGTGAAAATTTTGTGGTTGAGAGAATGACTCAAAAAATGGCACTAAGGTTTGATAAATATTGGGAGGATGTTCATGGGCTCATGAGTGTGGCTACAGTGTTAAATCCACGATATAAGGTAACTTTGGTAGATTATATGTTTCCTCAAATATATGGTGATAATGCTTCAATTAACATTGAGAACGTTCGTAAGTCTTGTGTTAATATATTTCATGAATATAAGTCAAGATTTGAAAAATAATTAAGTAGAGAGTCGAGTTCTTCATCATCTCAGACTCAGTCTTTTTATTTAGGGAAATGGTCATTTGAGGATTTTTCTTGTGTGGAAAACGATGCTATTGCTCCCGTTTTAAATGGATTAGAAAATTTTCTTGCAAATAAAAGAAGTGTAGAGAATGTTAAATCGGAGCTTGATAGATATTTAGATGAACAAGAATTGCCATCAAGTAAAGATTTTGAATCTTAGCTTGGTGGAAGACCAATGAAGCTAAGTATTCCATTCTTCAAATGATTGCTAGAGATATTTTTTCTATTCTTGTATCTGCTGTTGCTTCAGAGAGTGCATTTAGTACTTGAGGAAGGATTGTAAGTCCACATGGCAACAGGCTTCGTGCTGATATTCTTGAAGCTTTAATGTACGATCAAAATTGGTTAGCAAATAATGTTAAAGGTAAAAGAAAATGTCAATAAAAGTGATTTATTAGTTTTTGAGTTATTTAGTTTTCTAATTTAAAAGAGTATTTCTCAAGTTCTCCTTGCAAAGATGGAGAATATGGCTTTATGTTGACAGATGTTGAAGAGGATGCTGAGATGATACACCTTATAAAATTTACATTAATTATATCTTCTATTTTTTCTTAAATTCGTATTTTTTATGTTCAAGAAAGATTATCTATTAATAACTCTTTTTTTTTTTTTAGGTATCAGAGATTTGTATGATCTATATTGATTGATCAATGACAAATTTAACAACCTTGTCACTTGTGCTTTTGAAAATTATTCATTCTTGTTATTTTATTTTTATTACTGTACTCATGTTTTTTAACTTTTTCGTGGTTTTGTTATTGAACTTATGCTATTGGACGTACATGGTTGGACTTTTATTTGAAAGGATTATTACTTGTATTATTTTTTTGATTTTTAATTCGTTTGATTTTGTAGCATGTGTATTATTATTTTGCATATAACAGGGTTACTAAAAATGAAATATCTAATTCTCCACTTGAGTCTCAAATTACCTAGTGGGTTTTGGCGAGGATAGGGCTAGATTTCATTCCCAATGGCTTAGATGGGTTGGAGACATGTTTTAATTAGAGAAGATTGGGTTGGGGATGAAGATAAATTTTATACCCGAGCATAGAGATAGGTTAGAAATGGGGACAAAATAGGGAGGTAAGGATGGGGCCGTGGGTTGGCGTACCCAACTCGATTACCCACCCATTGCCATCCCTAATTTTGAGTGTATTTGACTTAAATTAACTGTTCACTAATTCTATAATATAAGCTTTATTTTCAAATTTTCAAGGTTTATACTCTTTTTCTCATTAACCTCAGCGTCGTTTAATTGATCAGAAAAGTGAACAAGGGAAAGTAATCACTTTTTCAAATTTAAATTCTTATGTTCAGTTTAATATTTAAGTTTTGGAAAAAGATTCTGATGGTATTTGATTTCTTTTCTAAGGATTGTAATTTCTGACTAAACCATTTAATAAAATATTTCTTCTAAATAAATAAAGTACATTTCATCAATTATTTATTCATCATTTTCTTATTGACTCATTTATCCTCATACATCTTTAAATATTTTTTTTCTGAATTACTTAAATATACTTTTAAAAATTATAATTTATAATTTTACGTATTAAAAATAAAACAAATAGCCAAGTTTACATTACTTTTTTTAGAGTAATCTTGAAACTTTCAAACATAATGAATAGGAATCATATTATTAAGATTTATTTTACTAAGAATTAGATTCATAATATTACTTTGCTTTGTTTGCAATCAAATGATGTCTTTTAGGAGATATTTTGAAATAAATCTTAAAAAGTATATAGTATCTAATATATTAAAAAGTTTATTAGAAAATTTTGGGTGAATTCATTGCAATAAAAGTACAATAGCACAGCAGACCTAAGAAAGCATATTTAGCGACAAAATCGAACAAACTTTAGCTTCTGCCATTGGTGTCATCTCTGTGTGACCATTAACCAACACATGATTTTAGAAGCTTAATTACTTACAGCTGTTCAAATAATCCTCATATTTATAGCCTAAGAAAAATTAGTTTAACAGAGAACTCGATTCCCAAATAGGGAAATTGACCCTTAACTTGGATTAAGAGTGCGTTCCTTGCTGCTTCTATTTTTCTAAGTAATCAAAAAAAGTGCGTTTAATGAAATTATTTTAAAAGATTCATTCTAACATTTTGAATTTTAAAGTTATTTTAAACTGATTTGTGAGCTCTATATGAGTGAAACGGGTGGAAATATACTAATTTTCGTTTACGCGATTATCAGAAATAATAATTGTAAAAAAGAAAAATAAGTTATAAATATCTTGAAACATTTTACATTTTATCTCTTTATACCATAAATGTTTTATTTTAATTTTTTATACCTTTAAATATTTTTTTAATTTGTGTATTTTTATAATTATATTGAAGGATGCCGGAATTCGGCTGCAGTGACCACGCCCCACTCACGTGCACAATAAAAAAAAACAAATTTTAACATTAATTTTTTTAGTGTACACGTGAGTGAGATGTGCTCACTGTCATCATAGTCTTCCATCCTCAGTATTATTATAACAATACATAGCTCAAAAACTGTTCGAATATATAAGAACTAAAATAAAATATTAATTTGATTTTTTTTTAAGTATGCACGTGAGTGGGGGCATACTCACTGCCACTGAATTTTGCCGTCCTCTACTCAAAATTATAACAATAAACTAATTGGAAAACGTTTGAAGGTATAAAAAGTTCAAATCAACTATGAAAAGAGAAAAGTGTAAAATGTTTGAGAGGGTATTTATAGCTAATTTCTTTTGTGAAAAAAAAAATTTTTATTACTAAAGTTATCATGACTAAATTAAGAAAAAAATTAATAATTTAGAGACTAATTTTTAAAATTATTAAGGGATAATCATACTCACCAGTTGAGGCAATAAGGAGGAAGCATAAGAGAAGAAGGGCAGCAAAAGCTGCCAAGCTGATTTTAGATTTTGCCATCTCTGAGACACAATTCTCTTTGTTACTTCTCTGAATTGTGAGGATACATTAGAAGAATTGAAGCTATTTATAGTCATAAATTTGAATTCAATGAACAGGCAAAAGTCAAGAATTCTGAATAAAAGCAAATGTCCAAATCACTTAGTGCATGTGGTAGAGTCATAAATTTTGAATTTCCTCTACAGCTTATCCAGAAAAATGTTTTTTTTTTTTTAATTCCTGTCTGAATGCTTACAGAAGCATAGCTATGAACTATTAAAGAGAATATTATTTCTATGGAAATGTAATTTATAAATACACTATTATTCAGTCGAATTGTCTCACATATCTGTTAATACAATTTGTATCTAACACTTATATATAATATTTCTAATAACATATGATGAAGAATAAAATAGAAAGCTTAAGTCTCTAATAAATCTTAATGAAATTTATAAAAAGAAATGTAATAGACAATATATATTAAAAACTGTATTAGACATTGAATTGTTGAAGAAAAACTAATTATTATTACAGAAATCTAATTATTATTATTACAAGCCCTAAAAATAAAAATACAGCGGAAGAAAAAAAATTACAGAAGATTAAATCTTCACAAAATCAGTCCGGTTCAAGAATAAAAGAGACAACCTGCAAAAGCAATAAACTGTTAATACCAAAGAAAAACAGAAAGTACAAAATGGAGTTTTACTTACCACCGCCGCGGTAGAAACCGACGGCGGAAATCAAACCAAAGAGATGACCGAGACAGAGCAGATGAACGGTCACTGGGCAGACGAATGGTCGTCGAGCAGCGGCAACGCCGCGTCGAGGCGTCGTGAGTAAGCGAAGGGTAGATCGGAAATGGCACCCTCAGAATCAGCCTCAACCGTGACAAGAGTAACCGACAAAATCCCTTCCCTATTTCTCTCTCTTTCTCTCAGTTCACTCTCTCTCTAAACACACCAGGAACATGCATAGGTAAAAGAAGAAGACCGACAAGGGACAGAGTCACAGAGAACACCGGCAGAGAGAAGAGTAGCGACAGCATTGCAAAGGGAGAAAGTAGGAGAACCAGAAAGAGTTCAAGTAGAACTCAAAGAGACAGAGAAACAAATGAAAGGACGGTTCAAGAGAAAGGGAGGAGAAGAGGCCGCACAAGAAACAAGGAGGCAAGGGTTTAAAACGAGGAGTCATCAACGGCCAGCTCGGTGGTCGATCCGAACCGGCCCGGGCATCTCTTGACCCGGTCAAAAGCCTACTCTCAAGTTGAGACCCATCATCATTGGGTTTAAAAAAAATTGGGCTAGAAAATGAAAGAAAATATCGGAAGAAGTTGGACTAGAAAGGCTTACCGAATTCTCAATTCACTATTATTATATAGGGTTTATGGAAAAATACCCCCCCTCAAATTATAGGGGTAAGGAACTTTTGGTACCGAAAGTTAAAATACAGCCAGTTTACCCTTAATCTTTATGCAGCTCTCTGATTTTTAAGGCATCCCATATATGTACAAGTGAAGTTACTTTACTATCCATGAAGTATTTGAACTTTTTAATAAATTGAAACATTTGAATATTCTAAATTGTGACAAACTAATATATAATAGAGGTGTAAATGGAGGCTAGCCGGTCGGTTAAAATTGGATTCGGATTCGGTGACCGAATTTGAGTTGACTCGCTAAACAATTGAGTCAAGTTTGAGCTTTCATAAGACTGACTCAATTATTCGTCTAACCTATCGAGTCGATGCATATATATATATATATATATCTATTATTTATTTTTAATAATATATATAAATATTTTTTTGGAAAATATATGTAAGTAAAAATCGAATTCGAGTTAGTCAACTCAAACTCACTAAAAATAGTTGACCTGAGTTCGAATCAGAATTAGTGGAATAGATCGAGATTGAGTTCGAGTTCGAACTTATTAAAAGAGTATCGAGTCGAGTTTCAGCTAATGTAAATTCAAGCTTGGCTTGACTTGTTTACAACTCTAATATATAATAGACAAAAAACCTCAGAAAAATTTTTTTTTTTTCACTTTTTCAAACTAATTAAATCTAATCCAAATTCACCGTTAATGAAGTTGATTGTATATGTGCTTCTTATTATGAGAGAGATGGGGTTTGAATTGTAATCTCATATACTAGTACATTGAACAAATAAATTCATTGTCTCAATTAACTAGTATTGTTGGCTATGGAGTTCAACATGTCATTGAAGGATATTTTGTGGTTAGGAATCTCCTCTTCTTGGATAGATTTTCTTCTTTTTTTTAAAAAAAATTAGATATAGTGTATTTTTTTCTTTGAATTTGTGAACCTTAATTTTTTTTTTTTTGTAAGAAACAGGTGGAATTCAAAGTAAAAAAATGGGAAAAGACTCAAGAAAACCGCTATCCTAGTAAAGTTAATTTTCAAAATATAATTCTAAAGTGTGAATAGTTTAAAGTAATATAAATAATTTACAAAACTAATATAGTGATTTTTCTGAATTTAATTGTTTCGACTCTACCTAGATTAGTTCTTAACTCATTTTTTATTTTTTTAAAACTTTTTCTTCATGGACTATTCTCTTACTGACAATTAAAGTTTTACTAAATTCAGGAGGAAAAAAATTACAAAGTTGTAAATTATGATGATTCAACGACCCTGCAGACAAGAGGTCAGGCACTAGTGCCCACAAGGAACCATCCCCACACTGGAGAAGTTGAAATTCTCTCACTGCCGATGCTAGGATTTGAACTTTGATCCTTAATAGTAAATTTGCAACTCCAAAATCAATAGAGCTACCCAATGAGGGCATTATTTTTTTTTTTAATTGCTCGGGTAGAACATGGTATATACTTTCTTGGAAAAAAATCTAATAAGAAAATATTCTACCTGAATTTTTCATTTCTTTTTAAAGAATAACTTCCAAAATCAATTACCTTTAGATTTTAATTACTTATCATTACATTTATGGACAAAAAAAAATGATAACAATTAGAGAAAATTAATTAATTTAGTTGTTTGTTGGCTGTTGTTGAGAACCAATTTAATGCCACAAAAAGCAAATGTAATTGAAGTCCAAAATGACTGCATTTGTTTTTTTGGTTTTTAATAGCGTGAAGGTTGGGCGTATTTTTTAGTACATGTTTTAATATTTTTTATAAAATTTTATTAATATAAATTTTATAAAATAAAAAAAATAAAATAAAATTAATATTTAAAAGATAAATTTTAAAAAATAATTGACAAAATAAAAAAATTATTAAAAAATGTATTAAAGAATTTTGAGTGATATTTGGGATGGTATCGCAAATGTGTGGGCAAAATAATTTTCTTTTTCTTTTTCTTTTTCTTTTCCTAAAATGAAAATAAAAAACATTTCTCTTTTTCTTCTTTCTTTTTGAAAATTTAGACTGCAAAGATGTCATTTGGTTCAACTTGGCCTCTAAATGTTGACACTAATTAGCAAAATGAAAAAGTTCATTGAATTGAACAACAAACTTATCTGTAAATTTGACTCCCTCTCTCTCTCTCTCTCTCTCTCTCTCTCTCTCTCTCTCTCTCTCTCTCTCTCTAAAAAAAAGAAAAAAAAACTGCACTCATTCTGTAAGCAGAGTTGACTCTCAAAATATTTGTAAAAGATACCCCAAATGGGACACAGTGATTGGTATCATCAGATGCATGAAAATGACATGGATTTTCTGGAAAAGAATAGTGATCCAAATTCATGCATTGGGAGCTTTAGATTTTTAAATAATCCTCTAAAATTGGACCAATTATGTTGGATAAAATCTTGCTTTGAAAATTTTAAACTATTAGAATCCTTAATCCATGCCCAATCTTCCTATTTATTATCCCGTACGTGTTTCTCTCCTGAGGATCTAACTGCTTAACTGAGGTAAACCTCAAGAGCAAATTAATACAAATGTGTATCAACAATTTATTATTTTTTGGTTCTAACCTGAACTACCTTGAGACTTTTTGCTCTAGGGTTGCTCTCCCTATCTAGGGTCTTTTCGTACTCTGCTTACGACTTTGAGTTAGGAGGGTTTACGGTTGGATTGTTGGAACGTGATAAAATCATGGAGAAAGAGATCATCAACTTGTTGCAAAAGGTTATTTTGACGGAGGAAGAGGAGTCTACGGAGGTACATGAAGAAGATGTATGCAAAGGTGTTGAGGACTACAAGAACAGCTGCCTTGGACGCCTATTTTCGGACAAGGACTTTTCTGTCCGTGTGTTGAGGCTACTGTTGCGGAAGGTGCAGAGAGTAGAAAAGTTGAGACTAGGGGTTCGAAGATAAGAAGTAATGTAGTACAAATTTTCTTCCCGGATTTGGAACGGATGGAGGAAATCATAAAGGGAGATCCTTGGTGTCTCAATAACAATCTGTTGGCACTCTGAAGGTGGGACCAATCTAAGGATCTCTCTTATGAATCCTTATGTGAGGTTTACTTTTGGGTCCATCATGTGGGGGGGAAGGGGAGGGGGGGATTGCTTTGAAAGAGTGCTATACGAAAGAGGTGGGAAGGAAGATTGTTGGACGATTTGGTAATTTGAGCAGAGATTCAAATTCGAGGGCACACGGAGGAGGAAGTAGACCCTTTCTTTCGCATTAGGTGTAAAATCAATGTGATGAGACCCTTCAGATGAGGCATAAAGTTGATCGTATCGGTGCTTGGGGAGGTATGGAGAGCGGTTCGATATGAAAGAATGCCCTATATTTGCTTTTTCTGCGGTTGTATAGGGAATATTTTGAAACACTGCCCATCTGCACTTAAAACACACGTAGTGAGGAGGAGAAAGATAACCTGGGTTATGGGTGGTTGGTTGCAGATATGGAATCGTCTATTTTAAACTTGACGTGCACTATGAAGGTTGCAAGGGATTAGGAAGGGACTATGAAGGGGGAGGCAAGTGAGAGAGTATTGAGATTCTCTGAGGGGAAGGGGGATGCGGTGGTTGAGACGCATGGGGAAAATTTGCTAGTAGGGGAGGGGCTGGACAAGCACGGAATAGATGGGATGTAGAATATATAGTCTGGGGGTGAGAAAGCTTGGGTGAGGTGAGTTAGTGACCTAGAAGCCATGCAATGCTACTTTACGTGGCTTTATGGGAAGTATGAGGTGCATATGGGCAGTTTGGTGAAGGGAGAAAGGAGGGGGGTTAAAGAGGCAAGAAAATAAAAATAAGAAAGGGGACAAAGAGGTTAGTATAGAGCTCAATCAGAAAGGTAGATTTGGGACTAAAGGGAAGAAAAGGGGTTGGAGGATGATGTGGAAAGAGATGAACAAGGGAGAAAGCAAGAGAGTTAAACAAGATCTCCTTGAGAGACTTAATAGTGATTCAACGGAGGAATCCGTTGAGCAGGTCCTCTGACATCAATGAGTCTCTTATTTTGGAATGGCCGAGGGCTTGGAACATTTGTGCAATTGGAGCCTTCTGGGAGTTCATTAATAAAGAAGAGCCCATGATGGTGTTCCTAAGTGAGAGTAAGTTGAGTTCGGAATAGCTTTGCGAACCAAGGACCAATTTGGTTTCACATTTGCAAATGAGAGTGCAGGAAGGAGTGGAGGTTTAGCACTTTGCTGGAAAGAAGAGCTTGAGATAACTCTTCAAAGTTACTCGAAGAGACATTGATGTGATTATTAACAAAGGTGTAAGAGATGGGGCTTGTTTTATCATAGGATTTTATGGCTGCCCAAAAATGGAGAGAAAGGGAGGAGGCTTGGCAGCTTATTAGGAGACTTAGCCATGGTAGATGTCTATCATGGTTATATGGTGGAGACTTTACTCACATAAAAGAGGGAATGAGGGATAGGAGTGCTTCTCAAATAAACATATTTAGAGAAGCATTAGAAAATACGGGGCTACATGATTTAGGGTAAAAAGGGAGCGACTCTACGCCGTATAAAGGAAGGGAAGGTACGACGGCAGTTTGGGAACGGTTGGATAGGTTTGTGGAAAATGAATAGTGGAATTTCTCATAATTTAAATATACCACGGGTACTCGGCATATTCGGACCACAATCTACTTGTGGTAGTACTAAGGGAGGGCCGAAAGGTACTAAAAAGCATAGGAGAAGAAGCAAACCGTTTCGCTTTTGAGACTCTGAGGATGCATCATGATGCTTGTCGTCAGACAATTGAGAAATTTGGAGTTTGTATGGAATTACTAATATTTCCACATCCCCAAGGGATTCAAGGTATACCTGGTGATTTGTTGAAGTGGAGTAAGGAGAAGTATGACTCATTACTAGAGAAGATTAAAGCATTGCATATGAGGTTTTAATAGATAGGGGCCAAGTTGGTTTGGAACTAAGATTAGCTAGACACATTTTGAAGATTCATAAAGAAGAGTATTGGAGGGATTCGCTCAAGGTCTGATTGGTTGACTTATGGTGATAAAACAAAAAATATTTCCATCACCATGCTAGCGAAAGAAATGTGAAAATAATGTAGAGAGTAGGGCTGTAAAAAGGATGGGTCTTAACCGTACCCGCGCTGGTCTATACCCGTTTATAGTCGTAAGGTTAAAATTTTACACCCACGAACCCGTACCCCATACCCGTACCCTTATAGATTCTATTAAAAGGGTCTGACCAGGATACAATGATACAGACCCATATACCCGCATACCCGTTATAATAAAATAATAATTTATATTTATATATATTATAATTATTTTGTTGAAGAAAAATTTCTAATTACTATTACAAATCACTGATTACTATCACAAACCTCAAATCAGCGGAAAAATAAAAAGAAAAATACAGAAAAAATTTAATCTTCAAGAGCAGAAACAGAAAGATATATGAAATAAGACAATCTGCAAAATTAACACACGGTTAATATCAAAAGAAAACCTGAATGTATAAAGTGATGTTCCACTTACCACTGCCGCGGTGAAACCGGAGGTAGAAAGCCAAAGAGATGACCGAGGAGGTGCAAACGAACGGTCACCAGAAAAATAAGAGGTCGCCGAGCAGCGGCAATGCCACGTCGAGGCGCTGAAGATAAGCAAGGGAATAATCGAGTATGGCACTCTCAGAAATAGCCTCAGCCGTGACGAAAGTCACCGGCAAACCTCCTTCTCTATTTCTCTCTCTTTTCTTTTTCTCACGGCTCATTCTCTAAACACACCAACAGATAATAAAAGAAGACCGACAAGGAACAGACACTCATAGAACACCGGTACAGAAAGAGGAGCAGCGGCGATGCCGCAGAAAGGAAGAAAAACCAGAGAGTTCAGTGGAACTTGAAAGACAGAGGAGAGAACAAAGAGACAGTCAAGAGGAGGAGAGGGAGAGACTGTACCGAAATTGAGGAGGCAAGGGAGGCTTTTAAAAATGAGGAGTCACTGCGGGTTGCCAACCCGAACCGGCCCGGGCATCTCTTGACCCAGTCAAATGCCTACTCCAGGCTGAGGCCCATCATCGTTGAGTTAAAGGGGGAGAAAAGTTTGGCTAGAAATAAAAATATTGGGAGAACATGGGCCTGAAAGGCCTAAAATCTCCACCTCGAACAATATTTTCTATCCATGAAATGACTCAATTTGGGTCAAATTGTTTTCACATGAAGAAAGTCCCTGCACAACATAAATTTGTCAGTTTTACTATTTTAGTGCCAAAGTCTGCAGGATTATTATTAGTACTAATCTTGTCTACATCAACAATACCACTAGATAACTTTTCTCTAATAAAGTGGTATTTGACATCAATATGTTTCGTCCGTTCATGATACACCAGATTTTTACACAAATGTAAACAACTTTGACTATCTGTATAAATAATAACTTTAGAATGTAAAATATTTAATACACTCCTTGAAGCCAGATGGCTTCTTTGATTGCTTCTGTTGCTGCGATATACTCAGCCTCAGTAGTTGATAAGGCAACTACAGGTTGCAGTTGGGATTTCCATGAAATGCATTTACCCACTAGAATAAATAAATAGGAAGTGGTAGATTTTCTACCATTCTTATCACCTACAAAATCAGAATCAACAAATTCAATTAATTCAAAATCATACCAATTATGATAGTGTAAACCCCGATCCATAGTTCCATTCAGGTAACGTAGAAGCCACTTGAGGGCAGCCCAATGATCTCTTCCGGGATTTGACATAAATCTGCTGAGAAGGCTTATAAAGAAAGCAATGTCAGGAAGGATAGATATCATTGAGTACATAACTGAGCCTATGACCATTCTGTAAGGGATATTGGTCATATCTCTCTCTTTCCACTTTCAGTTTTAGGACAGGTTTTGTCAGAAAATTTAAATTGGCTAGCAAGAGGAGTTATAACGGGTTCACACAGGTGCATTGAAAATTTGGATACAATTTTCTGAAGGAAAGGCTTTTGAGATAGAAAAAGGAAATGGTCAGGTTTATCTCTTGAAATACTCATCCCAAGAATTTTGGATGCAACCCCTAAATCCTTCATATCGAATTCAAATTTTAGCAAGAATTTCAGATCATCGATCTTAGCTTTGTGACGACAAGCTATTAACATATCATCTACATACAACAACAAATAAATAGCAGAATCCACATTATTATCAGAAAAATAAAAACAACTATCATAGTTGCTTTTTGAAAAACCAATTTTTGTCATAAAGAAATCAAACCTCTTGTACCATTGCCTGGAAAACTGTTTAAGCCCATATAAAGAATTTTTCAAAAGACACGCTATGTGTTCCTTACCCTTAACCTCAAAACTAGGTGGTTGACGCATATAAATGGTTTCTTCAAGATCACCATTTAAAAAGGCAGTTTTCACATCAAGTTGTTCAAGATTAAGATCATAAAAAGCAACAAGAGCAAGAACAATCTTGATTGTTTCGTATTTAACAACAGGAGAAAAAATTTCATTAAAATCAATACCCTCAACTTCTGAAAACACCTTTTGCAACAAGTTTGACTTTGAACTTTGGAGGTTCGTTCGAATACTCAGATTCTTTTATTTTGAAAATCCATTTACAATCAACAAGTTTTTGTTTTGAAGGTTTTGGAACAAGAATCCAGGTTTTGTTTTTGTTTAAAGAAAACATTTCTTCTTCCATCGCACGTAACCATAAAACGCAATTGAGACTTTTCAAAACATCAGAAAAACATAAATGTTCTTTTTCTTCCACATAAGATGCAGCAGCAAAGGCATATGACACAATGTAGGAGTAACCATACCGAGAATGATCCTTGGGTACCCTACAGACTCGATCTCTAGCGAGTTGATAATCCCTAAGAGCTTGGGTATGAGCCTTAGGATGTTCTTCTTCCTCATCAGAACCATCTAAATTAGGATCAGAAGTTTCAAGAATACTAGGAAGAATAGGAGTACTACTGGAAGGAGCAGAAGACTCGATTGATTTCAGGTACCTGAGACGGATCTAAGGAAGGTTCAGAGATGGTCTCCACCTCCACCGGAATGCTACTATGAGTGGGAACACTGGGAGGATTATCAAAGATAGGTTTATCTTTAAGACAGGGCATCTCCAACTCATGGAAGATGACATTCCTACTAATAACAACCCTCACCCCTGGTTCACCCTTTAACCACACTCTATAACCCTTTACCCCACTAGGATATCCTATGAACACTCCCTTTCTAAACCTCCTTCTCTATTTTTTTCTCTTTTTTTTTTCTCACGGCTCACTCTCTAAACACACTAATAGACAATAGAAGAAGACCGGCAAGGAACAGACACTCATAGAACACAGGTACAGAAAGAGGAGCAGCGAAAGTGCAACAGAAAGGAGAAAAACCAGAGAGCTCAGTGGAACTCGAAAGACAAAGGAGAGAACGAAGAGAGGATCAAGAGGAGGAGAGGGATAGACTGCACCGAAATCGAAGAGGCAAGGGAGGTTTTTAAAAATGAGGAGTCACAGCAGGTCGCCAACGGGCAGCCCGGGTGGCCAACCTGAACCGGCCCGGGCATCCCTTAACCCAGTAAAATGCCTACTCCAGGCTCAAGCCCATCATCATTGGGTTAAAGGCAGAGAAAAATTGGGCTAGAAATAAAAATATTGGGAGAACATAGACCTGAAAGGCCTACATATTTTTTATATTTTTTTATTAATACATAATTTATACATTTATGATATTGAGTGGTTTATTTTCTTAGTTTAGAGAAGAGAAGAGAAACTTTCTTTATAGTTTAAAGAAGTGAAATTTTCTTCAAGATTTGTTCTTCTTTTAGACATCAGTAGTACTATTTTCTCCATTCGATGTTTCTTGTGGACTTGTTTCTCTCATTTAAAATTTTATACCAGTGGTTGTTTGTTTCAAAGGCGAATAATAGAGGCATGATTTTTAAAGTTAGATTTTCTAAAAAAATTTATATATATTTTTGTTAAACAAGGAAATAAATAGAAAAATGTCATACGGGTACGGGAATACCTAGACCCTACCCTAGACCTTGGAGGGTTGGATCTGGGTCCATAAATTTTATACCCAGAGCGTATGGATCTAGGTCTAGGTCCATGTTATATTATAAGGGTTTGGGTCTGGGTATGGGAGTACCCAGAGGGTCTGGACCCATTTACACTCCTTGTAGAGAGTTTGAAGAATGAACCTTGAGCGCTGGAAGAGGATCCTGATGCTATTGATGCCATTGCTGTGGAGTATTTTGTGAAAATTTTCTCGACTTTCCCACTTAGCAGAAGTTATGAGGACATTTTTTAAGATCCCCCATTTGCTGAATTATCTACACTGCAGCGAATAGAATTGGAGGCGCCTTTTGAGGAGAAAGAAATAGTAGAGGAAATATCAATGATGCATTCGTCAAAAGTCTTGGGCCTAGATGGATTTCATGCAGCCTTTTACTAGAGATATTGGAGCTTAGTTAGTATAAAGATATTTCTTCTATGGCTCTTAAATTTCTGAATGGGCTAGGAGGGGGGGTCGGTAGCTGATATAAATAAAACTTTTTTTGTGCTAATTGCTAAGGTGAAAAATACTGATAAGATGATAAATTTTAGACCAATAAATTTGTGTAATATGGCATATAAAATTATCGCTAAGACTCCGATGAATCGTTTGAAGATATTAGCTCTGATATCATTTGTTAGGTTAAAAAATATATAGAGAGAGATAAGTTAAAAATAACAACACAAAAAATTTAACATGGGTTGGTCTCAATGTACCTACATCTAAGACCCAAAAGGGTAAACCTCTGCTATATAAGTTTTGCACGGAGAAAATTATAAATTATCTCATAGTGTAATTTTGCATAGAGAAAATTACAAACCATCCAAATATACAACCTAATCTAAGATAGGCACCCACAACTAGCAAAAAATATAAATAAGACAAACCTATTTATAGATGTCTCTTCCGTCAATTGTTTTGAACCCTTTCAATATAAGATTGACAAATTCTACATCTAACAGGATAGTGATAAAATCTTAAAGGAAGTTGAGAAACAAAATCCAAAGAAATCTTATATTTTCTCAATTTCCTTATCCTAAAATTTTTTTGGAATGGGATAAGATGAAAAACCAACTTGTAACAAGTGTTGTTAGAATTGGACTGAATGGGCCGATCCAACTAATCCAATCGCTAACCAGAGACTAAAACGATCCAACTTCTAATGAGTGTTGTTTGAAATTTGATCTAACTATCGCGTGAAGAAGAAGGGCAATGAAAATGTCATGTTTTCTTTTTTTTTGGGGGGGGGGAGGGGGGTGGATAAGGAAGAGTTTAGAGTGGGAGGAGGAGAAATTTTGGGTAATGCATTGATGTCTCTTTTAACCTTTTTTTTTTAATAATTATTGTTTTCTTTTTTTACCCTATAAATTTGTAATGGAATGAATTTAATTGTTAGGTTTTTGTTAATTTGACAGAATTCTTGCAAAACGACCTTAAATGAGCACCAAAATTTATTGGGGATTTTAATGTATAAAAAAATAATTGGAACTCATTGTTAAATTATAAATTTACTTTTAAAATTTTTTGAGAAATACAGGGATGCCATAGTATTGGGTTTTTTTCTTTATTTTAGACCTGTTTTAAAATATAGCTACTAAAGTAGCCAACTTTCTTATTTTTATATTTGAAGGGGCCATAACGCACGATGATTGTTTTTGCGTTATAAAATTGGATCATGCATAGTTATTGTGCGTTATAAAATTAGATAACACATAGTTATTGTGCGTTATACATAATAACGTACTTAATGTGCACCGCTAATCTTGTTTAATGACGTGGCGTGGATGTGGAGACGAGATGAGTTGAGGTGGATGATAACGCACAATGGTTGTTCGTTTTCGTCAGTGATAACGCATAACCGATATGCGTTATTACTTATTATAATGCACAATCGGTGTGCGTTATCATGTTATAAAATTTCTTACCTGGCCGTAGCTACCGTTTCTTTCTCATCTTCCTCTCATTTCAGCCGCTGCTCGCCATTTTCTTTCTCTCTAATCTTCCTCTCCGCTGCTAAGCATTTCCGCTGCGATTTCTCTCTCATTACAGTGCCGCTGCTCACCATTTCCGCCTCGCTGCTCAGCATTTTTGCCTAGCTACTGCTTTAGCCCGCTGCCGCTACTCCTGATTTCTGCCATCTCTGCCGCTTCTCTTTCCGACAAGGTATGCCTCCTTCCTCCTCTTGTTCTCTTCCTCTTCTTCTATTTCTCTACTTCTCTTTATTTGTATTTTTCAATTTTTTATAGTTTAAATTTTCCACCTTTCCTTTTATTTATGATTTTACAGGCAAAATTTCATGGCCCTGTTCGATTTCTGAAACTCAAGTTTAGTTTGCCGGCATATCTCTTGGGGAACGAAAGTTTTTAGAGTTTTGGAGTGGAAAACGGTGGATAAAACATTACCAAATAATCAAATAACGCTAAATTAAATTTATTCAAATTTTCAAGTAAATTTTCTTATGTTTACAATTGTTTTAATTTTTTTGTACTATATTTTAATTTTTATTATTGTTTATATGAAAATTGTTGCTTATTGTGCTTTGTGAATTATTTTTATGAATTTCAATTTGATTATTTTTAGGGTTTAAGGGGTTTTAATTTTGTAAATGTGGATTTAGGGTTTTTGTTTAAAGTTATTGTTATTGAATTTTTGGGTTTTAATTGATCAATTTTTTGTAGTTTATTTTTCTAGTTAGGATTTTTATGATTATGTTAGAGTTGCTATTGGTAAATTTGTGATATTTTGATTATGCTATTAATCTATTTGTTTCTATTGGAAATGTGATTTGTTGAAATGTTTGGGTTTGATTATGCTATTATATAATTTATTTTTGTTTTTGTCATAAATCATGATTGTTTATTTTTTGTAAAATATTGCGATATGTTTATATTGTTCTATTAATTTCATATAATCTTGTGTTGTTAGCATTTATATAATTTTATGTTAATAGGATTTAAGTTTATGAAGACTTTTATTTTTTTTTTTTTAAAAAAAGGATTGAGATACGGTTTAGGCTAATCCGTAAAACCCTAAAACCCTATATTGAATTCATAAACATTAAACCCCAAAACCCTATATTGTTTTTATAAATTGTAAAACCCTAAAACCCTAACTTGCTTTTGTAAATTGTGAACCCTAAACTAAATAATTGCATTTATATGATTAAAACCCTAAAGGGCGTCCAATATAAAATACATCATTTACATGATTAAATCTATAAAACCCTAGTAATCAAAATCCTTAACCTTGAATCCCTAAACCATAAATTATATTTCACAGCATTCATATGATTAATATTCTAAAAATCTAATATGAAAATCTTAAATCGTAAAGCATAACAACCAATATTGATATATTAAACACTAAACCCTAAAACTCTAAACCTTGTTATTTTAAACTATAAAACCCCAAACCATGTACATTTCAAATTGTGCAGTTCGGAAGTGGTTGATTAGTGTGCGCCGTGAATATAGAGTTGTGAAAAGTAAAAGTGATCAATGGACCGCAAAATGTTACCATCATGATGATTCTAATTACTGTTCATAGTACATCCGCATAAAAAAGAAAGCAACGCATGGTCGTTGGGAAATAACTAGATTCGTCAAGGAACACAAATGCCTTATACAAATTCAACAAAACAAGCACCAAAATATGTCATCAAAATTTATTTCAATGTCAATATCGCACTTAGTTGCCAACGATCCAGAGATACATGTGTCATACATCATCCAAGAAGTGCAGGTATTATTTCAAACGAGTTGTATGTACAAGCGAGCATGGTATACTCGAAAATTTGCGATAGAAAGGGTTTTTTGCAGCTGGGAGACAACTTTTAATATTTTACCAAAATATTTACAAGCATGATGGCAGGCACAGACATGGAATCATGACAACTAATATTTCTCAAGCACTTAACAATGTGTTTGAAGAAAGTTAGGGTCCTACCTTTAAAAGTCCTGGTTAAACTAATATTCAACAAACTAGTTAGGTACTTTCACCAAGACCATGAAGAGGCTCAAAATTGTGTGCATCCATTTCCAACCTGAATATTTGACAAGTTCCTGCTGATTGAATCAAAATTAAGAGAACACAAAGTTATAACTTACAATCCGCGAGAAGGAATATACATTGTCAGATCTCCGATCCGGGTTGCTGGTACCTACAATAACATCTATACATTGCGAATGAATAATAAATCATGCAGTTGCAGAAAATGATAAACATATACATTACCTTGTTCTCATTCTCTTGCAGTTTGTAGAGAAAATTGTACAAGAGAAGATACTTATGTGCCGGATATATATTCACGAGAAACGTACAGAAGAACATACCAAGCGAATTTTTATCCGGTCTTGAATGAGAATGTATGGAGGGATATTCCTTATAATTTAACATTTTATCCTCCAAACACGAACAAGGAAACAGAGCACGTGATTTCAGGGGGAAATGGATTATAGAAATCCAGATTCTCCCCTAAGATGTGGCAGATGTCGTATGCCGGGACATCATAGAAAAATTGTAATAACCCCCGTTCAAGCAATGTATAAGTTTGTTTCTTGAAAGCTTTTTTAATAAAAGGAGGTTTCTATTAATGAAATTTTCTTTGAATTTCTTCTAATTACTACTTCATTACTCTAAATTTTGACAGTCAAATTTACAATATCTTTATTATTACTTCATCATATTTCTTTTGATAAAATGGTTACAACTTAAATATATTTTCTTTTAAAATGGCTATAAATACTATCATAAAAAACACAACAAAATAATTTAAATAATATAATATAGTTTTTTTGAATAAATTATATAACTAAAAGTTTTGAAAGAAATATAAAGAAATTTTGAGTTCTTAAAATTTTTTTTAAAAAAATATTAAAAAAATGATATGGTAGATAACACACGGTGGTTGTGCGTTATCCACCACATCGGCGGATTAAGTTTTAAAATAGAGATTAACTGATAACGCACAATGGTTGTGCATTATCATTCATAATAACGTACAACCACTATGCGTTATGGCCACATTCCGGATAAAAAAAATATTTTGTAGTCAATTTAGTGGCTTTTTTCGACAATAGGGCTAAGAAAAGAAAAAAGAAACCCATACTATTAGTAGAGATTACATATAAATATTAAACCATTAAGCATAACTCTAACTAAGGAAGAAATTAAACCTCTTGGTTTATAAGAGGTGGACAACAAATTTTACTTTTAATTGATAATGGTTTCAAACTCTAGAGAGTAATTTTTATATTATTAAATTCATAATGATCTAAAATAAAAATGAAAAAGCGTCTATTTATCATATTTAAAATTTTAAAAATCTAATTGGTACAATACATAAAGGCGAAGTATTTGGACTTCACCCAAAAAAAAAAAAAAATTCTACCTCAAATGTATGATAACTCCATTGCGTGAAGGTCAACTCCACATGGTGTTTTATTAGGAATAAGGAATAGAAAGTGTTGGCACTCTAATCTAAAGCATTATTCTGCCCATCGATTGGAATCAAGAAAGGGTCGAAATGTCTATATATAGGCAAGATAAGGCAGATAAGAGAAACAGACCTGATTCGTATCTCTTCTACTTTAAGAACATCTTCTCAGTTTCAGATAATAGACCTTAGCCAAAAGTCAATCAATCTGATAAAAAGGAAAAAAAGAAAATCGAATATGAAGTTAATTTCGAATAATTTGTAATATTTTCTGTAATATTTCTAATTTAATATATTTTATTAATAAAATCTATTAAATAAAAAATAAATCTTAAAGGAAAAGATAAATTTTGAAGGAAAAAATATATTATAAAAAAAATATTACATGAGATGTTACAAAAAATGTTACAGAGAATCTAAGTGTATGAAGTTATAGAACAGTATCATGAAGCCCACAAAATGTATAATATAACTGGAATTATCATTTGTGTATAGAGAATTTGAAAGCAACTAGAAGTTTAATTTTGAGGAGTTACATGAAAACATTGAAAACTTGAGATTGACTTAGTGCTAAAGTTTTGAGTTTGGACCAACGCCACCTCAAATGTTATTATAAGAAGATGAGGATTTTTTTAATTAATTATTGAATGTGAGATTCTCAATATACTCTCTTACGTTCAAGAGCGGATAGGAGGACTAGAGTGTGATGTTCTGAGCTTGAGGCTAAGTTTGCCTTACAAGGTACCTTAGAAGGAGAATTTCTAAAATTTATAAGAGGTTCATTTCTTTATTAACTATCCAATGAAGGGTTCTTAACAAGAGGAGGATAAATGTTCAAATTTATAAAAAGTTTATGTGCTATATAAATAGTTATTTTGAGATTCTCAATACATTTCCTTACGTGCATGGTTGAAAATATATATGGAACATAAAGGTGGTAGAACTAGACTTCCACGAGTTACACAATACAGGTGCTCAAATATTAAATTAGATGGTTGTGATACTATGTTGAAAATTGAACTGTGACCTAACCTATTTCAAAAAAAGATATTTTAAGAAAATAAGATTGTCTAAATTTATAAGAAATTCATCTGCTTACTAACTTGTCGTGTATGATTCTTTATGAAAAGTTTTATTTTAATATAAATAAAAAGTTTTCAAAAATATTGAAGCGACAATCTTAGGGTGTAATTAGGCACCATCTCAACCTAAACTTGTTCCTTTTTCTCCTTGAATCCCACCTTCTCTCCTATAACAAATTTTTTTTTTTTTTAATTTTTACAAAATTCAAGAAAGAAAATTCATTTTTTCATCTTCAACTCTAACCCAAACACACCCTAATAATTAATCTCAAGCACATCAAGTTTCACCAAATTAGTGGCAGTGTTAATTAATCAATAGACATAACCGAAGAAGCTAGGAGAGTAATCAATGGACATAAGTTTTGGGACCCTGCATGTACGAACATAAGAGAATATATTCTTTCACGAGATGCATGCAACATTAACAAGATTTATTGATGATGATGAGGGCAACGTACTGTATTTATATCGCTATCTCCATTATTATTGTTAAAATAAAGGCGACGCCTTGAAGGTTCTTTCTATACTGTCCATCATTTAGTGTAGTATGTAAATTATGTTAACTCAATAGATTGGAGGTTAGGTCTTAGTGTACACAAAGAATCATCACCATATTTAAAAAATTGAAATTTCCACACTAACAGCATCTATTGCACTATATATAAGGACCTTTCGAGGCCTCATTTATTCATCACCAAGAAAAAATATATATGCGATGGGATCTAGCTAGCCTTCATGCATGAGGGTTTAATTGGGTATCAACGTAATTTATAGAGAAAGGGAAGCCTATAATGGGGATGAGAGCATCGTTTTGTAGCCAAGGATGACTTGCCTTTGTGCTCCACCAGCAATAATTAATTAGATTAATGCTGGGGTTGGATTGGAAGCAGGTTGTTCTTGGCTATCATGGCAGGCTCTTTTCATCATTCAAGGCTTTCTCTTTCTTTCTTCAGGGATATTTGCTAGTCACCCAATGGTGGTTCCGTAGGCTGAGTTCGGATCAATAAGGATGGTGCATCACTGAATACTCAGCATCTCTTATCGGTCCTTTCTCTAATTTGTTCCCTACATATTATTTTTTTGCATTCTCTTCAGTATGTGCACACCTAATGAAATTAATGTTTGCCCATTCAATTGCTAATTAATGGCCTTCAAATGCAGCACAAATCCGGTCACTGTTTTTTATTACTTAATTTAACTTAAAAAAATTTTCGTTCATTTTAAATTATTATAAACGTTATTTTTAAACTATTCTCGATAAGAATTTTAAAAAGAAAAACAGAACTAGGTACGTTAAATGAAAAGCTATTACTTAAAGAAAATTGTTGAATAATTTTATGTTGAAATTCACATTATTTAAATTGATGAGAAATGTCGATGTCAATTTTATAGTTTTCAATTTTCTTGATTTTGCGTCAAGAAAATATGTTTTAAAGTATCTCAATTATATTTTAATGCATAATTAGTTTTACATTGATTAAAAAATTGATTTTTAAATGTTAGTTAATGATAAAATGGTCTCTGATGTTAGCTTTAGTTTGGTTCGTGCCAAGGAAGGGTATTGTGAGAGAAAGGAGGAGGGGAAATGACAGGTTTTACTTCTCCTAGGGGAGGTCTAATCATTTAGTTGCAAATTGTTTGATGGGGTGAAAGTGGAAGTATTATCACCTCCATCTCATATTATAAGTCAATTTTCCATCTCATATTATAAGTCAATTTGCTATTTCACACCGATCAAGAAAATCTTAGGAAATCTCAAACTGATGTGTTTTTTTATGGTAAAATACCTCTAATGTCTTGTATATTAATTTTAATAAACTTCATAGTGCAAGGTTTTATCTTCTTTCTCCCCTCTTCTCTCATATTTCAAGACTAAATCAACTGTAAATGTGTTTATATTTTGGGAATTAATAAGTAATAATGTGTTAATTGAATAGGAGTATTCTTACCAACAGAATTTATAAAGAGAAATTGTCTTATAATATAAAACTCCAAATATGACAATTTGGCCTTATATTATAAAACGGATGTATTAGTTTTTATTGTAATATATGTGCCTGATGGAGCTTCACTTGGATCAAATTCCTTGACTCATAAAACAATTAAATTTCATGATTCATAAAAATACATTTCAAGAGTAACATCTAGAGTATTAGAAATCTAAACTCATCAATTTATTGAATTATAAACATCCTAGAGCCAAATAATTTTGAAAGAGGAAATTGAGAGAGAAATTGAGTAAATATAGAGGTTTATTATCATTTTCAGTTGAACATTTCTTTTAAGGCATCTATTTGTGTTTTAGTATGCAAACATTGAGAGATTTATTATAATTCAGTAAATACCCTACACTAAATTTCATGATTTGAAAAGTTAATTCAGAATCATACCTATGCTCGCATTATAAACTTCATAAAACCAAATATTTTTACAAACATCATCAAGTAGAGCAAATTTGCAGGAAGTTTGTTCTTATATGAAAATTCTCTTGTAACCTTCGAAGCATAAGCATACTATAGTAAGGGTTGACTATTTATTGTTGCAATTGTTATCATTCTTTTGTTTTACTACAAAATATATAGAAGCTAACTCAGAGCGTAATGAAAAGAGGGAATGAATAAGGAGGATTTAATTAGGTTTCTTCTCTCCCCATATGATATTCTTGAAGGTCTTGGTGAATTTATAAGAAAATGAAGTTATGGAACTTTTTACGGGGATAATTTATGAGGCTTGCGTGTGCATTGAGGATGAAGTATGACTTTTTGAGTCTATTAGGATCGTCTTGTACATCGTCTGGTAAACTCTCTAGTACACATATTTTATAGTAGTTTCATTAATATAAATCCTATAAAATAAAAGATAAACCCGAAACTCTAAAAGATAAACCTTAAAGGGAAAGTTACTATTAAAACAAGTGCACTAAAAAATGTAATAGACAATCCTAATTGCTATAAAGAAAAAGTTTGATCATCAACAATCATAGGGATGTATGGAAAGCACTTCAAAGCAATGAATTTACTGTAATTGTTAAGACTTTTACACCCTCATCTAGTTGCTTAAGAAAATAACTTCACCTAAAACATTTTTAATGCTTACAAATTTCAAAATGCATTAGAAATTCCAAAGCAGTTCGCAAATTATTTACTCAACACCCTTCCTCTCCCCTATCCTCATCTTTTAAAGCTTATTCTATATATATACATTATAGAAGTATCTAAATCAGTAATCAAATTATAGTTTTAGTAGAGCTCTTCATAAAAATATCAACCAAGAAAGCTAAACAGGTGTTTTGAAGAAGAGAAATATTTCTTGATGTTGTGAAATTCAGAACTATTTATAGAATTAATTAATGATAATTAGCTAATTGAGGTCTAACTAGATATTTCTTTTTTTTAATTAAAAAAAGTCTAGTTGGAATTTAATAGCCCAATCAATTTCCGCCACTTAGTTAATTTAGAAGAATTTCTTCTCAAAATTGTCCATGTGGCAACACCATGGGGTTCTACTCCATCTTTAATATATATATATATATATATATAATATGGACTTTATTTATTATTATATCAATTGCACAAAGCTATGATTCTTATAGGGGGTCGATAAACCGAATTCGGGAATCTAAATATATATCGCGAAAAAATTCATTATTTTCCATCATCTTCCCTATTCTTTCTGTCTCTACAAAATTTCTCTCTTACTTCTCTCTACTCTCTCTACTCTAAAACTATAATCTTTAACATTGAACTTATATTGGAGGTAGAAATGCATCATTATGAACAATTTGTGGAAGAAAATATGGATTTTGAGGTAAGGAAAGCTAAAAAAAAAATTCGAAACTAGGGCTCCGATAGCCTGGACCGGTGAACCGGAGCTGAGCGGTTCGCCCGTTCAGGTGGTCCGTTCTCAACGACGGTCGCCTAGATGAGCGATCTGCTTAGGTCCGGCTCGGCGGCCTGGGCAACCCGAGCCGCTAAATTTTTTTTTTACTTTTTTATTTTTTTAGTATATGAAATTTGTGTTTTTTTTAAATGTTAGTATATGATTTTATTTTTGTATTTTTTTATATGTTAGTATATTAAATTTTTGTTTATTACATTGTTCTTACAATTTTATTTTTTATACGAAATATATTCATATTTTAATTGTTTCGTACTATATCGTAACAAAACAACGTAAATCCAAATACATTTGAAGAATTTTTTAAACCGGAAGAATACGTAGATCACAGACACTTGTAAAAAAACATAATCATTAATTATAATAACATAATCATAAACAAATGTAAAATAGAAAGAAAAAAAACAAATTAAAGAACATAATATAAACTCCAAGTTAAACAAATAAACATAAACGTAATCATAATTTAAAAAAATTCACATCATCATTAATTATAACAACATAAACATAAACAAATGTTAAAAAAAATAAAAAATATTAAACAAATTAAATAACATAATATAAACTCTAAAATAAACAAATAGGCATAAACGAAATCATAACTTTAAAAAAATAAACTAATCTTAGGAAAAAAAACAAACCGAATCGGTCGACCGCATGAACTGGCGACCGCAAAAGAACAGGATCGCTGGACAGGGCAGTCGGTTACCAGCACAGCCGCCAGACCCAGCGGTCAACCTACAAGCCCGGTCGCTGGACCAGGCAACCCGTAATGGATCTAGTCAGCGGTCCAGGTCACCCGGCGTACTTCTGCCAGGAAAAAAAAATTCAATCCAACGATTATTTTCAAATTTTCAACGGCTAAAAAATGTAAATAAATAAGTAAGGATCGAAGTACTAATCTTTTTTTCATATTACAACGGTCGGATCTTCCAAAATCTGTAGTTGAAATTTATGGTTTTATAGAGAGTTTAGAGGATTTTGTGAAGCTGCAGAAATTTTAGGTTCAAAAATGATTTTTTTTGAATTCTTTCACGTTATACATATAGATTCTCGAGTTCTATTTATCTACTCCCTTGTTATAGATGTTATGTAGAAGTTTGGTTTATGATAAATTTGTAATAAAAAAATTTATATCCCTTCAAATAAAACTTATATTAGAGGATAATATTGTCTTTTTAATGTTATTTATGTCTCAATCTGTCCCTTCACATCACATTCAATATTATTTAATAAAATAATTTTGCTGACATGGTGGGGAAGTCCTCCCTATATTTACATCACATATACTTTTATATTGCAATTAAAACGGCATAAATAGGACATTTACATCCTTATTTACATCCCCTCCTATTTCCCTTCCTATTTTCACCCAACCAAACTAGGCTTAGCCATAGTCTGGTAACTCTTAGTTTAGTTGGAGTGAAAACAAGGAAAAAAGGTGAGGGATGTAAATGTCTTATTTACATTGTTTAGTTGCATTGTAAAAATGGGCGGATGTAAATATCCTCTCCACATAAGCAAAATAGCCCCTCCAAAACGGACGAATTGGAACATAAATGATATTAAAAAGATAATTTTATCCTTTTATGAATTTTTATCACAATTTTATAATAAACCAAACTCCTGCCTAATTTTTTAACAATCCTACCATGAATATAAACATAAATTAAATATAATAAAAATATTTATTTCCTATTTTAACCCTAACCAAACAAAAGGAGGGTAAATCCGATACTTTCCTTCCATCCCTACTAAACAATTTGGAGGTAAATTAATATATTTTCCATAATAGAAGTGAATGGTGTCATTCTCTCTTCCCTTCTCCTCCCATTCCCCCTTCGTGATTCAAACTAGGGATTAGTTTCAATATATAAGAAGTGCTACAAAAACATAACGTGAATGAAGGTAGTATAATAAACTGAAATTTTTATCTAAAACAAGCAGTCTGCAATAATTTTCTAGATTTAATAAGAAAAATTCACCAAAAAACAAGATTGATAATTTGTCAAATAAAACGGTGAGGCGCATACAAAGTAGATTCAGAGAAAAAAGAAGGTATGGAAAAAACATTGAATGATGCACCTGATAATCAAAGTGCAGAAAACGAAGATTATAATGAGAAGATTAAAGAGTTGGAAGATGTTTATAATCCTATTATAAAGAAGGCTTATAATGAGAATAGTAGTAATGGAAGTTCTTTCGATTCAGAAGATGAATGTCATGATGAATTGTTGAAATTTTTTTTTAATTATTTATTTTTAAATTTAGTTTCATATTCTTAGTTTATCATTGTTTTTTACCGGATAAATTTTGTTTTTAGCCCCTAACATATTTACATTGTTTAAATTTGATATTTAACAAATATTTTTATCTTTTTTGGTAATCAACTAATTTACAAGTAACCTTTTTAGTCCTTTTGAACAAATTCCGACAAATTTAACAGATGGTGGTAGTCTTTTTTTTTACTCTTGATCTTTTGCTAAAAGAAATTGCTGAAAAATATAGCAGCAGACAATTTTATTTTTTTTAATGTTCAATAAAGTCCTTTAACTGTCCGCAATTTTTTCAAGAAATGTATAATTCTTTTCTTTGTTTCTTTCTTTTTTTCCCCTTTTTTTCTTACACAAGATTTTTTAGTTAGTTTTTTGCAAATTGCAAGAATGATAAAAAAATAATTGATCTCATTGAATGCACAAAATTCCCATTTTTCATGATAAATTGCGTTTTTGTGTATAAAAAAATGGCTAAAATTGACCAAAAATTTGTCAAGTAATATCTATAGGTACGGTCAGAATCATCTATTATATATTTTAATACACTTTTTAGTACATATTTTGTATAGTAATTTTATTAATATAAATTTTATACAATAAAAAATAAACTTTAAATTATAAAAGATAAATATTAAAGAAAAATTAATATTAAATGTATTAGAGAATGTACTAGACGATCTGAGTACTATAGATAGGTTAAGGGAAATTAAAAAAAAAAAAGGTTAATGAAAAATAGAGGAAATGAAATAAATTGGTGTTTCTAGCCAAGTAGATTTTTTAATGCATATTTTATGGTGCATTTCATGGGGATGTGAAATGGAATACTCACCCTTTTGTTTTTAACTTGTCATATTCCACTGATTTTTTATATTGATCGATAATATACACACGAAAATTTAAAATTACACCAAAATATTCATTTCCCTCCTTCATTCTTTCTCTAGACTCATCATCTCTCACTTCCTCTGCAAATGTTAAGAATTTCAAACTCAAATTCAACTACTGAAAATTAAAAAAAAAAAAAAAAGATTAATACATAATTCTATTCTCGTTTATTTAAAGTTAATCAATTTAAAATTAAAAAAACACAACAGATCGATAAAATATAGAGATGCCAAAATATAGAAGATTTTCAAGCCAGGGAGTCGAAATTCTTCAGTATTTTCGAATGCCTGGGCCGAAAATCTTTTACATTTTCGGCTCCCATCCCCCAAAATTCAAATGTTGTATTTTTTTTTTTTTTAAAAAAAAGAAACTAACAAAACGACCTATTCATCAACTAAAATAAAAAAATAAGAACATTAAAAAAAATCGAATGGCTTGACTTTTGGCTATCTGAGCCGAAAATATCGGCTCACCAACTGTAACTCCCCAAGAAATTTGGCAATTAGAGCCGAAAATATTGGAGATTTTCGATCCACCTAGTCAAAAGTCTACCCATCCAAACTTTTCAATATTTTGTGCGATTTTTACCTCAAAATTAATATATTTTTTGCACAAAATCATCCATATTTCACTTCAAATTCTTCAAAATCTTCAAGAAATTTTTAGAAAGAGGTGAAAGAAAACAAGTGAGTGTATGTGTATATATAGAGAGAGAGAGAGAGAGAGAGAGGAAAATGAGAACTTTTGAAAATTTTTGCACATAATTTTTAGCTTCCCGTGCGTATTTTATCTTTTTTTTTTCTTTAACTTGTCACATTATGAAAGAATACAACATTTAATGCTTTTTTTCAATATACCCTCCCATTTAAAGTAAGTTTCAAAATCTTTTACTCTTTTGACTTAGAAACTTGTATAAATAATAATAAGGAGAGAGAATAATTTTAAGGGCATTCTATAATCCGTAGAAGAAAAAAAATCTAAAATTTTGTCTTTCCTTAAATAATATAATTTTTAAAATGTAATAACTAATAAAAGTTAGAAGGAGCATGTAGCTTTGGAGATGTTGGTGTTTTAATTAGGTTAAGGATAAAGGAAAGATTATGAAGGGAGGATAGGAATATTGATCTTTCTTAAGAATATACCGCATCATAATCGTAATTTATAGAGTTGAAAATTATATAAATTAATGTAAGACTCTTAGGAAGAATAAATTAGACTTTTAATGACTTAGTTAAACCAGAGAGATTTTAAAATCGCAACTATGACTTAGAGTAGTCAAGTAGTTGAATGCATGCAGATTATCCTGACCTCTTAATGTGAAGCTTCTTAAACTCCAAATATCTCTATGAAAGTAATTAAAATAGTTTTTTGGAAGTGGTTTAGTAAAAATGCATGTGAGCAATTTTTTCTTCACAAGTAGGAATAATCTTTATGTGGAAAACTCATTTCAAGAAGAAGTTAGAAAATCCTTCTTACACCAAAACTCATGAAAGGCTTTTTTTTTTTTAGGAAAAGTGAGAATATTTTAAAAAATATTGAACTATTATATTCTTAACATATGTTCTATGTTACACTCATTAAGCAATATGACATAGATTAAATTTTGTTTTAAGGAAGAGTCTATCTACGGTCTCTTAAAAAATTTTGTGCATGCGTTATCTGCAACATCATCCTTTCATTTATATTCTTTTAAAAGAGTCTCGTAACAAGATTTGAACCCTTGACCTCATAAGAAATAACATAAAAAACTTACTAATATACCACCATTGGATCTTATTCAATAAGTGCATGAGCTTTTATTTAATAATAACTTACTTAAGTATTCCAATATTTACCAACTTCAATCATTTGAATTTTTAATTAGAGGAAAAAGAAGACTGCTCCTCTATTTAATTTTCAAATTGATGCCGTAATTTTTTAGTTAACAAGAGAGAAAGTATTAGAAAATTACAAAAACGTAAATTAAAAGGAAAATAGGAGGTTTTTGTGGGAACGGTTGGTGGAAACTGCCTAAAGCTATTTTCAACGCGTAGATCTCAAAAAAATATCCAAAATGCCCACAAGAATCGCCTCAATCAAACGTCCGAGCACAAAGTTATGCCCCGTCAAGGTTTTTGACTATACGGGACAATTTTTTTGCTCCGAAATGCATCCGGATCACTTTTTCGACGATGCCGTTGCGTTCCTCTTTGTGTGAACCATCAAAATGACTGGTCATACGCGTTAAACGGACATCCGATCGCAGAGTTATTCATGTTTTTCAAAATTCTAATCAACATAAAAAAATAAAAAATAAAAAAACTGATGTGGCTGATAACGCACAAACGTTATGCGTTACCCGCCACATCGGCGGATTAAGGAGGAAAAACTTGAATTAAGTGATAACATACAATGGTTGTGCGTTATCCTAATTAATAACGCACAATCATTGTGCGTTATGGCTAAATTACGGATTAAAAAAAATTTGGGACCACCTTAGTAGCCTGTTTAGAAAAAAAAAAGGTTTTTTTAAGGAAAAAAAAAACCTTTTATAACTATTTTTCAGTCTTATATATGTATATTTACACTTCAATAAAATATTTGATCTCTTTTTTTTGGCTTTAACGTGTGTTAAGGTATGAAAAATATATTTTATGAAAAATATAATTTACGATAGAAAGACATTTATGTGATGTTATATATTATTTCATTCCATTTTCTCATAAATAATAATTTTTCTAAATAAAAAAAAAAAAAAGAAACATCATTTAATTCTATTCTTTAACTTCCAAACACTGAAATGAGAAAAAAATTTCATTTCATTTTATTTTATTCCATATCATTTCTGTGCACTAAACCTGTTGTTAATTTCCAAATAACTCAACAATATTAAAGATTAATTTATACCCTACATATATCATTAGAATCATACACTCAACTCTTTTAGTCCATTCCATAAATGGTCCATTCCCAGTATAATGATGGTAGAATATATGAGACAGGGAAATCAAGAAATATCCCTAAATAGGGCCATGTGGAAAATAGAGAAACCTTATACGTGAAATGGGGAAGCTTCCCTTTGTCGTTAATGATGGGCTAATCGCCGATTGTAATTACAAGCCAAACGGAAGCCAGCATGTGATATATTTTTTTTTAAACACGAAAGCCAGTTTTTATTTTATTTATTTTAGACAAAATTAAATTATATTTAATTAAGATCAAATAAAATAATTTAACTTACATTACAGAGGATGTCCCTTGTCGGTTTCAAGAGTACATCAGAATTTATAGCAATTTTAACCATAAGATGGACAAGTATATATATTATCTTTCCTTTTTTACGTATAGAAGTACTAATTTTGGTCGGAAATATAAGTCTTTTCAGCTAAAATTAAATTGTCAAAATTATAAGTCTTTTTACACATTTTAATGTGTATTTATTATTTATTTTCTAATTCTACCATTTTTAACTCATTTATTATCTCCCTTTCCTCTTTTTCTCTAAATAGAAATCTTACCTTAAAAATTACATTGTTTTCTTCATTCTTAATATGTGTGCAAATTCGAAAAAGACTTATTTTATTGACCGCAGATAGTAAATAAGAGTCTTATCTATCGAATTTTTAATGTGCTTGAAGTGCATGTTGCCTCTATGATCGGCCGCATAGAAGACATTACTCAAGAAATCAACAGTGAAAACTCCTAACTCAAAAATATCAACATAAAAGCTAGTGAGACTCTTAACCGCAAGAAGCAAATCACTCTTAATTATAAACTTTTCTGAATAAGAAAATGATATAACCCCTATAATACTCAGAACCTTCCCATATTCCACTTGAAACATTCAACACGGAAGCCAGCTTGTGATTAGAAATGAGGCATGAATTTCCGGCATTTCTAATTAAGGTCGTGACCAATAATTTGATGCCTCTATATATGTTTGAAAAAAAACAAGCATGTGAAGACTCATTCTTTGCGGGGTTTTGGGTTTTGTCATGACATTATATGGAGACACACATGCTCAGTAGTGTATCAAATTTTCACTAAATGGTCAAAGAAAAATAGATTAATCGGGAAGATTTTTTAACTTGTATATAAGAATTTTGAAAATAAAATTATTTTTAAATAAAAATATATCTTGTATTACAAAAAAAATAAGGAAAAAGAAAGAAAATAAGTGTAAAATAAATTCCTCATAGAACTTTATGAAATTAACTCTCTAAAAGGATATATTTCTGATTAGTAGTATATAAATCTTAAGCATATATATTACGAATTGAATTATTGTATTTGGTGTTGTGTTTAGGGAATTTAAAATTAAACATCTCTTCGAGTAATTAAGAGTTGAATTTTGTGAACATCATTTAATTTAAGTTCGAATTATTCTTAAATTTATTTTTTAAAGAAATATGTAAACATATTACTAGATGTTTGCTTGCACAATAGTAACGTCAGAAAATATTTTTATCCAAATGTTAAAAAGGTAATTTGAGATATTAGAATATAAGTTAGAATATTAATGGCATGCTTAATATGATGGATCAATATATAAATGAAGCTTTTCATAAGAGACCAAATCTAGTCGAAGAAAAGTCGTAACACAAAAGTAGAGAATTTAGTTCTTGAATTGATTAGTTGATCAATTACACTTTTGCAATTAATCTTAAAAGTAAGTTTCTGAAGCAAAATCTTTTCGTTTTTCTCAGCCATTCTCAAATAGCAATAGTCTCAACATGTGCCAGGAGAGGGAGAATGAGGAAATACTTGCGTATTTGAGACTTTCATAGTAGTTTTGAATACTTTTAAAAATTTTCCTATTTTTTATTATTTTTGTTAAAATATCATTTTGCGCATCTAGTTTTTATTTACTATCATATCTTATAACCATAATATCCTTTTTAAAACTTTTTTATTAATATCATTTCTGTAATGAATAATATTATTGTCTTAATATATATATATATGTATATATGATAATAAATAAAAAGTAAACTCACGAAATGATATTTTAAAAAATTTTAAACTTTTTATTAAAAAATCATTATTTTTTAATATTTTCAAATTAAAATTAGTAATAGAAATTAATTAGTTATAAAAATATAAATAATAATAAAGATATATTTAATATTTATATAAAAAATAAAATTATAATTTGAAAAAACTTTACCTTAAATTTATATGAACTACTTTGACGAACAAGTCTAAATAATGTTGGTCCCCCATGCAAGAAAAGAAAGGTAGTCGAGCTAGGAAATTTCAACGCTTGAACCGCCATGCTAAGTTTACAATAAAGACCTCATGAAACAAATACAGTCATCAACCCCCATTTTA